>OY747700.1:58890056-59297556 GCA_963556495.2 Valencia hispanica | reverse complement strand
CCCAACTCCAACAGCTCTCTGCCCAGCTTTCTGACCATGTGGCCAAACGGACATTTAAAGAGAATCAGCAACAGCTAATGAGGTCTATAAGCAGTGCTTTCCAACAACAGATACTCTCATCCAGAACATGTTACTGTGGAATATCATCTTTGCTGCCCAGATCTGAGCTGTTAGCATGTCATGACAGCCATACAGCAACAGTGTCATCAGTGATAGGCCTCTTCAGACTTGTCTGACTGACTGCTACTGGAGTTTCTTCCTGCCCACATCACCATCCACAACGAGTTTTTACTTGGATGAAATGAGTAATGCCAACATTTCATTTCCCTTTGGGATAAATAAAGTATTTTTGAAATGAAATGATTTTTGATTTGAAAGGCCACAAATAGGACTTTTAGGGAAAACTGGCAAAAAAGAAAGCAATTGTTGTAACAAACCAATACAAGTCCTGTTTGGAGTTGTAGAAGAAAACAGCAATCATGTAGAAAAAGGTGCTCTGGTCAAATGAGACCAACATTAAACTTTCTGGCCAACATGCAGAATTGTGTGTGTGTGTGTGTGTGTGTGTGTGTGTGTGTGTGTGTGTGTGTGTGTGTGTGTGTGTGTGTGTGTGTGTAAGTGTGTGTGTGTGTAAATGTATAGCTTTACTTGTGAGGACCAACCTTTGACAGCCCACCACCCTTGTGTGGACATTTGTAGTTGTGAGGACATTTTGCCTGGTCCCCACAATGTTTAACTAGCTATTAAACTCTACTAGTTAGCTTTAGAGGTATGGTGTGAATTAGGTTAAGGTTCGGGTTAGGCATGTATCAGTAATGGTTAGGTTTAGGGAAAGTGTCTGGGTTAGGTATAGTAAAATCAATGGAAGTCAATACAATGTCAACACAAGGATAGCAAGACGTGTGTGTGTGTGTGTGTGTGTGTGTGTGTGTGTGTGTGTGTGTGTGTGTGTGTGTGTGTGTGTGTGTGTGTGTGTGTAAATGTATAGCTTTACTTGTGAGGACCAACCTTTGACAGCCCACCACCCTTGTGTGGACATTTGTAGTTGTGAGGACATTTTGCCTGGTCCCCACAATGTTTAACCAGCTATTAAACTCTACTAGTTAGCTTTAGAGGTATGGTGTGAATTAGGTTTAGGTTAAGGTTAGGCATGTATCAGTAATGGTTAGGTTTAGGGAAAGTGTCTGGGTTAGGTATAGTAAAATCAATGGAAGTAAATACAATGTCAACACAAGGATAGCAAGACGTGTGTGTGTGTGTGTGTGTGTGTGTGTGTGTGTGTGTGTGTGTGTGTGTAAATCTGGCCATGTGGAAAGTGGCAGCTATACTTGGGGAGAAATAGTCAGTCGAGTGAGAGCTAGCATGGGGGACAAGCTCTACAAGGTCTTGGTGAGTAGTTCAAGTGTTGGCCAATGTTGGCTAATGTGATGTCATTGAAGATAAAGTTTTTACCACCCTTTTCGGATTTTTTGTAAAACATTTTGGAAACAAAGATATTTTAATCAGTGTTGGTCTGCCCAAAAAAAAACATTAAAGTTTGCAGTTTGTTAACATGACAACATATTAAAAGGTTAAAAATGTTTGAATATTTTTCAAGGCACTATATAAAGACAAGCCTTCGGGTGGGGGGACGGGTCCTGACTGTTGTTTGTGCTTACGCGCCAAACAGCAGATTAGATTACCCACCCTTCTTGGAGTCTTTGGAGGGGGTGCTGGAGAGTGCTCCTCCTGGGGACTCCCTTGTTCTGCTGGGGGACTTCAACGCTCACGTGGGCAATGACAGTGAGACCTGGAGGGGTGTGGTTGGGCGGAATGGCCCCCCCGATCTAAACCCGAGTGGTGTCTTGTTATTGGACTTCTGTGCTCGTCATGGATTGTCCATAACAAACACCATGTTCAAGCATAAAGGTGTCCATATGTGCACTTGGCACCAGGACACCTTAGGCCGCAGCTCAATGATCGACTTGGTTGTCGTCTCATCTGATCTGCGGCCGCATGTTTTGGACACTCGGGTGAAGAGAGGGGCAGAGCTGTCCACTGACCACTACCTGGTGGTGAGTCGGCTCCGATGGTGGGGGAGGACGCCGGACAGACCTGGAAGGCCCAAACGTGTTGTGAGGGTCTGCTGGGAACGTCTGGCAGAGTCTCCTGTCAGAAGGAGCTTTAACTCACACCTCCGGCAGAACTTTGAACACGTCCCGGGGGAGGCGGGGGACATCGAGTCCGAGTGGACCATGTTCCGCGCCTCCATTGCCGAGGCAGCTGACCGAAGCTGTGGCCGCAAGGTGGTCGGTGCCTGTCGCGGCGGCAACCCCCGAACCCGCTGGTGGACACCGGCGGTAAGGGATGCTGTCAGGCTGAAGAAGGAGTCCTACCGGGTCTTTTTGGCTTGTCGGACCCCTGAAACAGCTGATAGGTACCGACAGGCCAAGCGGGATGCGGCTCGGATGGTTGCTGAGGCAAAAACTCGGGCGTGGGAGGAGTTTGGAGAGGCCATGGAAAACGACTTCCGTACGGCTTCGAAGCGATTCTGGTCCACCATCCGGCATCTCAGGGGGGAAAGCGGTCTGCCACCAACACTGTTTACAGTGGGGATGGTGTGCTGCTGACCTCGACGCGGGACGTTTTGGGTCGGTGGATGGAATACTTCGAAGACCTCCTCAATCCCACCAGCACGCCTTCCAATCTGGAAGCAGGGTTTGGGGACTTGGGGTCGGGCTCTCCAATCTCTGGTGCTGAGGTCACCGAGGTCGTTAAAAAGCTCCTCGGTGGCAAGGCTCCGGGGGTGGATGAGATTCGACCGGAGTTCCTCAAGGCTCTGGATGTTGTGGGGCTGTGTTGGTTAACGCGGCTCTGCAATATTGCGTGGCCATCGGGGGCAGTTCCCTTGGATTGGCAGACCGGGGTGGTGGTCCCCCTGTTTAAAAAGGGGGACCACAGGGTGTGTTCCAACTACAGGGGGATCACACTTCTGAGCCTCCCTGGTAAGGTCTATTCAGGGGTTCTGGAGAGGAGGGTCCGACGGATAGTCAAACCTCGGATCCAGGAGGAACAATGCGGTTTTCGTCCTGGCCGTGGAACACTGGACCAGCTCTACACCCTCAGCAGGGTCCTGGAGGGTGCGTGGGAGTTCGCCCAACCGGTCTACATGTGTTTTGTGGACTTGGAGAAGGCGTTCGACCGTGTCCCTCGGGGGGCCCTGTGGGGGGTGCTCCGGGAGTATGGGGTACCGGGCCCCTTGATACGGGCTGTTAGGTCCCTGTACGACCGGTGCCAGAGTTTGGTTCGCATTGCCGGCAGTAAGTCGGGCTTGTTTCCAGTGAGAGTTGGACTCCGCCAAGGTTGCCCTTTGTCACCGATCCTGTTCCTAACTTTTATGGACAGGATCTCTAGGCGCAGCCAAGGCATTGAGGGGATCCGTTTTGGTGGCCTCAGGATCGGGTCTCTGCTTTTTGCAGATGATTTGGTCCTGTTGGCTTCATCGGAGCCTGATCTACAGCTTTCGCTGGAGCGGTTCGCAGCCGAGTGTGAAGCGGCTGGGATGAGAATCAGCACCTCCAAATCCGAGGCCATGGTCTTGAGCCGGAAAAGGGTGGGGTGCCTCCTCCGAGTCGGGGATGGGGTCCTTCCCCAAGTGGAGGAGTTTAAGTATCTGGGGGTCTTGTTCACGAATGAGGGAAAAATGGAGCGGGAGATCGATAGACTGATTGGTGGGGCATCTGCAGTTATGCGGGCGCTCTACCGGTCTGTCGTGGTAAAGAGAGAGCTGAGCCAAAAGGCGAAGCTCTCGATTTACCGGTCGACCTACGTTCCTACCCTCATCTATGGTCACGAACTCTGGGTGGTGACCGAAAGAACGAGATCACGGATACAAGCGGCTGAAATTAGTTTCCTCCGCAGAGTGTCTGGGCTCTCCCTTAGAGATAGGGTGAGAAGCTCAGTCATCCGGAGGGGGCTCAGAGTAGAGCCGCTGCTTCTCCACATCGAGAGGAGTCAGTTGAGGTGGCTCGGGCATCTGGTCAGGATGCCTCCTGGACGCCTCCCTGGTGAGGTGTTTCAGGCACGTCTCACCGGGAGGAGGCCCAGGGGAAGGCCCAGGACACGCTGGAGGGACTATGTTTCTCGGCTAGCCTGGGAGCGCCTTGGGGTTCCTCCCGAGGAGTCGGAACAAGTGGCTGGGGAGAGGGAAGTCTGGGTCTCTTTGCTTAGGCTGCTGCCCCCGCGACCCGACCCCGGATAAGCGGAAGAAAATGGATGGATGGATGGATAGATGGATGTATAAAGAGGGTAAATATTTTCACTGTAAAGCTTTGAGAGAACAAATTAGACTGTGGTTATGATTGTGTTACAGATTCTAACAACATAAAGTCTTAAACTGAGCTTTTGTTCTTTGAATATTCTAGTCAAACCCAGTAGGAACCCATCCTTAATCCTTTTCGTGCATTAGGTCTATAGAGGTTTAACAGTGGTACAGTAGTGGTACAGTAGATATGTTGTAGAAGGACCTCAGGTCACTGGGTTCTTCATTCCCTCTCTCCCCCTTAATTGACTTTTTTTCCATGTAGAACAATCGGATCCAAGATGACTCGTGATATGTTGGCATACATAACATCTCTCTTCTTCTCCACCTCCCACCCATCAGATCTATTTAACACCAAGTTTTTGCTTTCCAGCCTCCCCTGTCTCGCTGTGGGTAGAATCAGTCCTATATGACAGAGTGGACTGGGATTTAAGTGTAAGAGCAGCAATTTCCCATAGGTTCTCTTGGCTTGGTGCTTGGTGGTGTACTCAAGTGTACAGAGTGTTTCCCAAGCTGGTTGCTTCTGCCCCCCCTTCTCCAAGCAGATTAAGGGTAAAAAAGAACGTTGATTTTAATCTCCAGGGGGATTAAGAATCCCATGAGTTATTAAACAAGACTTCTGTCTCAAAAAGAACAAATTACTGTACCACCAAACACTTGGGAACCATTTTTACAGTGGCCTTTGCATAAGAATGTAGATTAAACATATCAACGTTTCAATGATCGGGATCACAGGAGAGGCTGCATATTTCTGATGCTTTAAATCCTTCCAACGTCATAGAAATTTCTCTTGGCATGAATTGCATCTCCTGTAGATGACCTGAGAGGATTTATTTGGCCTTGTATTTTAGAGCATTTGGAACTCTAAACCTGGTAGTAGCTTCTTAAGTTTGGGAGATACTATGTTGAAGAATAAAAAAGACAAACATATTATTGGTTTACGATTAAAAAGTTAGAAATTTGGAAACACTGAGTACAGAAAAACCGTATCTGTCATGTTTTCATTTAGCTTTCTGACCCACATGCAGAACACCACAAGCAAGACCAGTAATAAAATGAAACAGGGAGAAAGACAATTCAATTCAGTTTATTTATATTGCACCAATTTACAACAGTAAGTAAAAGACTGATAACAGGACACAGGATGTTCAGTTACCATGAGCATCATCCCAGGCAATGCCCCCCATCCAACAGGGCATTGTAGCTAAGCAGGATATCCGACCAGGTGTAACTTCTATGGAGAGAAAAAGACAGAGAAAAAACATAGTTAACTGTCAAAATAACAGAAAAAAATAAAACTGGACAATAGTAAAAGAAGAAAGCAGCAGCGTGAAGTAGCAGAGTAAAGAAAACTACAGAAATAGCTCAGGATGACCGAAGCCACTCTAACTATAAACTTTATCAAAAAGGAAGGTTTTTGGAAGAGGAGGAGCGTAATGGATAAGATTTCAGCAAAGGTTTTTTCATTTAATTCATGGAATTCAGACATTTTCTCCACATTGTTGTTGTTTGGGGATGACATGGAGTAATGGGTTCGGTGCTGAAGTGCAGCCTGACCATCTAATTGTTAGAATCTTTTCAGCGAAAAATTTGGCAAATTCATTGTAAACCCTGATAGAATTTAGTTCAGCGGCTTGTCAAAGTTATCAAAATATAAGAGGACAGGCTGCCATGTAGTGTGGAACTTCTCAGTTGACCCTTTAAGTGAGAATCTGATATTTTCTAGCTTGAGGAATGACATTAATTCAGTCTCCCAAGACTTATCTGCCGGGGGTTTGGGTGACTTCCAGTGTAGAAGGATACATCTGCGGGTGAGCAGAGAGGCAAACGCTAAAACATTAAATTTTTGTTTACTAAATTTAAAGTAGTTCAGGGGAACCCCAAAAATGACAATAAGTGGGCAGGGAGTGATATCTGTATCTAGAACCTTGGATATAATCTTGAAAAAGTTCTTCCAGAATCCTGTCAGGTTAGAGCATAGCCAGAAGGTATGGGCTAGGTCAAATGGTATAAAAACAATCTGTTACAGGCCTCGCTGGTACCAAGAAAAAACTTTGCTAATCTGGCTTTGCTGAAATGCATTCTGTGCAGCACTTTGTATTGTATTAAGTTAAGACGGGCACAGGATGAGGAGTAATTCACTTGAAATTTGGCCCTGTCCCACCAGGAGTTTTGAAGTTGAACTCCCAGCTCGTTTTCCCTTTCCTGTTTAACTATGTCCAGTGGAGAGGGGTTGGATTGAAGAATATATGTGTATAACTTGGACAAGATCTTTGTCAGGTTTTCAGCTTTGTCAAGTATTTTTGGTAAATCTGCAGGCAGAGATGGGAACGTGTTGCAATGCCCTTTAACAAAACTGCGTGCCTAAAGATAGCGGAAGAAGCTGCTTTGGGGTAAGTCATGCTCCTGGTACAAACTTTTAAAACCAGCAAATGTCTGATTTAAAAACAGATCTCGGAATGATATGATACCTTTTGCCTTCCAAAGTGCAAATGTAGAGTTCAATTTGGAGGGTAAGAAATTATGATTATAGCATAACAGACTAAGGAGGGTGAAATTATTTAGTTTGAACTGTTTGCAGAACTGTGCCCATATTTTCAAGGTTGACCGGATTACTGGGTTTGAGGTGTAATTTGTGGCTGAGAATGGTAAAGGGGAGCAAGTTAGGGCTACAAGTGAGGATGTACGGCAGGAGAGGGACTCCATTTTGCACCAGTCCAACTCACTCTCATACCACCAGCTGAGTATTTTTTGTATTTTTGCTGCCCAGTAGTAAAACATAAAATTAGGCAGACCCAGGCCACCTTCTCGTCTCGCTGCCTGCAGAGGGTGGTTGTTCTGATTGATGATCTGATATGATCCTGCTGTTGATTCTGGCAGCCTTGCCTGCCCACAAAAATGGGAGGATAATTTGGTCAAGCTTACTGAAAAATTATTTTGTCAGAAAGAGAGTTACACATTGAAAAAGGAAAAAAAATCTAGGCAGAACATTCATTTTTATAGTTTGTACTCTGCCCACTAACGACAATGGCAATTTGGACCATTTCTGTAGGTCGGCTTTGACTTTAATCATTAGTTTGCCAATGTTATTTTTATGTAACCCCTGAAATGAATCAGTAATGTTAATCCCTAGATATAGAAAACTTTCTCATGAAACATTGAAGGGTAATTGTCCTTGTGTGAGTGTTTTGGCTTCGGAATTTATTGGAAGCACACTGTTTTTTGGAGATTTATTTTGTAGCCTGATAGTGTATCAAGTTCCTCTAGTATCTGTATGATATTGTTAGCACAGGTGGTGGGATCTGTTATATAAATAAGTAGATCATCCGCGTACAGAGTACTGATACCTTGTAGTTGTGTTGATGTTCTCAACAGAATGGCTAACGGTTCCATAAAGGGGGCGAATAGAAGAGGTGACAGCGGGTTCCGTGGGACATAGGAAAATATGTTGAATACTGCCTATTTGTGTTAACGCAGGCAAGGGGCGATGAATAGAGAAGGCGTATCCATGTTGTTTCCCAAACCCAAATTTTTACAGCACCTTAAACAATGTCCCCCTCACCATCACTCCTGGACAGGATGTTTCTAATTTTAGCAACATTCCGGAGGTGAAAAAAAGAAATCATAGAAACCTGTTTAATATGGGATTTAAATGTCAAGTCTTGGTCAAAAATAACGCCGAGGTTCTTTACGTTATTACTGGGAGCCAATTTAATGCCATCCAGATGAAGTGATTAACTAATCAGTTTATTTTGTAGAACTTCTGGTCCAAAGACAGCAACTTCTGTCTTGTCAGAATTTAAGAGCAAAAAGTTTAGAGTCATCCATGTTTTTATGTCTTCCAGACATGCCTGTAATCTACCTAACTGACTGGGTTCATCAGGATTTATGGCTAAATATAGTTGTGTGTCATCGGCATAGCTGTGGAAATTTATCCCATCCTGTCTAATGATTCTACCAATGACGGACTAGTTTCTTCCGATTGATTAAAACACAGAAAGTCTTCAATAGCTTGTGTTATAGTAGAACAGAAGGCATCATTGATAGTATGGATGTATTGAGTCTCCATTGTGGGTTTCCTACTGATGGAGAATCAAATCTGAAATCTATTAATACAGGGGAGTGATCTGATATAACTATCGCTGAATATTCAAGGTAATGTATAGATGATAGTAATTCTTTATCAATACAAAAATAGTCTATGTATCATGATGTACATGTGAGTAGAATGAATAGGCTCTGGTGTCATTATGCAGGAATCTCCAAGGGTCACAGCTTCCATAAATCTTTCATGAATGACTGTAGTGTTTTCCCCATTTTTGATAGATTGGTCACTCTAGTGTTTGAGTGATCCAGCTGAGTGTTCATTACACAATTTAGGCCCCCTCCAAAAATTAAATGGTGTGTATCCATATTTGGGATAATGGATAAGAGTGTAGCCATGAATTCAGAATCATCAAAATTAGGAGCATACACACAGAGTAATGTAACAGGTAAGTGAAATAATCTGCCTGAAATGATGATAAAACGCCCATTACGATCAGGTACTATGTTCTCTGGTATAAACAGATTTTTTTTAGAGATTAAAATGGCAGCCCCTCTGGCATTTGAATCAAATAATGAATGAAAGGCATGTCCTACCCATGGATGCCTAACCCTTGTATGAATATTTATCTTGAGGTGGGTCTCTTGGAGGAAGACAATGTCCGCCCTAGTTTGAGAAACTTTTGCCCTCTTAACAGGACCATTTAATCCTCACATTCCATGAAATTAACTTAACCTGTAGTTTATCTGTCCTACCATGCGTATTTATTTCACTCATGTATACAAGTGTGTATGGTAACTGAAAAGATATGATAAACCATTAAAGACAGTTTAAAAGACCAGTTGTACACATAACAATAAATAGTCGTGACACTTGTATTCAAATGCTGTGATCAACATACCCCTCCACCCGTCCCTCCCTTTAAAGAAAAGCAGAAAAAAGAATAAACCCAGCAGCATTAGAGCAGTCTGCTGGTGTTTACAAAGCCTATGCTCGTCCTTCCTTGGAAGCGAGCTGTAGTTCTACTAGCAAGTCAACTTCTAGCAATGCAATATAAACTATCTCTTTATCTAACACAAAAAGGGGTTTAGCTCCCATTACTCAACACATACACTGCAAGTGCACACAATAAAACACTTTATGTTAAAGAGTTAAGCTTTCTAAGTTTACCCAATTCACCCCACCTTAAAACTCGCCCTTAAGTGTCATATTATAAAACGCAATTCAGGCATTCTATTAATTATCCAAAATCAATATGTAATAGCCTATCACCCAGGCTATTTAAATTTTGCATGTTTTAAACCTTTCAGACGTGGCAGTCTTCATTTAGCCTTGTTCTTCATCAGTGTTGGCTAGAAGTTTCCTTTTCATCTGATTATAGAATGCTTCTGCTGCTTCAGGGGTGTCGAAGAGATGTTTGTCCCCCGTTAACAGTGATGTACAGGCGAGCAGGATAGCGTAGGGAAAACGTGACTCCAGCAGTATAGAGTTTAGCCTTGATGTCCTTGAATGTCGCTCGTTGTTTGGCCAGGCCCGAACTCATGTCCGAGAAGAATAGGACTCTGCTGCCGTCGAACTCTATGTCTTCCTTCTGCGACCTTGCCCATCGAAGCACACGTTGTTTATCCGGGTAGCGATGGAATCTAACGATGATGGCTCGCGGACGGCTAGTGTGCGATGTGCTCTGTCCAGCTCTGGAGGTGTGGGGAAAACATTATTTCCAATAACTTTTTGGAGAAGCTCCGAAATGAATTCCAATGGTGAATGTCCTTCCAGACCCTCAGGTAAACCAATGATTCTTAGATTTTGTCATCTGGAACGATTCTCTAGGACCTCTGCTTTGGATGCTAATGCAGCATTAGCTTTCTCCAGTTGATCCACTCTTGTTGTTAGCTCGGTTAGCTCATCGCTGTGGGCGGTGAGTGTATTTCCAATGGTCTTTATCTTTTGGTTGTGAGAGTCTAATGCAGTGCTGATGGTTTTGAGAGGCGTCCGTATAGGTGTAAGGGAGGTCTCTAGCGTTGTAGTAAGGAGCACTTTAAGTTCTGCGGCCAAGCTTTCTTTGTGTTTTTCAAGTTCCTGCACCAGGCCAGCCACGGTTAGCGACTCCGCCATCTTAACTGCTGATGTTGCTTGAGGTTAATCTTTCCCATGTCGCTTTTGTCTCGACATTGTAAGCTGGTTGTGTCGTCTCAAAGTAAAGGCAAGTTTTTGTTTCAAATATTGAATAGGGTTAAACAGGCCAAACGCCGAAATGGTGTAGCGGAATTGTGAAATGTGCGGGAGCCATTCCAAAATGGGGCCACCCTTTCACATGGCGAAGCTGGAAGTCAACCAGCCTTCTTTATCAGGTTGTTCGGCCTTTTTAAGTCCCTGGCTCTGATGCTGCTACCCCAACAGATGATGGCTGAAGAGATTACACTCTCCACAACAGACTTGTAGAAGATCTGCAGCATCTTGCTGCAAACCTTGAAGGACCTAAGCTTCCTCAAGAAGTACAGTCTGCTCTGTCCCTTCTTGTAGATGGTTTCACTGTTCAGTCTCCAGTCCAGTCTGTTGTCAAGGTGAACTCCGAGGTATTTATACTCCTCAATCACCTCCGCCTCATCTCCCATGATGGAAACAGTGTTTGACTTATCCCTGTTTCTTCTGAAATCTACAATCATCTCCTTTGTTTTGTTCATATTCAAGGTAAGATGATTGTTTCCACACCATGTCACAACGCGGTCCACCAGCTCTCTGGATTCAGCTTCTTGTCCATCTCTGATACACCCGACAATTGCAGAGTCATCAGAGTATTTCTGCAGATGACAGGTCTTTGATTTGTACTGGAAGTTTGAGGTGCACAGAGTGAAAAGGAATGGTGAGAGTATGGTCCCCTGTGGTGCTCCTGTGCTGCTGACCACCTGGTTTGACACACAATTCTTCAGTCTCACAAACTGTGGTCTGTTTGTCAGGTAGTCATTGATCCAGGCTATTGTTGAGGGCTCCACCTGTGTCTTTAGGTGTTTCAGACAAACAAATCTGGCTGAATTGTGTTAAATGCACTGGAGAAATCAAAGAACATGATCCTCACAGTGCTGGCTGATGTGTTCAGTTCATTGGCTCTGTCCAGACTTCCATCTATCCAATCCTTCCTGTCCTTAAAGCCTGTGATCTTTCTCATTCCTGACCAGACATCTCTGATATTGTTCCTCTGTCTTGGTTTGGACATGTATACATCCTTTATGTTTGCATAAAACAAATCCAAGGTCTTGTTTTCTCTTGTGGAGCAGCTGACAAACTGTTGAAATGTTGGAAGTGTAGTAGAGAGTGAGGCATGATTAAAATCACCAGATATTGCCACAAATGCATGGGGGTGCTGGGTCTGTAGCTTAGTAACAACGGAACTGATGACATCACATGCATTGTCGCCAACGGCTGAAGGTGGAATGTAAACAACTGCCAAAATTACACTGGTGAACTCTCTTGGTAAATAATATGGACGAAAACTTACTGCCAAGAGTTCGACATCTGGGCTGCAGAGACGACACTTCACAGTAACATGTCCTGGATGACACCATCTGTTGTTTACAAGCACTGCTACTCCAAGTCCTTTTCTTTTCCTGCTCGTGTTCAGATCTCTGTCTGCTCGTACAGTCAGGAAGCCTGGCAGAGAGACGGTGGAGTCGGGGATATGATCCTGCAGCCACGTCTCTGTAAAATACATAACACTGCATTCCCGGTACTCTGGCTGAGTCCTTGTAAGGGCTTGGAGTTCATCCATCTTGTTAGCCAGTGATCTCACGTTACCCATTATGATCGATGGAAGAGATGCCTTGAACTTCCTCTTTCTCTGTCTCCTTTTTGCTCCTGCTCTGCATCCAAGTCTCCTCCTTATCAACTCATCAGGAATTTGTGGCTTCAGTTGAGGTATTATTTCAGCTTTTGCGATATTAATCTGCTGCTCCCGGCTGTAAACCACATTGTTGCCATGGTTATGCATCATAACAAGTTATCAAAAAGTGAAAGATTTACAGCAAAAATCCTTCCAGCTTCACAGCACCAAAAACTAGAAAGTATACAGGTAAAAAAAAAGCAATCTTCCTCAAGAGAAAAGAGGAACCAATGGTCAAAAAACCCAAACTTAATATGTAGCCAACAGAGCCACTCCAACATGCAGTCACCCAGAGCAGCGCAATTCTAGAAAAACAAAATAAAAACAGAGCTTGTACATTATGTTCAGTGATGAAGTCATTGATTAGAAACGACTTCCCTGACAAAGACTAACTTTTGAATAAAGCTAATTTACGTAGTTTGATGATGGGTAATTGAACCTTCTGACAGGTGATCACTTTGAAATTTTGTTTAATATGAGAGCATTTGGTTTAAAAAAAATTATGCTGTTTATAAGCACTAAAAGACTACTCTCAGTGAGGCTGGACAACGTCTGGGAGATGATGGGAGTAGAATGAATTTCCGGTTCCCTTCTACACCAGATGTCTGTTATTACCAGTTGGGGCATGGGCAAATTACATCCAGAATTAGTCCCAGGGGCCTGATGTAGTACACGTTTCGGTGTTAGTTGTGTCCCAATTCTAATTTGCGCCTTCAGTCTGTCAGAAGTTTCTAAAGGGAGTCTCATTTGGTATAGATGAGTCGGATGACATTGGAATACTTGGAAGAATGCTGTTGTTAGCGCTGTACGCATCTGCTCACTGCTGGTGCAGTCACAGAAGAGGTAGGAAGTGTTCGTTCTCTGTTAATCTCTGCACGTCGTGCATTTGTTTGGGCTGGTGACGTCATCTTGACTTGGTGTGTTTGGGGAAGTGTTTTTTCTCTGGTAGTATCCACTGGCCGTGCTTCGAGGTCAGCCCTCAGTTGCTTTATCAAGGGTTTAGCTTTCTGATTTAGATAACAGAACATGATTGAGGTCAGCAGTCTCGCCTCATTGAGATAATGTTGGTTTTGTCATGTTTGTATTAAGTTTCCTGACCCACATGCAGAACACCACTAGAGAGACCAGTTGTAAAAAGTTATGAAATTTCTATTCAGACAAAATAATGAGATGATGATGAACGTGGGAGCTGGGAACACGGCACAAGGAAATGGAGGTGAGAAGAATTGCAAAGGTATGATTCAAAGGTGAGATTGAGTCCGGGAGAAAATTAATTTTTTGAAATGAGCTCAAGTGAGGCTTACTCAGTAGATGGTTGAATGAACGCCAGGAATGGAGAGCTAGAAGATGTTTGGGGAAGCTTCCTGCTGAGTTATTGGAGACGTGGAGATGGTGGAGTCCGGAAGCGAGGAGTGACCAGAGAGCGGGCAGGAAGAGCATGGAGGTGGAGCATGGATCACAAAGGAACATGGAACTTGAAGGCAGTCAGACGTGAAGGAAAAACCAAGCCTTACTAAGAAGCTGGAGAACAGATAACAAGGAGGTTAGGATGAGGAAAAACCTTGGAAGGAACACAGAGAGGGATTAACAGGTTTGTCATAAGAACCACACTAGGAACTCAGGAGATCGCATGGAGGACTTGAGGTTTTTTACCTAACAGCTTTAACACTCAGGCGCCAAAGGTCTGACAGCCAGCAGCAGGCTGGCTCCACCCCAGGCTTGATGGACAGGTCTCAGCTCAGCCAGGACCTCTAGTGGAAACTTCCAGAATAGTAGAGAAAGCAGCAGGAAGCAGACAGACAGAGAAAAACAGACAAACATCCCAGATTCCTAAAAGGTTTTGCCTGAACAGATGCTTGGCACATCCAAATGTTTTAAAATTATTAATAAATTAGATTGATTTTTTAACAGATTGTCTCTTCAACCATCTATGGAGTATGCAAAGTCTACTGTATCTTTCATCATTCTCTTCAGGGACTGGTCCGCTTATAAAGATGTTTATCTTAAGTCCATCAAGTCTCTGTAGCAGATCAGATAAATCTCTTTTCAAAATCTCTGACTGTGTTTTGGCTACATCATTTGATCTTATGTGGATAACTAGCTTTTCCAGTTTTGGCTATTGATCTATTATTGGATTTTTTTCTGAGATTTCTCTCACTGTTGTTGTGGAATTCTAGGATGAGACAATGTTGATAAAAATCACTTAGAGTCTTCGAACGCTGTTTGCCTTCGAATAAAAACAAGACAAAGGATCGATCTTTTCTCTGTCACTGACAAGTCAGAGAGCAGAGCCCCGAGTCCAAGTATAGATTAGTATTTATACACTTTAACACACCTTAAGTTCCGCAAACATGATCATCTTCTCTGGTAAACAGGTCAAACAGCCCACTCTTCGTGTGGCTGGATTTCTCCTGGTGACCTTGACTGGTGTCGGCTTTTCTCACAATGTGCTCTGCAACTCACTTCCTGCTCAGAGAGGTGGGGGCGCCGAACTCCAAAAACCCCAACGGGAACTGTTTCAAAATAAGACCCAGAGCTGAGAGACAGAGAGTTACAAAAAACCCACAAACTCAGATCTGTTTTGGAAAAGACGCACCTGCAGATGGGAATCAGACAAGATCCGACTGACTGACTCATTCTCTTACAGGGCTGTACCATTTTTATTTCAAGAAGAACAAAGAACATATCACGTGACTCCTCTCTCCTCCTTCTACATCTTGACAGGTCATTTATTTTCTCCAGGTCTCTTGACCTTACTATGAACTGGGTTATAACATGACTTAGAGTTATAGCTGATCCTCCCTGCTTTCAGTTCATATCTTTACTCAAGAGTTTGTTTACTTAAAACCTTCAACCCTATAAAATACTGGTAACAGAGTCATGTTTTACTACCCTGAATAATATAAACAGGCCTATTACTTCTAAAGCTTAAAAAAGATATAATTAAAACATATGTACTGCATAATAAAAAATAGCCTCAAAAAAGTAGAATACAACAAATCCCTCTTTCAATCTATTTTTCAAATAGATTGACCACTCCTCTGTACTTCCCCATCAGGCTCCATGTGAGGTATTAACAGATATTGACCTTGCATATTATCACCAACAGCTTTTTCAATACACTTTGTGAGCAAAGAACATATACAAGGAATACAACAACATCCACATAACACCATAGTTGACACAAATACTGCTAAAGAAACCATTATAGACATTGCCAGAGTCTTCCATTTACCAAACATATTATTTAACAAATTTGTCCCTCTTTCCAACCTGATCATTCAAAATGAAAAGAGTGTCTGTTTTTTTTTTATCCTTACCTTTAAGCAATATATTTTTAATTTATTATTATTGTTTTTTATGTTTTAACCTAATTCTCAATATTCTTTTAGTAAAAGCAAACTCTAGCAATTGTCACCAACCCTAAAAACATCCTACAAAAACCACATCATAATGAAAAAAGAATAAGTAAAACAAAAATTAGTAGTCAGTCAACCTGATTATACTTTAAACACTCCTTAAAATGTTTTATCTTATTACTAAAAAAGTTTTATAAAACCGTAAATACTAAATATTAAGAAAAAATCTTACAAATAGACTACTTAAAAATTATTTGACACCCTCTTAGGCAGTGTCTAGCAATCTGCACCTGTAAATAAAAATCGGTTAGACAACCTGTAAAATACAAGAAAAATGATTAGTAAGTGTTCAGTCTTTATTATTTTGTTCTCTAGTCTTCGCTCTTGTTTATTTCTCTGGCAGCAGGTGGCTACCAGAGTGATGAAATGATTCAGTACAGTGGAGTCTTTATTTTCCCAAAGTTACTGTCTTTTCTGCAGATCGCCCTCACTGAAATGACAGTTACTTCATTAACTGAACATTTCCCCCAATAAACACAAATGCACAGACAGGCCCCGCCTCCAATAGCTTCCCCCACCGATTGTGAGGTGGTCAAAACCTGCTGTGAATTGTGTTTGATTTCTTGCGATCTTTTCTCTTCGGTATAATCCCTCTTCGAGAAAAGCAAGTCCAAATTGCTTATCTCGCACAATTTTGTTGCACATATAGATTACACTGGATGATTACAGCAACTTCAACCAATCTTCTGGGTGGGTCTGGCCCCGCCTCCTGGCTTCGGCAGTCGACACCGCCTAGTCAGAACCGACACCACCCGCTGCAAAGAGATTCTCCCAGGTCAGCAGAGAGCTGCTGCAGCGTGAGGGACAGGAGAGGGGTCGGAAGGAAGAAGGAGACCAGGCCCTTCAGATGCTGATGATCACTGCGAGGGTCCGGGTCAGGATGCGATGACACCTGAGGTTCTCTGCCAGCTGTAAATTTAAAGTTGAATTAGACCGCTCGATGACGCCCTATTTCCCCACGCGTCAACAGTGTCAGCCTTGCTGTGACCCCAGTAGCAGTAACAAAAACTGCTCTCTTCCACTGTGGTAATTCATAATGTATAACAGAAAACCCGTAGTTCGAATCAGTGTAAATCATGACGTCTTTATCACTTCTCCATTTGCATGCTTCAATAAGAGCCCTTATCTCAGCACGCTGTGCGCTCTGCTTGCCGTCCAGCTTCCCTGACACGACAGTATGTAGTGAATCTCCATTCTGCTCAACAACTGCAAAACCTGATTTTAACTGGCCCTGTCCATCTCTAAAAACAACACCCATCTGCATAAAGCACATAACCTGTAGGTAAAGTATCAGACCGTAAATCAGAACGTATTTTTTGAGCAACAGAATTCAGCCTGACACAGTCATGCTGTTCCCCAGAGGCGGTGATTTGTTCAGCCATGTTTATTCCTTCATGCGTAAAAATAATGTTTGGTGCCTCCAAAACTCTGCTAATCCGCTGCTGACGCAAAGTAACAATGTGTGAAGTTTTCTCCACTAGGTGTGCAATTCCTGCTGCATGTCTCGTGCAAGGTGGCTGTCTCATTTCAATAGCTTGCAGCTTTATGCTAAGATACATAAGAATGTATCTCTGACCACCTTTTTTCTGAAACAAAATCCCATTAACCACCCCATCTGTTTCTGACGTGTTAAGAAAAAATGGACATGTATAGTCAGGAGTGGCTAAATCAGCTGCTTGTGCTAGAGCCTGTTTTAACTTAATAAATGCCTCCTCAGCCGGTATGTCCCATTCTAATTTAGCATGCAGATTTTTCATACCATGAGCATTTACAAGAGCCCTGAGTGGTGTGGTAAGGTTTGTGTAATTAGGCACATAATGTCTGGAAAAATTTGTCAGTCCCAGAAATGACAGCATTGAGGATAACAAAGAGTCAGGCACGACCTTTAAGGCCTCCACTGCATCAGGATGATCTGTTTTTTCTCTGCCATGATTTCTAGAAAGCTGCAAATGTTCCAGAATGGTAGTATCAGAGAGCTGCGTGTCTATTTTGTACATCTGAGTAGAAGGAGAAAAAGAGACTGAAGGTGGGTGTGAACCCAATCCTTTAATTCAACTCCCCTTTTAACCATTCCCCCCAAATCTTTAGCTTGATGTTTCGGGATGCAACAAAAGCGATATGTGGAAGCGCTTCAGCTCCCATCATATACCATTTATGCTGTTTTGAAGTGAGATGAGCAAACAGTGCAATACCCTTCCTCCCCATAAAGCATGGACCCGAAGCCACAGACCAACTTTGGCCTTCAAGTTCTGTTTCAAATTGTTCCTGATATAAAGTAGGATCGCCCCTCTCATAAAGGAAGGTCACATGGAAAGGATCAGGCGGTAGAATAAAAGGCTGGAGTTCAAGCAGCCAAGGCTTCCAGCATCTCAGAAAGTCAGCCGCAGAAGATTCATGTGCAGACATCGTAGTCAATCTGGCCCAGAAAATATCAGCCACTTGTGAAGTGTCATCCTTCAGCAAAAATTGACCACTCATGGTGTCACAGCAATGCGTATGTCCATTCGGAAAAGTCACCATAAGTCCATCAGGGGTACATAGAATAGTAGCACCAAGTTTGATAAGCAGATCTCTGCCTAACAAATTGACAGGCGTCTTTTGAGCAATGACAAAAGGATGTGATAGTCTTTGATCACCCACTGAAACAGGCAATGGTTGAGTTATAGGGAGAGTCACTGGAGCCATATGTAGAGGTGGCTGACCGGGAGGTATAGCGCCCCCTTGTGGGTGTGGGCACTCCCTCACCCAGTGTTCATTGGAGCTACACCTGTGACAACCGTTAGCACCCGGCTGCCCTCTCCCCATGCCTCCAAAATCCCCAAACCTGGCCCCGCCACGTGACCTGCCACGAGGCTGCCATGTCCTATAAGGAGCAGTAAATGGCTTATTCGGTGCAGCTCCAGCATACATCACAGGAAAAGAAGGCAGCACTGTCGCTGATCCAACAGTAGGTGCTGCTTCAGCCACAATCTGTATCACTTTTTTTAGACTGATACAAGTCAGTCAATTTATTCTGAGCCTCTTTTAACTGTAGTTTTAACAAAGCAGTCTCCATTTTCTTATTCTCCTCAGCGTCCTTTAACGCAGATGCTCTCACTAAAGGAAGCATTAAATCAGGGCCTCCACTTGCCCCCAGTGACACCTGAGATCTGGTATTCTTAAATGGTCCTTCACTCCCCTTGTCTCCCAACGTCTGCATATTTTTGACCTGTAAAACTGTCGTACATTCATCACGTTGACTGGGGCTGGGACCTCTTGAAAGGTCTGTAGCTTGACCCCTTACCACAGATGCCAAAAAAAAAAAAAATTTATCGGTGCCTTCTAATTTGTTGCTAACTAAATTTAGTAGGTGTCACTTTTCCTCCCCAGAACACATTCTGTGAGAGACTTCTCTTATACTCCCCTCGGGCACCATGACGAGCCCCCCTGGCCGTCATAAGGCCCTGGAACTGGTTTTTATCTTCTTTTTATTTTTTACCGGGCTTATCAACTAAAACAGAATATAATTTAGAAATGTATATTAACAATTGGGCATCTAAAGTACGTCAGTTTCGTCCCTGTGGAGCAGGAAGTAACCTATATTTAGCTGCCATTGAATATTCGTAACAAAAATCCCAAATGGATTAAAATTAAAAAAAAAAAAAAAGGTTATTTGTATTAACTCTATAAATCATTTATTTTAATTGATAAACTATCAATTCGTAGGCCCAAATTTATCCCAATATTAATGCAGTTAACAGTAAAGGCAGGCACAGTTTTTATTTATTTAATTTATTTCTTTTTATAGTGAAGGAGTTTATATATTATTTATTCATGCAACATTAACCTTAATAATGTTTTAGGCAAAGCCGAAACGAAGGAAAGCTAAAAAGGTTTATAACGCACTGTTTATCTTATCATTAATTTATTTATATACAGAGATTATTGCCGTTTCATCTAAAAATCAAAGAATTCCTAATAGAGTCCGGCCTGCGCCAAAACTCGGGATGCACTTTTTGGTGAAACACACGAAAAAATAGAATTCTCCCAATATAAGGCAATTTGTATTTATCATTAAAACATATACTGAAAGAAATACGTTTAAAACTCGCTTTGCAACACAAAATCGTCAACAGTTTGCTCCAAAAAAAAAAACTCCGCCGGACTGACAGATCAAAGTCCGGCCCAATAAAACTTCCGTGTCACACCGCGGAATGAATACGCCGGTGCACAGATGGCTAATTCTGCCCTACGATGCTAAACCTAACTCATAAGTAAACCAACCAAGAACAAAATGCCTCCAACAAAACCACACTTCGCCATCAATACTCGAATGACTGTTTAACCGAGCCAAATAAATACAGTTCGGAAGCTAAGCTACCAAAGATTAGCTGTCATCATGAGCAACCTAGCTCAACCGGAAGCCAAACGTGACCGCTCCGTTATCATAAAAAAGTTATTTTATATATATTCTATAGAGTTTACTACCAGTTATCCATAATAACAGTCCTATATATATGTGTTCGACAATGCTTTAGACGTGTTTACGTAGTTGCACAAGGTTGAACGCCTTTATTTCCAGGCGAAAAACTCATCCAAACTGTGTGTTAGCCGTAAGCTAACTTATGGTGGTACTTTAGCTCACTGAAAATGATATTCCCTTATTCCTCTACAATGTCAAGCTTCTACGCTTATTGTCTGTACAAGAAGCGCGGACATTGTCTAGGCGTTTAAGATTCGCAGAGGAATTATGGTTTTAGATTCAGTCGGTTAGTTCCCCTAAATGAGAAGTTTATATGCGGCCGGAATTCAAGAAGCTAAATGGTAGCTTCCTTCCGTCACCGCGACTTCCCCAATCACACACACAAACATCCGAGAGAAAGAAAGAACAACAATTTTCACCGTCTCATCAAACACTAACCTCTACCGGAGCCACCTAAAGCCGGACCTTTAAACACAATCCAATTCACGTGGCTCAATCGTGGGTTTGGAAGATACGCCAGCCTCTCCAAGGTAATCCGTCTCGACACAGAGAGCGCCCAGGCTCTGACTGGTGTCTACCTGTCCGTTTGTCAGCCGAGGAGATTCCGACAGCGTCCCATCGGAAGTGAGCGGCCAACTCTCAAGCCCCCTGGTCCGTACTTTGGTCGACCCTCAACCGAAAAGACAACACGTCAACATTAAATGGAGAACGTTTAAATCGATCAATACCTATTAATTTGGTGTTAGCGCTTTTTCAGATTGATACAAAACCACCCGGGTGTTGATTATCAAGGATCAATCCAGTCGCTCTCCGATTCTCTGTTGAACTCAAAGAAAAAACACAAAATCACTACAATTGCCACAAACACCTGTATCAATCAGTTATGCCACACTCATTACTCACACTCAATCTCTCCCAGCCCTGAGAAAACTCAAAACCAAATCAAATGCCCGCATCCTCCACCATATTGTCGGCTTTTCTCACAATGTGCTCTGCAACTCACTTCCTGCTCAGAGAGGTGGGGGCGCCGAACTCCAAAAACCCCAACGGGAACTGTTTCAAAATAAGACCCAGAGCTGAGAGACAGAGAGTTACAAAAAACCCACAAACTCAGATCTGTTTTGGAAAAGACGCACCTGCAGATGGGAATCAGACAAGATCCGACTGACTGACTCATTCTCTTACAGGGCTGTACCATTTTTATTTCAAGAAGAACAAAGAACATATCACGTGACTCCTCTCTCCTCCTTCTACATCTTGACAGGTCATTTATTTTCTCCAGGTCTCTTGACCTTACTATGAACTGGGTTATAACATGACTTAGAGTTATAGCTGAGCCTCCCTGCTTTCAGTTCATATCTTTACTCAAGAGTTTGTTTACTTAAAACCTTCAACCCTATAAAATACTGGTAACAGAGTCATGTTTTACTACCCTGAATAATATAAACAGGCCTATTACTTCTAAAGCTTAAAAAAGATATAATTAAAACATATGTACTGCATAATAAAAATAGCCTCAAAAAAGTAGAATACAACACTGGTCTGGGACAACTGAAAACACTAGTGTTCTGGCTATAAATGTCTTCGATACCATTTATTGAACCATCATGAATTATCAGAACTTTTGCTGGGGAGGTTCTTACTTTCTTATCTGTCCACTTCGTGTGGCTGGATTTCTCCTGGTGACCTTGACTGGTCTGCGCTGTCTTTTGGGGAACTGATGGTTGCGATCTGTTTTTCAGCTGAATTCCAGGAGCAGTAATATCTCTTGTTTTGGGTTGGAATTTCTTTTGGGGTTTTTTTCCCTCGGAGCAGGTGTCAATGCCCTTTAAAGCGGGCCAGTGTTCATCAAACTGTGAATGGCGTGTTCTACCCGTTCAGCGTCTTTTGGCTGAGGGAGTAGCGTTGTTCTGTGGCTTCTGTGCGAGACTGTTGGACCGAGTTAGCAAGATTCTTGCTCCCTGCGTGTAGTCATCTGTAAAGTTGTCTCATTTTCATATCCAGTGTTTACTTCCACTTTCACTTCAAGGTGATGAATCTTCATCTCCATTGCATTCTCGGGAGCAGTTTGTGAAATTCCTCAGCTGAGCAAAACAAAACACAATTTTGTTAATCCACAGTCCTTCAAAAAGTAATCCAAAAAAGAGATCAGGTCTAATACAAAAACTCCAGAGGCTGGGTGTATAAAGTAACTAAGAAAAAAAGCCAAGAAAAGAGAATAAGGCGAGAGATTGGGAGAGATCAGGAGAGGCTGCTCTTCCTTCAGCAGCCACAAGCTCAGCCCAGTATTGGTTGCGTCGAATACAAGGATGAATTGTTTATCCAGGTTAGGTTGAATGAGGATGGGTGCTTGGGAGAATTTTCCTTTTAATTTGCTGAAGGCAGCTTTGGCTTTGTCTGCAAATGTACTTTTGGTGATCGGAGAGATTTTTGTTATACAGCAGGATGTATCTAGGTAGACAAAGACATTTAGGAAGTCTTGCAGAACTACGTTAACGAGAGCCTGGAAAATGGTCGGGGCATTAGTTAAGACGAATGCCATAACTAATTACTCAAAATGTCCTAAAGGTGTATGAAAGGCCATTTTCCACTCATCTCCCTTGCAGATTCTGATGTGGTAATAGGGGTTACGGAGGTCTAGCTTTGTGAAGATGGTGGTACCTTGGACCGGTATAAAGGCCAAGGAGTACAATGGGAGTGGGGGTATTTGTTTTTGACAGTTATTAAATGTAAACCCTGGAAGTCAATGCAGGGGCGTAATGAACCATCTTTCTTCAAAAGAAAAAAGAATCCTCCCCCTAGGGGTGAGGAGGAATGCCTGATTATACCAAGCGCCAAGGACTCGTTTATACTCATCTTATTCTGTAAAGCACTTTGTGATGCAATTCTTGTATGAAAAGCGCTTTATAAATAAAGTTTGAATTGATTTGATACATTTTTCCATGGCTTCAGTTTTGGGACGAAAAATAGTGTAAAGCCAGCTGGTGGGAAAAGGAGCACCTGGCAGGAGATCTATGGAGCAATCACAGGGTCTGTGAGGAAGAAGTGATAGTACCTTGTCTTTTCTTATTACCATTTTTAAATTGTGATATTCTGCTGGAATTTGAGATTGGTCAATGGATTCTGTGGGACAGGTATCAGGAACAGTGGTCAAAGAAAGTACTGCAGATTGTAGACAAGATTAATGGCAAGCGACTGTGGCTCAGTGGGAGGAGTAGTTGTCTTGCAATCGGAGGGTTGTAGGCCCTTGGGCAAGGCACCTACCGAGCTCTGTATTGGTGTATGAATGTGTGTACGTTTGTGAGTGTGAATGGGTGAATGTGGCTCCAGTGTAAAGCGCTTGGAGTGGTCAGTATGACTAGAAAAGCACTATAGAAGTTCAGTCCATTTACCATTTACAAGCAGTGGACCAGGACTCAATCCTGGATTTAGTCCAGTGAAAGATGTGGGGGTTATGATTTGACTCAGGACAATGGGGTTCTGGGGGAAGTCAAATACGTAAAATGACATTACTTCGTGATGGTTACCAGAGAAGACTAACTGTAGGGGTTTAGTCTGGTGCGTAATCTGGGGTAGTGGTCTTCCATCAAGTGCAGAAACACAAAGGGGAGAAACCAGAGCTTTAGTCTGGATCTTACATTGAGAGACTAGGGTGGAATTAGTGAGACTTTGTTCACAACCAATGAAGGCCCTCAGACTGAGAGGGCCGCTTTTCAGGTTTATGTGAACAGGTAAAGATAAATGGGGAGTTAGATTCTGAGAGGGATGGTCCGCGAACCTCCCTATACAATTGGCCGGCGCTGTTTTTTGGCCAGGGGTTAGAGGTAGCAGATCGTAAAATCGCCATTTTGCTATGTAATGATCAGAAGCAAGACAATAATACAGAGTCTAACACTCACCCTACGTCATCGTTCCTCTGGGATGACTCTAGTTCTGCCAATCTGCATTGGTTCTGGCTCACTGGAGGTATTTCTGTGGGGAGAGACTGATTGGCTGGAAGGAGGAGAAGGGTAATAACCAGATGATTATATTATCGTTTTTCTTTTACTTCTTTCTCTCATATGGTTGTCCAGACGGGTAGCCAGGGATATGAATTCGTCCAGGGAATCAAGATTGTCCAAGAGAGCCTGTTCATCTTTTAATTCATCATTTAAAAAGTTGAAGAAGACGCTCTTTACTGCATCAGTGTTCCTGAAGCGGCAGCAAGGGTTTGAAACTCTATTGAGACATCTGCGACGGATCTGTTACCTTGTTTAAATTTCCACATGTTTCTGGAAAGATAAGTTTTTTCATTGTCTTGCTTGAAGCGAAACTCATTTTAATGCCTTTACCTGACAGGAGACTGTATGAGAATGTATGAGATCTTGGCTTTATCGCTGGAGAAAGATCTGGGGGCTCAAAGCTATGGAGCACTGAAGAAGGAAACCCCCGCAACAGCTGGCCTCACCTGGGAATTTATCCAGAGGATGTGTAATGACATCACAGTGGGTAAAATCTTTGAAGAAAGTTGAGTTGGGGACCGCAGCACCTGAAGCGGAGGCGGAAGCGGAAGCAGAGGAGGCGGGAGGTGGTCTTGACACAGAACTCTGAAATTATCCAAATGATGAATAGTGAAATTTTGTTGATCTGTAAAGATTCTGAGGATATTTTCATGGGTGTGTTGTTCAGAACTGATCTAACTAGGGCATCTGCTGGGTCAGGTTGGAATGAGTGTTCTATCATCTTTTTATTTAGCTTTCTTACCCACATGAAGAACACCACAAGCGAGACCAGTTATAGAATGAAATGATTTTATTGAAAACAATGATTTGTAGATGATCACAAGAACCAGGAATGCTGTACAGAGGAGCGGAGAGCGGCTTTAAGCAGCTCCACGTGAGTTAGCTGTAGGCTACATGCTCTAGCGAACCACGTGGGCCCGCCTTTGACTGCTCGGGGTCATGAACAATAAAGACTGGCATTAATGTTGTTCAAAATAGAGATCGACTTTAAAGCAGATAGTTTAAACACTAAAACTAATCTTTTGAGTCATTTTTTAAACCACCTTCTTGGTGGATCATTATGGATCAATCACTGTGGTGACCGATCCATAAAATAGAATCAATTCTCTAAAGGTTATTGATTTCTAATTCAGCAACTGGTTTAATGAAACATTGCTTCTTCCAAATAATGTTTTTCTTCACTTCTGCTTTGCATTGTGAATTGGTGGTTTGAAACAAACCAGAAGGTGCTGGGTAGTCTTAAACTGACCACAAATAGTTTAAACTAATTTAGCTTTATTCCCAAAACTCTTCAATACAAGCCTTGGTCTTTAAGCGAACATATTCATTCTGAACTGTGACATCATTATCAATATATTGGTTATTGTTTCTATTTCTGTGCATATTTATCACTTTTACTGTTTACTTTTGAATTCTTTGTAATAAACTCTTGTATTTTGGAAAACCGTTGTTGTTATTTCACCTACATGTGTAGTAACTTTCTGTTCAAAGAACCCCAAGAACTTATTCCTTCATCTATTGTTTAATTATCTCAGCCTTATCGGACAGGTAATCATAAACATAAACTGAGAATGAACAATTTGGCTATTGATATTCCTGGAATCCAGGTGGTGCCCCTAAACTTGGTCATTTTTACATAAAATGATTAATCTTATTTATAATTGCCCTAAGCAATTATTCATAATTATTCATAGCCAAAACCTACCCATCTGTGGCACAACATATTGGAATCCTGCTAGAACTCTAGGCCCATAAAACCTCAGAAACTAATTAAATGTTCTTTAACTTTATTTAAAAAACAGCTCCTAAGATAGTCCTAGGAGAGGCAAAAAATGTGAACTAAGGGTTTGTCTAACAAAGTACCCCCCCCACACACACACACACACAGAGAGGTTATTTTCTTCTAGCCTGACAACATTGTTTGTGTTGGGCTGCATGGTGGCAGAGTTGTCAGCATTGTTGTCTTGCTGAAAAAAGTCTGGGATTGAAATCCCAGCTTTTTTCTTTAAATATGCATGCCAAGTTATGTTACGTTGCCTCTTAAAATTGCTCTTGAGTGTGAATCTGTAGAATAAGCAGGGGGGGTGGATGGATTTGTGCTCTGTTGTTGACACTGGAAGACAATATCTATCCATATCTGTTCCATGTATGCTTGATCTTTGAAGGGTCATGAGGGGTCAATGCCTATCCAGAGCTGACGTCTGGGACAGAAAAATACAAACTTTGCACAGTTTTTTTATCTGTCAAGGAGATAATTTGACCTAATCTTGGTCTTGGAGGAGGATTCTACTCTTTTACAAAGTAATGTTATTTCAATTGGAATAATTATCATTTATCTCCTACACTGCCTAAAGGAAAATAGATAAAGACTGTAAATGTCTGAAATACATTTCTTAGAACTTGTCTTGCGATAAAAACAAATGTATCTTAGGTATGCCACTGAGCGCAGAGTTTCCAATTATGAATGAAACATATGTTTGATAAAGGGAGAGACAAGTCTGTAGTAAAGACACAGAGTAATCTATTCGTGTTGAGAAGTAAAGCCTAGAGACTAGTATTAAAATAATAGAAGTAGTTGTGTCTCAACTTGTGTGGAAGACTTGCCACATGTTCCAAAATGTTCAGTTAAAACTAGATATTTACAAATACTGTATAAGGGTTAATGCCAGAGTATATAAAGATCATTTCTGTTACATTATTTAAATAAATAAACCAGGATCACTATGGATTTAAACTATTTAGGAATCTCCATATGATGATGTCAGGGCTTTGTAAGCATCTGAGGTAATTCTGTGAAAACATTGTGAAGTCAATAAGAAATCACCAGAGCATTTAGAAAGAGAACTGCAGGTCTCTACAAAATTGGTTAATTCTGACGTACAATTTCCGGCTTCCCAAAAGTGTCATATTTATGTGTTCAAACATTTATGTCAAAACCTAAACCGCATTGGACTGCCCAGCCTTCCTTATGTTCCGGAAGGAAACGGGTTTTGTTTCCCAGAAATGAAAAAAAAATTATGTGAAATGCATGCGTCAACCACAGATAAAAAACAAATAACCTTGTGCAGATTCTGGCTGAAGCCCGTTGGAGTCATTATCCAAAGTGAAACACTTTGTGCAGACAGGTGCTGTGCACTGATGAAACAAAAATTTAGGTGTCATAGGTGCCATTATGACCACCATTACATTTGAATGAAGATGAGGTAAGCCTGCACACCTGAGAACACCATGAAAACAGGGAAGAACATGGGTTGCATTATCATGTTGTGTGGCTGTTTTAGTGCAGGATGGACTGTTGCATTTCATAAAATAGATGGCATCATCTACAATGATGCATATTAATGTAATCAAATGGACAGTAACCCCGAGCAAAAAGCCAGATTAGTTACAAAGAGACTTCAAGTAATGAAAGTCTTCTGGGGCTCTGGGGTGTTCATTACAAAGCCCTGGTCCCAGTACCATAAAGAAATTGTGGGCAGATCTGAAAAAAACATGTGTGAGCAAGGTAGAAGCATGACTCAGTTCCACCAATTCTGACAGGAGGAATGGGCCAAAATTCCAGCATTGTGAGGAGCTTGTGGAATAAAATACAAAATGTTTGACCCAAGTCATACGATTTAATGGTGGTTTTACCAAAGACAAAAAAAAAAATGTTAAAAATCTGTCAATATTTTCGCATTTACCAACCACAATTTATTTTGCTAATCAAAATAGAAAAAAAACAAAAAAAACAGGAAAAGTGGGGTCTGATTTTATGTCAGACCGTAGAAAAAACGGTAAGACTGTTTTCATATATTGTGTCTAAATAGCTGACTTCATTATCTGAAATATCTGAGTAGAAGGTATTGTTAAGCAGCATACTGTCACACTCTGCAGCAGTCAGACAATGGGCTTCCTTGACAGGCACTTTCTGTATGGTTAAAACTTAGTCATAAAACCTTGCAAGCATACATAAGCTAAATAAAATATGTTTTATATCCAATTAATGAGAATAATGTGTGTAATGTTTACATGTGCATCAATTTCTAACCCTGTAAATTCAATTCAAATTCAAAAATACTTTATTGATTCCAGAGGGAAATTAAACCTAACTTCTAGAGTAAAATCAGTCAAAATAAGCCATAGATTTTAAAGTCGTGGATAGATCTGTTGCCTCCTCAATCCAAAACTTATATTAGTATTGTTCAACAGCAATATTAGGTTGGCTTTGCCCCAAATCCAAAGACACACATATCAATTATAGTATGTCAAAACTTGTTTTAATCTTCACAGATTCCATAGCCAAAGAGCTGTTATGGACAATAAGGCGTTGGAACCTGATTCTGTGAGCATCCCCATGGAGGAGACGATAGTGTGTAATGAAGAGTGCCAATCTTTAGCTCAGTCTCAGCTGCCGCAGGAACCATCCATGTGGGCTCATCTGAACAAGGTTGAAAACCAGATCACTGATGGGCAGTGTTTCTCCCACCTACCCAAACGCACAGCCGTGGAGCTGGAGTTTATTGACGTCTCCTACACCATCCAAGAAGGATCATGTTGGAGGAAAACAGGTACTTCCTATATTTTACACCATATAATTTTTTATGGATGTTAAGAATTTTGTTAAGTTAAAAAAAATATATTTTATTAGGGACAAACTGTTAAATGACGGTAGAGCATATTAATAAAAAAGTGCATTACAGAAATACATGTTTTTTCGGTACCCCCCAGTTGCACCTGTAGGAGCTGAAGGGACCAAGTTGTCCTTGTGTTTCCTAGCATGGAGAAAGTTCGAGTTTCTGATTGTTGAAGTTACCAACATTTGGTTTAACTTGTGTCTCTGGGAGATAAGGCGTTCTTATTGTAACATTTAATTTCAAATACTGAATATAAGTTGTGGAATGATAACTTCAGTATCAACATAAATGTATGTACAATTTGACCAAATACAATTAAGAGTTTTTCAACCTTTTACATAAGTACCTCTGACTCAACACAAACACGCTATATTTAAACATCAATTGAGTGGATATTGTTTTTAAGGCATAAATCAAACTTTCATTATTAGTTGCATTTAGCTGTGAAAATAATGATAATGTATCAGTCGGGATCTTTTGTCCTTGATAACCATCCAAGCTATTTCAGATTAGACATTTGCAGATACTGAGTGCAATCTTAATTACTAGCAATTTTGAATATAATAAAATACAATTTATTTCAGTTAATTTATATGGCGCCAATTCATAACAGATCTCATCTCAAGGCACTTTACAAGAAAAGTCATTTCAATTGAGCCACCAATTGTTCAAGTTGTCTCAATTAAAAAGATGAGAGGTTTGAAATTTTCATCAAGCTACACTTCAACTGTGAGAGACAGAATGTAAAAGAAAAATCCAGAAAATGACATTGTATTTTTTAAGAATTTATTTGTATAATGATGCAGAAAATAAGTATTTAGCACATACAACCAAGCAAGAATTCTGGCCCCCATAGACCTGTTACTTCTTCTTTAGGAAGAACTCATATCCTCCACTCATTAGCTGTATCAATGACACCTGTTTGTACTCGTTATCTGTGTAATAGACACCTGTCTACACCTTCAAACAGTCCGATTCCAACCTCCACCATGGCCAAGACCAGAGAACTGTCCAAGGTCATTAGGGACAAGATTGTACATCTTCACAAGACTGGGATTAGCCAATCTACAATAGGCAAGCAGTTTGGTGATAAAAGATCAATTGTTGGAGCAATTATTAGAAAATGGAATAAATACAAAATCACTGACACCTCGTGGGGTACACATGATCTTGAGAACGGTGTAGAAACAGCCCAGAACTACATGGGGGGAACTGGTCAGTGAACTGAAAAGAGCCGGGACCACATTAACAAAGGTTACTATTAGTAACACACTACGTCATCATGGATTAAAATCCTGCAGCGGTTGAAAGGACCCCTCTGCTTAATTCAGTTTATGTCCAGGCCCATCTAAAGTTTGCCAGAGACCATCTGGATGATCCAGAGGTTGATTGTGAGAATGTCATGTGACGAGTGACATGTGATGAGACCAAAATAGAACTCTTTGGTATAAACGCCACTTGCCGTGTTTGGAGGGGGAAGAATGTTGCGTTGCATCCCAAAAACACCATACCCCCTGTGAAGCATGGGGGTGGAAAGATTGTGTTTTAGGGTTGCTTTTCTGCAAAGGGACCTGGACGACTGATTCATATTATGGAAAGGATGAATGGGGCCATGTAATGTGAGAATTTGGTAAAAAACCTCATCAGTGAGGGCATTGAAGATGAAACGTGGCTGGATCTTCCACCATGACAATGATCCCAAACACACCAACTGGGCAATGAAAGGAGTGGCTACGTAAAAAGCATTTCAAGGTTCTGGAGTGGCCTTGCCAGTCTCCAGACCTCAATCCAATAGAGAATATGTGGAAGGAGTTGAAAGTCCGTGATGCCAAGTGACAGCCCCAAAACATCACAGCTCTAGAGAAGATCTGCATGGAAGTATGGGCCAAAATACTAGCTACAGTGTGTGAAAACCTGATGAAGACCTACAGTAAATCTTTGACCTCTGTCATTGCCAACCAAGGTTATTTTAAAAAGGATTGAAGTGAACTTTTGTTATAAACACTTGCTCTCTGCACTATTATACAAATATGTTCTTTAAAAATCATACAATGTGATTCCCTGGAATTCTTTTTTACATTCTGTCTCTCACAGTTGCAGTGTACCTATGATGAAAATTACAGACCTCACTCATCTTTTTAAGTGGGACAAATTCCACAATTGGTGGCTGCTAAATACTTTTTTGCCCTACTGTATAGCGACAGTAGACAGTCGGCTGCATTGTGTCATTGACTTCACTGCAATCCATCATACTGAGCAAGCATGTAGCGAAACTTTCACCAGAACCAGAACCTGGCTAAGTACGAGTGGCCATCTGCCACGACCTCCACTCCAACTTTATATATATATATTTAACACTCCTTTTTTGCACTTTTTGACGGTGAATCCCGTTTATACAATGGTCAAGCCTAAGAAACCGACTCAGAAAACACCCGAGACTCCTTCAGAGATGGAAGTCAACCCACCGGCCGAACCGGCTAACGCTAGCTCGCCTGGCTTGGCTAGCCCCGAGCACGCTCAGGGAGATGCACCAGAGGACGCTTCCTCGTTGCCCATTCTGGGGGCCATTAGAAGGATGGAAAACTCCATGAATGTGAGGTTTGACAACTTGGAAACAACTCTCGCTGGGGTTAAAAACGCCGTCCCCTCAAATACCTCCCGCATAATAAACCTGGAGGATTTGCACAAAGAGCTGGACGGACGCTTGGCGGAGCTGGAAAAAAGTTATGTTGATCTTTGTGCTCAAAATAAACTTCTGAAAGCCAAAGTGAACGATTTAGAGGGCCGCTCGAGAAGACAAAATATTAAAATCGTGGGTCTGCCGGAGAAGATGGAAAGAGGCTCTCCAACTACATTTGTCTCCAATGTGTTACCTAAACTCCTGGGAGCTGAACACTTCCCCCGGGGAATTAAAGTAGATCGTGCCCACCGCATCGGCGCACCAGGCAACCGGCCGAGAGTCATGATCGCCCGGATACACCACGACTCTGTGAAAGAGAAGATCATCCGAGTGGCTCGCAACGAAGGTCCCCTAAAGCTTGACGGGCAGCGCATCAGCATCTTTCCAGACCTTACAGCAGAGGTGATGAAAGACCGGAAGGAGTTTGACGCCGTTCGACTGAAACTGAAAGAGGCTAGTATCCGGCATGGGTTTCTGTTCCCTGCGCGTCTCATTTTTACTCATGCTGATCAAACCAAAACATTTGAATCACCAAAAGAGGCAGCTGCCTACATTGACAAACACATAAAGCCTCCAGCAACCGAAGGTACAGAGTGAACGGGCATCGCTGATGTCACTGGGCAGGTATGAGTCACACATCAGGTTCGCCTGCACCGTGTATCTGACTCTTTATTATGGACAAATTGACTAAATTAAAAACTGGACGCAGAGCTCATGTTCGCTTATGACGTCTGTTTAACTCGCTGTTAGTTGTCACTGTCACTAAAATTGGCTTAGATACTATAAATACAGTGTAATGGGAAAATGAAACTTACTGGAGTCCCACGGGGTATAAAGTGCTGGAAAACTGCTGCTTGCTTTTAATTCTCTTGGACACTTAACAACAGGTCCAAATGTGTTAATTGTTTGATTTAATGGGGTGTTCATAAATCACTTATGGGAGAGTGGTAAGGGGCTGGGATAAGGGATAAGGCACAAGTCTTTTTTTTTTTTTTTTTTTTTGCGCTTTGCTGCAGGTGTAGGCTCATCTCGCAGCAACTCCGGCACTATTTTGTCCACCCACGTTACCCTCCTTAACCTATATGGCCGAACTTTGATAATCCTGGCTTTTTTTGGGGTGTTTTTCGTCTGATACCTGACCTAGCGACAACAAGCTTGATTACTGGTGGCGACTTTAATTGCGTTTACTTTCTTGGACAGGTCCTCATCCCGCCCGGTTAGTCCTTCAGACTCTACAAATGTGTTAAATAAACTGATGAAGTCACTTAATTTGGTTGATATCTGGAGGATTCATAATCCAACAGAGGAAGAATATTCTTTTTTTTCACAAGTTCACCACACATACACCAGGATTGATTATTTCTTGATTGACTACAAGCTAACAGCAATTACTAAATCATCTAAATATCACAACATCTTAATTTCAGACCATGGTCCAGTTTCGGTGGGCATGGATTTTGGGTGGAAGAAACCCCACTATAACTGGCGATTCAATCCAAGTCTCCTCCACGACCAAACATTCTTGGAAAATCGCTCGCTTGCAATTAAGGACTATCTAGCTTTCAATGACACAGGCGAAGTTTCGGACTCGATTTTGTGGGAAGCTTTCAAGGTTAAAAGGTTTTGTTTTGTCTTATGAAGCTGCACAGAAAAAACAGAGGAAACAAAGGTTAACAGTTATAGACCCAAACCTTGCCCTCCTTGAGAAACAGTACAGAGAGGCTCCATCTCCACCTCTATTGAAGGAAATCATCAAACTAAAGCATGAATATAACAGTATTCTGTCCCATCAAATCAATACCCTCCATCCATCCATCCATTTTCGTCCGCTTATCCGGGGTCGGGTCACGGGGGCAGCAGCCTAAGCAAAGAGACCCAGACTTCCCTCTCCCCAGCCACTTGTTCCAGCTCCTCGGGAGGAACCCCAAGGCGCTCCCAGGCCAGCCGAGAAACATAGTCCCTCCAGCGTGTCCTGGGCCTTCCCCTGGGCCTCCTCCCGGTGAGACGTGCCTGAAACACCTCACCAGGGAGGCGTCCAGGAGGCATCCTGACCAGATGCCCGAGCCACCTCAACTGACTCCTCTCGATGTGGAGAAGCAGCGGCTCTACTCTGAGCCCCCTCCGGATGACTGAGCTTCTCACCCTATCTCTAAGGGAGAGCCCAGACACTCTGCGGAGGAAACTAATTTCAGCCGCTTGTATCCGTGATCTCGTTCTTTCGGTCACCACCCAGAGTTCGTGACCATAGATGAGGGTAGGAACGTAGATCGACCAGTAAATCGAGAGCTTCGCCTTTTGGCTCAGCTCTCTCTTCACCACGACAGACCGGTAGAGCGCCCGCATAACTGCAGATGCCCCACCAATCCGTCTATCGATCTCCCGCTCCATTTTTCCCTCATTCGTGAACAAGACCCCCAGATACTTAAACTCCACCACTTAGGGAAGGACCCCATCCCCGACCCGGAGGAGGCACCCCACCTTTTTCCGGATCAAGACCATGGCCTCGGATTTGGAGGTGCTGATTCTCATCCCAGCCGATTCACACTCGGCTGCGAACCGCTCCAGCGAAAGCTGTAGATCACGCTCCGATGAAGCCAACAGGACCACATCATCTGCAAAAAGCAGAGACCCGATCCTGAGGCCACCAAAACGGATCCCCTCAATGCCTTGGCTGCACCTAGAGATCCTGTCCATAAAAGTTAGGATGGGTGACAAAGGGCAACCTTGGCGGAGTCCAACTCTCACTGGAAACAAGCCCGACTTACTGCCGGCAATGCGAACCAAACTCTGGCACCGGTCGTACAGGGACCTAACAGCCCGTATCAAGGGGCCCGGTACCCCATACTCCCGGAGCACCCCCCACAGGGCCCCCCGAGGGACACGATCGAACGCCTTCTCCAAGTCCACAAAAAACATGTAGACCGGTTGGGCGAACTCACACGCACCCTCCAGGACCCTGCTGAGGGTGTAGAGCTGGTCCAGTGTTCCACGGCCAGGACGAAAACCGCATTGTTCCTCCTGGATCCGAGGTTCGACTACCCGTCGGACCCTCCTCTCCAGAACCCCTGAATAGACCTTACCAGGGAGGCTCAGAAGTGTGATCCCCCTGTAGTTGGAACACACCCTGTGGTCCCCCTTTTTAAACAGGGGGACCACCACCCCAAATCAATACCCTACTACTGAAAGTGAAGCACAAACAATTTGAATTGGGGGACAAACCTGGCCCTCTCCTCTCACAGCAGGTACGACGGGCACAGGCTAGCGGAGCGATTTATGAATTTAAAAGTCAAAGGGGTCCTACCACTTCAGATCCTGTTGAAATAAATAAGTGCTTCAGGGACGTTTACGAAAATTTATATGGATCCCAAAGCTCTGCAACAGATGACGATATTCTTCAATTCTTGCGTTCCCTCTCGCTTCCTAAAATAGACTGCAACGCCAAAAATGAACTTAACAACGAAATTTCATTACAAGAGGTTGTCACAGCCATAAAAGAATTCCCGAGTGGAAAGTCACCTGGCCCTGATTCAATTTCTTCAGTTCAGTTTATTTATATAGCGCCAATTCAAAACAGATGTCATCTCAAGGCACTTAACAAGAAGTCATTTCAATACATTTATACAAACATTCCAATCAGTTAAAAAGCTTCCTATTTAAGGAATCCCAGCAGATTGCGTCAGTCATTGGCGTGAGATTGGGCCGACTTTCCAACTACACCAATCCTTCAGCAATCCCTCATACTGAGCAAGCATGTAGCGACGGTGGAGATGAAAAACTCCCCTTTATCAGGAAGAAACCTCCAACAGAACCAGGCTCCGTAGGAGCGGCCATCTGCCACGACCGTCTGGGGGTTTGAGAAGACAGAGCAGAGACACAGAAGGAACAGAAGATCTGAAATAAGATAACTTTCTATGTTACAGGAAGTAAAAAGTTGATAACAGGACACAGTGGATGTTCAGTTACTGGGAGCACCATCCCAGTCGATGCCCCCCGTCCAACAGGGCATTCCAGCCAAGCAGAATACCAGACCAGGTATATCTTCTATGGAGAGAAAAACACCGAGAGAAAACAAAGTTAACAGTCGAAATAACAGAATGTACTGTAATACAACTGGAGAGTCATAGGAGAAGAGGAAGTAGCAGAGTGAAGAAAATTGGTAAGTCTGTCCTCCAGCAGTCTAAGCCTATAGCAGCATAACTACAGAGCTAGCTCAGGATGACCTTAGCCACTCTAACTACAAGCTTTATCAAAAACGAAAGTTTTAAGCCTGGCCTTAAAAGTAAACAGAGTGTCTGCCTCACTGACTAAAGCTGGGAGCTGGTTCCACAGGAGAGGAGCCTGATAACTAAAAGATCTGCCTCCCATTCTACTTTTAGAAATCCTAGGAACTACAAGTAAACCTGCAGTCTGAGAGCGCTCTCAAAGTGCTCTGTTGGGAACATATGAAACAATTAAATCTCTGATGTATGATAGAGCTGATTATTAAGGGCTTTGTATGTAAGAAGAACTATCTTAAATTATATTCTGGATTTAACAGGGAGCCAATGAAGGGAAGCTAAAACCGGAGAAATGTGATGTCTCTTTTTAATATTCATCAGAACTCTTGCTGCCGCATTTTGGATCAACTGAAGGCTTTTAATGGCATTTTGTGGACTACCTGGTAGTAAAGTATTACAGTAGTCCAGCCTTGAGGTAAGAAATGCATGGACTAGTTTCTCAGCATCACTCCTGGACAGGATGTTTCTAATTTTAGCAACATTCCGGAGGCGAAAGAAAGAAATCCTAGAAACCTGTTTAATATGGGATTTAAATGTCAAGTCTTGGTCAAAAATAATGCCGAGGTTCTTTACGTTATTACTGGGGGCCAATTTAATGCCATCCAGATGATGTGATTGACTAATCAGTTTCTGTTTTAGAACTTCTGGTCCAAAGACAGCAACTTCTGTCTTGTCAGAATTTAAAAGCAAAAAGTTTAGGGTCCTCCATGTTTTTAGGTCTTCCAGACATGCCTGCAATTTACCTAACTGACTGGGTTCATCAGGATTTATGGATAAATATAGTTGTGCATCATCGGCATAGCTGTGGAAATTCATCCCATGCTGTCTAATGATTCTACCAATTGGGAGCATATATATGGTTAAAAGAATTGGTCCGAGCACAGAACCCTGTGGAACTCCACAAGTAACCTTTAAGAGTGAAGAAGATTGATCATTTAGATGAACAAACTGGAATCTGTCAGACAAATATGATTTAAACCAGCCTAGTGCTGTTCCTTTGGTCCCTGCAACATGTTCAAGCTTTTCTAAGAGAATATTATGATTGACTGTGTCAAAAGCAGCACTGAGATCTAACAAAACCAAAACAGACACAAGTCCATTATCTGAGGCCATGAGAATATCATTAGTAACCTTCACCAGTGCTGTTTCAGTGCTATGATGAGCTCTAAAACCTGACTGAAACTCTTCAAACAGCTCGTTACTGTTTAGATGCTCGCAGACTTGATTAGCAACAATTTTCTCAAGGACTTTGGATAAGAAAGGAAGGTTAGCTATAGGTCTATAATTCACTAAGTCATCTTGATCAAGGGAAGGTTTCTTGAGTAAAGTCATCTTCCTGTTAAAGGGAGTTTTTCCTCTCCACCGTCGCTACATGCTTGCTCAGTATGAGGGATTGCTGAAGGATTGCTGTAGTTGGAAAGTCGGCCCAACCTCACGCCAATGACTGACGCAATCTGCTGGGATTCCTTAAATAGGAAACTTTTTAACTGATTGGAATGTTTGTATAAATGTATTGAAATGACTTCTTGTTAAGTGCCTAGAGATGACATCTGTTGTGAATTGCCGCTATATAAATAAACTGAACTGAATTGAATTGAATCTTGATCAAGGGAAGGTTTCTTGAGTAAAGGTTTAATTACAGCTATTTTAAATTCCTGTGGTACGTATCCTTTTACTAAGGATAGATTTATCATATCCAAAATGGGGCCAGGAACCAAATGGAACACTTCCTTAAATAATTTGGTTGGGATTGGGTCCAACATACAAGTTGAAGGTTTAGCTGAGGCTAATATTTTTGATAATTCCGAAAGCTCGACTGAATCAAAACAGCCTAAGCACAAATGAGGTTTTACAGTTGTTTACGATGCTGCCTCATTTACTGAGGAAGAAGTAATCATGTTTGGACGTATGCCAATTATTTTATTTTTAATAGAATTAATATTATTTATGAAGAATCCCATTAAATTATCACTGCTAAGAGCTGGGGGAATATTTGGCTCAACAGAGCTATGACTCTGTGTAAGTTTGGCAACTGTACTAAAAAGAAACCTAGGATTGTTTTTATTCGCCTCTATTAATGATGAAAAATATGCTGTTCTAGCTTGTCGAAGGGTCTTTTTATACAGCAATAGACTGTTATTCCAGGTTAAATAGGAATCCTCTAGGTGTGTAGAGCACCATTTTCTCTCCAACTTCCTAGTATTCTGCTTTAAAGTAAGCAACTCTGCGTTAAACCAAGGAGTCAGCCTCCTATGGCTAGCCACTTTCTTTTTTAAGGGGGCTACACTATCTAATGCCAAACGCAATAAGGAAGTAACGCTGTGAACCAGACCATCAATTTCTGAAGGGTTACAGATAGAATTGCTGCCATCCACTGTGTTACTGTGAGACACTGAGGAAAGTAAGAATGGAACAGATTCTTTAAAAATTGTTACAGCATTGTCTGATAAAGCTCTACTATAATTAAATTTTCTTTCAAATTTAAGATGGTCAGTTAAAGTAAATTCAAAAGTTATCAAGAAGTGGTCAGACAGGACCGGGTTATGTGGGTGGACTGTTATTTCCTCACACTCAATACCGTATGTCAGTACAAGGTCCAAAGTGTGTGTGCCCGAGTGGGTCGATCCCTGTACTTTTTGAGTAAAGCCAATTGAGTCTAAAATAGCATTAAAGCCTGCATTTAGGCTATCACTTTCAGTATCCACATGAATATTGAAGTCCCCCACGATAATGACCCTTTCAGTATTTAATACTAAATCCGATGAAAAATGTGAGATCTGATCCAAGAATTGAGAGTAAGGGCCTGGTGGACGATACAAAACCACAAACAAAAATGGTCTTAATGTTTTGCAACTTGTATGAGGAAAATTAAGGGTTAGATGTTCAAAAGAACTGTAGCTATCAATTGGTCTGGGACTAATTAGTAAATCAGAACGAAAAATGGTTGCAACTCCTCCTCCTCGGCCAGTACTTCTAGGAATGTGAAAATTTAGATGACTAGAAGGAGTTGACTCATTTATACTGACATAAAGCTCCTGCTGCAACCAGGTTTCTGTGAGACAAAGGAAATCAATGTGATTATCACAAATCAAGTCATTTAGTAACAATGTTTTTGAGGAGAGAGATCTTATGTTTAATAAACCACATTTAATAGATTTATTTTTCTGTTCAGTCAAAGTCGTGTTTATCTTTATGAGATTTCCATAATTTGCTTTTGTTGGCTTAACTTTTAATCCATTTAATTTTGACCGTGGGCAAGACACTGTTTCTATAGGGTAATGGGTGGTTAACAGTACAGAAGCAGCAGAGAGGTGGGTTAAACTACGACTCTGCTTCCTGGTCTGGACCCTGGGTTGTCAGTGTTTTGGAGGACTAATAAATTCGGCCATATTCCTAGAAAGAAGAGCTGCTCCATCCAAAGTGGGATGGATGCCGTCTCTCCGGATCAGACCAGGTTTTCCCCAAAACGTTCGCCAGTTATCAATGTAGCCCACATCGTTTGCAGGACACCACCTAGACAACCAATGATGAAATGACAGCATGCGGCTAAACATGTCGTCACTGGTCCGATCAGGCAGGGGACCAGAAAAGATTACAGAGTCTGACATTGTTTTAGCAAACTTACACACCGAAGCAACACTAATTTTAGTGACCTCCGATTGGCGTAACCGGGTGTCATTACCGCCAGCGTGAATAACAATCTTACTGTATTTACGCTTATCTTTAGCCAGCAGTTTCAGGTAGGATTTGATGTCGCCCGTTCTGGCCCCTGGCAAGCATTTGACCATGGTCAATGGTGTCTCTAATGCCACGTTTCTCACAATGGAGCTGCCAATTACCAGGGTCGGCTTCTCAGCGGGTGTGTCACTGAGCGGGGAAAATCTGTTAGAAACGTGGACCGGTTGGTGGTGGCCCGTGGGCTGGGTCCTAGAACTATGCTTCCTACGTACAGTCACCCATCCGGCCTAAGGTCCCGGCTGCGCGGGCTCTAGCGGAGGACGGCTAGGGGGTTCTATCCTTGTTGGCTCCGCGGTGGCTAATGGGCTTCGGCTATCTGCTGGTTTTTCAACAGCGCGGAGCCGTGCTTCTAATTCTGATACCCTCGCCTCCAAAGCTACAAAAATTTTACATTTATTACAGTTACCATTATCACTAAAGGAGGCAGGGAAGTAACTAAACATCTGACAGAGAGAGCAAGAGAGAAGAGAAGAGTTAGAGACAGGAGAAAGAAGAGTAGCCATAGTCGCAATGAAGCTAAGCTAACTGAGCTAGCGAGACCTTACCACCCCAAGAAAAGCTTTGTGAAACACAAGGAGTTCCCAAAACGTAAAGTACACCACCACAAAACGTGTGTTTTAGTGTGCTTGTGTGTTAAAATAACTTAGAGAGGCCTCAGCACAGAGAAAACAAGATCAATTCAAGAGAGTCTGAACACCAAACAGCTTAGAGGGAGTGCAACAGTGACAACAGGAAATGACGCAATACGTCTTACCCCGTCACAGGTTAACACGAGGAAGATTAAGCATCCTTGGCATCGATTTTTATTAAGCATTTATTGATGATGTGGCCCCCTTATTACTGAGAATTATTAAAGAATAAAGAATTATCAGATTCGTTATACACGGCAAACATTTCTTTAATATTGAAAAAAGACAAGGACCAAACTGATCCATCATCTTACTGGCCTATCGCCCTTCTCGGTAGTGACCTCAAAGTGTTCACCAAAATATTAGCGAACAGACTGAATAAACATATTGGAACCATTATACATCCGGACCAGGTGGGATTTATTCCCAATAGATTCTCCTTTTTCAACATGCGTAGATTGCTAAACATCGCATACAGCAAAAAAAGTAAGTCCAAATCTGGAGTGCTTACGCTTGATGCGCACAAGGCATTTGATCAAGTTGACTGGAAACCAATGCTGTTAACAAGCAGAGAATTTGATCTTGGGGACAATTTCAGCTCATGGGTGGAAATGCTCTATGCGCACCCAACTGCATCAGTCCTCACCAACTCAGACAGATCTCACCCTTTCAATCTGCACCGTGGTGTCAGACAGGGCTGCCCTTTGAGTCCCCTACTCTTTGCTTTGTGTATTGAGCCCCTTGCAGTAGGCATTAGACGTAATCTAAAAATTATTCCTATACACCTGGGCAAAATGGATCATCATATAGCATTATACGCTGACGACGTAATCCTTTTCTTGTCTCAGCCTGAGAGGTCTATTCCACCACTACTGGACCAAATTAAAGATTTCGGAAAGTTATCAGGATATGCTATAAATTGGCAAAAATGTGAATTTATGCCTTTGAGCGAGGACTTAGACCCCGACTTTCTCAGGAACTTACCAGTAAAAGTGACCACCCACGTTAAATATCTTGGTACTACTATCCCCAAACAACCCGATCAGCTTTATATGCTGAACTACAAAGCACTGATAGATAAACTAAAAAATTATATTGAACTTTGGCGAACACTTCCTATGTCAATGATCGGCAGAATTAATGCTATAAAAATGGTGACCTTACCTAGATTCTTGTACATTTTTCAGAACATACCCATTTGTCTGTCTAAAAAGTTCTTTAAAACATTGGACTCAATGATTATGCCTTTCATTTGGGGATATAAACAGCATCGCATAAGTAAGAAACACCTCTGGAAGTCGAAAGAATTGGGGGGGTCTAGCGCTCCCTTTATTCCAACATTATTATTGGGCAGCCAATGCACGAGCGCTTGTATATTGGCATCGAGCTTATCCTGTGAAACCTAATGATTCTACCCCTTCATGGCTGGCTATTGAACAGGACATCACTGGTACCTCCCTCCCAGCATTACTCAATACAGCAAAGAGAAGTCCTGGGCCATTCAAAGGGATCGGATTTGTAGTGGAACACTCGTTAAAGCTGTGGTACCAGATTTAAAAAGCATTTAACTTAACAAACTTTCCTATTTTTGCCCCCATCTGCCATAATCATGCATTTCGTCCCCCTCAGTCTGATCCTGTTTTCTCTGCCTGGAAGGAGAGGGGTCTGGTTAGGTTGAAAGACTTTTATACTGACAATGTATTTGCCTCATTTGATCAACTTAAAGGCAAATTTGACCTACAACCATCACATTTCTTCAGGTATATGCAAGTCAGGAACTATGCTAGAGTAAACATTTTAAATTGCGAAACTTATTATTCACCAGATGATCTCTATTCTCTTTTGGTAAGAGATCCTCAGACTAAAAAGCTGGTGACCAGCATTGTGAATGTGTTTGCAGCCCGCACCACTCCAAGCACACAACATCTGAGAGAGTGTTGGGAGAGGGAAATAGGTACCATCATCCCAGAGGATGCATGGTATAAATGTCTCAATAGTATACACACATGTTCAATTAACGCAAGACATCAGTTAATTCAATATAAGGTTATACACAGACTCCATTATTCACGTGTTAAACTACATTCATTCTCTTCTTCCATGTCAACATTATGTGTAAAATGTAAACAGTCCGATGGTACACTGGCACACATGTTCTGGTTTTGCGACAAACTTCGTAGATTTTGGTGTGAAGTTTTCCATTTCTATTCTGAGGTTTATGGACATAATATCCCTCCAGACCCAAAGACGCGCATCCTTGGCTGGTCTCTCCAGCTCGAGACTCTTAGCCACCGGAAGGCGCTATCAATACAGTTTGGGATGGTTATTGCTAAGAAGATTATTCTTAAAGTCTGGAACAAAGATGTATCTCCAAGTTTTGAAATCTGGCTCACAGAGCTATCAAACACCTTTATACATGGAAAAAATTCGATTTGAGTTGGCAGGAACATCAGATAGATTTCACCAGATATGGCAACCGTTTCTTGACCACATAATGCAGCGGAGAGCTCCCTCATGACACGTCAGTGCCCTAATTATGTTTTAATATTTGTTTGCATGTAAATCTATAACTTTGTTATAGTTGCGGATGACCACAGAAACCACCGTCGCAATGTACAGCTCCTTTTTTTTTTTTTTTTTTCTCTCAACCTGCTTTGCGGGAGGAGGCTGGGAAGAGGGGGGTAACTGTTCGGGTTGTTATGGTATGAACTTTATGGTTCTGAAAATGAATAAATAAAGTATTTAAAAAAAGAGAAGACAGAGCCGAGACACAGAAAGAACTAAAGAACTAATGTAAGAGTACTTTCTATGTTAAAGAAAGAAAAAGGTTGATAACAGGAGAGAGAAAATATTGAGTAACTGGGAGCATCATCCCAGTCTATGCCCCCCTCCAACAAGGCATCACAGCTGAGCAGGATATAAATGTTTGAAAATTGAGTAGCATTAAAGTAAATATCTGTAGATAGTTAGCATTAGGTAAGTCAAACTTGTTTGTTTAGCACATTTCAGCAACAAGGCAATTCAAAGTGCTTTCCATGTCTCTGAACCCTTTTTTCCTTAAGGACCCCCTTGCCTGTGTCCAAGCGACCCCAAACACCCCCCAACCGCCCAACCCCAACTCCCACCCGTATACACGCATTAAAAGTGAATATTTAATCTTTTTTGCACAATTTAATCAGCAATTTTAGGTTTTTGTTCTTCTTCTTGCGTTACACTGTAAGCTATATAGAAACGTTTTGGCTTTTGGATTTTATAAATATAATATTTACAAATATAATTTTGGTAACCTCACAACCTCAGCACAAACAAACTTTTGTGGACCCCCTCTGATTTCTTGGGAAAGAGTTGGGACATCTTAGTAGGAAACCACAGGTTTATATGATGAAAACATGAAAAATCAGACAAAAATTACATTGCAGTGGCATAATAAAGGAAAGTAATGAAAAACTGCAATCCAGACTGGAATTAACGATGATCAAGTGATTATTTATCAAAGGCAGCTCTGAACAGATGGGTGTGTAGCCTTGATTTAAAGGAACTCTGTGTTTCAGCAGTTTTGCAGTTTTCTCAAAGTTTGTTCCTGATTAAAGAAACATTAAAAATTGAATTTTGCTTCTTCATGTTTGGTTCTAATTATGGGAATGTGGAGTAGACTAGAACCAGAAGACCTGAGCGGTCTGGAAGGATGATTCAACGATGACAACATATCTTTAATTTATTTTTGTGCTAAACCATTCATGATTTGTAAACTAGTAAAAGTATTTAGAAGTGTATTCTCTGAGCTACAGGGAGCCAGTGTTAGGATTTTAAAACTGGGGTGATGTGCTCTACTTTCCTGGTTCTAGTGAGGAACACGATCAGCTGCAGCTGTCTGATTGACTTTTTAGGCAGACCTGTGAGGACACTGTTGCAGTAATCAATTTAACTAAAGATACACATGGTCTGGTATCCTGTTTGGCTGCAATGCCCTATTGGACGGGGGGCATCGACTGGGATGACGCTCCCAGTAACTGAACATCCACTGTGTCCTGTTATCAACTTTTTACTTTCTGTAACATAGAAAGTTCTCTTATATCAGATCTTCTGTTCCTTCTGTGTTCTGCTCTGTCTTCTCAAACCCCCAGACGGTCGTGGCAGATGGCCGCTCCTACTGAGCCTGGTTCTGTTGGAGGTTTCTTCCTGTTAAAGGGGAGTTTTTCCTCTCCACCGTCGCTACATGCTTGCTCAGTATGAGGGATTGCTGAAGGATTGCTGTGGTTGGAAAGTCTTCCCAACCTCACGCCAATGACTGACGCAATCTGCTGGGATTCCTTAAATAGGAAACTTTTTAACTGATTGGAATGTTTGTATAAATGTATTGAAATGACTTCTTTTTAAGTGCCTTGAGATGACATCTGCTGTGAATTGGCGCTATATAAATAAACTGAATTGAATTGAGGGACATTAGCTCTTTAATCCTGGAAATGTTCTTCAGGTTAAAAAATTCTGACTTTGCAATTGTCTTTATCTGACCCTGGAGATTTAGACCTGAGTCCATCACCCAGGCTTCTAGGTCTATTAGCTGAAGCTGTGTGCTGACTCTTGATCGTCCCTCCTTTGTTCCAAAAAAAATGTATTCAGTTTTGTTTCAGTTCAGCTGGAGAAAGTTATGACACATCCATCCATTGATTTGTTCTATGCATTTGCTCATCATTTGAATGTGTTCATAGTCCCCTGGTGACATTTTAATGTAGAGCTTAGTATCAGCTGCATAGTTACGGTAACTAATCTTATTATTTGTTGTAATCTGAGCAAGGGGGAGGATGCAATACTATCTACATACATGTAGATAGATAGATTAAATAAGAGAGGCCTCAATAAGGAACCTTAGGGTACCCAACATGTGAATTTCGTCCACTCTAATGAAAAGTTACCTATTTACACAATTAAGTACCTTTTCTTTAGATAAGACTTGAACCAGTCAAGTTCTATACCAGAGTCCGACCCACTCTGCGCAATTTAAAAGGACATTCTTCATCTTCTTTATTCATCTTTATAAACCTGTATTGCCTTTCTTCTGTTTAAACAATATGTTTTTACCTCAAAATAACATTTAAATGATTAACATCACAAATGCCTGTCTTCTGGTACTAATTGTATCCAGGTTCAGGTGGTCTTCATATTATTTTTGTCTCAAAAACTTGATGTGATTTTTTTCAGGTTTTAAAGCTTTACTGAAGTCCCTTTCTGGAAGGTTCTGCAGTAGAGAGCTGATAGGAATCATGGGGCCCTCTGGGGCCGGGAAGTCCACTTTAATGAATATTCTGGCTGGATACAGGTAAAAGGCGAAATCTCTCTTTATTTTTTGCTAAAACACCCTACAAACAGAATTGAGACCATTCTGAGTTCTCTACAACCTATTAGAATGTAGCTACATCACAGCAACTTTGGAAAATCTTTTTTAGTAGAAGGGGAGTGCTGATTTTGTCATCCTCTTTGTGCTCACCAAACACATTTTTCCCTGATAATATCTGTATCACTGAGATGCTCTCCTTCACTAGTAATGCTTCCAAATACCCCTGGAATCATAGCATGCGAAAACACAGTCAGGCACTTGCATGCTGGTCTTGAACTGAATGAGGAAGCAGTAGTCCAGTAGAAGATCACATCACTTCTCTACTATTGGCATAAGACACAGCAAAGGTATCACATCTGCACTATAAGTTGTTTTCATAGCCTTGTCAGAACCCAGGAATTTCCCTGTATAGATATTTATAGAGGGGTTCCTGCGCCTTCACCAACAGGTTTAGTATTCCACAAATAAACTGAAAAGTAACAGAGGACTGAATTAACATAGCGTTTCATTTGATTATTAGTCGTATGAGAGGAAACCAGTGGCAATGTGTCAGCTTGGCTGGTTCTTGGCATCCACTTAGTCCTGTGTGAAGAGGGCATGTAGTTCTGTGTAACTAATTTCCTGTTGGGTATAATTCTGTATGTTCATTTTGTGTACCCTGTTGAGCTGGTTGCTGTGTGTCATTCATGCTGCTCAGGGAAACAGGGATGAAGGGTCAAATCCTGGTAAATGGGAAACCCAGGGACCTGAGGACATTCAGAAAAATGTCTTGCTACATCATGCAGGAGGACATACTGCTGCCACACCTCACTCCCAGGGAGGCTATGATGGTAAACTGTGATGGAAGATCTTAGTAGTAGCCTTTGAAATGAAACACCTTATGAGCCTAGTATATACATAGCTAGCTCTCGCTGTTCTCACTGTTTTAAATGCAATATAAAGGCATATTTTTACTCTTTACTGCAGGTTTCAGCCAACTTAAAGCTGGATGAAACCCTGGAAGTAAAAAAAGAGTTGGTGAGTGAATGTTATGATATAAAGCGACAAAGTACTCAACAAAAGTAGTTTCACAATCTGAAATCCAACCTTAATGAAGAGCTTCTGTAGGGTGATGGGGTTGTTCTGCGCATGGGTTGTACCATGAAACATTTTATTTTCTGCTTTAAACTATATGTCATGTGGTAGTCACATTTATTTGGAAGATACCTTTGTCAAGTTTACTGAGAGTGTCTTTTTCTGCATGAAGAATGGAAAAAACTAGGGATGCACATTTAAATAAATAAGAAACATCATCTTCATAAAATAATACAAAACAATGATTTTGCTTATGTACAGTTTTTCCCTCTGCTGTTCCTTTTCTAGCTATGTTCATCTTCCCCACACAGGTAACCAAGATTCTGACTGCCTTGGGGCTTCTTGACTGTGCCCACACTCGTACTAGCTCCCTCTCTGGTGGTCAGTGTAAACGTCTGGCCATTGCATTAGAACTGGTCAACAACCCTCCACTTATGTTCTTTGACGAGCCCACCAGGTAAAAATATATATATATATATATTACTGTACAGAATACAACATTTACAGTATTGTGCAAAAGTTTTAGGCAGGTGTGAAAAAAGGGCTGTAAACAAAGAATTCTTTTACAAACGGAAGTGTTAAACATCTATTTTCACCAATTAACAAAATGCAATGAATGAACAAAAGAGAAATGGAAATCAATATTTGGTGTGACCACCCTTTGGCTTCAAAAAAAAGCATCAATTCTTCTAGGTACACTTGCACACAGTCTTTAAAGAGACTTGGCTGGTAGGTTGTTTCAAACATCTTGGAGAACTAACCACAGATCTTCCTCACATCCTTCTGTCTCTTCATGTAATCCCAGACACTCCATGTGTCATGTTTTGACGTTAAGGAGGACCCAAAATGCAGCAAGTAAAAACAAAATGATTTAATGAAAACAAGGACAAGGAACTTACATAACTCAGGAGGATCAAAAGGCAGCAAACGGGGAAAAAAAACAGGAACCAGACGGGCAACCAGGAAGGCAGGAACCAGAGAGGGAAGAATGGCAACAGACCAGCGAGTAGTGACTGAGAGAGGACTGAATTTATACTGAGGAGGAAATGAGGAAGTGACTGAGAAGACCAATGATCAATTAGTGGGAGCAGATGCAGGTGGGAGGGAGAGAGCAGGTGGAAGTAATCAACTGGGATAGGAGGTAAAAAGGCTGGGAGACAGAAGACTCTTAAGAAACTAAAGATAAGTCTGGAAGGGAATCTAATGAAACACGGGAAAACAGAAGGAGGAATAAAATATAACCACTGGGACTAACGAAGGATAAGTATTAATATAAACTTGGGGAAAATAGAGATTAACACAAACTGCAACCAAACACAAGGACCACCAGAGGGAGACAAAGAACAACTAAAACATAATAGAACTAAATAAGGAAAATTAACAAAACACCCTGGAACCATGACACCATGATGTTGAGATCAGGGCTCTGTGGGGGCCATACCATCACTTCCAGAACTTATTCTTCTTTATACTGAAGATAGTTCTTAATGACTTCGGCTGTGTGTTTGGGGTGGTTTTCTGATGCAGAACAAATTTGGTACCAGTTTATGGTATTGCATGATGGGTAAGTATCTGCCTGTATTTCTCAGCAATGAGAACACTATTAATCATGACCAAATCTCCAACTCCATTTACATAAATCCAGCCCCAAACATTCAAGGAACCTCCACCATGCTTCACTGTTGCCTGCAGACATTATTGTACCGCTCTCCAACCCTTCGACCGACAAACTGCCCTCTGCTACAGCCAAATACTTCAAATTTTGACTCATCAGTCCAGAGTACCTGCTGCAATTGTTCTGCACCCCAGTTCCTATGTTTTCGTGCATACTTGAGTCGCTTGGCCTTGTTTCCACATTGGAAGTATGGCTTTTTGGCTCTTTTGCCACTCTTTTTGCCACTCTTCCATGAAGACCACTTCTGGACAGACTTCTCCGGACAGTAGATGGGTGCACCTGGGTCCCATGGTTTCTGCCAGTTCTGATCTGATGGTACTGCTGGATATCTTCGGATTTCAAAGGGTAATAAGCTTGATGTGTCTGTCATCTGCTGCATTGTTTCCTTGGCCGATCACTGCGTCTGGAATCCTCAACGTTGCCCGTTTCTTTGTGCTTCTTCTAAAGATCTTGAACAGCTCATCTAGAAACCCCAGTCTGCTTTGAAATCTTTGTCTGGGAGAAACCTTCTTGATGCAGTATAACTACCTTGTGTCTTGTTGCTGTGCTCAATCTTGCCATGACATGAAACTATCTTCCACAACTTCACCTTGGTAGCAGAGTTTGGCTGTTCCTCACCCAGTTTTAAGCCTCCTACACAGCTGTTTCTGTTTAAGTTAATGACTGTCTTTCAACCCACATTTGGCATTGAAGATCATTAGCACCTGTTTGGTATAATTGGTTGATCATACACCTGACTATAATCCTACAAAATCCCTGAATTTGTGAGTGTACCTTGCACCTAGTAAGATTTGATGCTGGTTTGAAGGCAAAAAGTAGTAACACCAAGTATTGATTTGATTTAGATTTTACTTTCATTTACTCACTTTGCAGTTTGTAAATTGATTAAAAAAAATAAGCATTTATATATTATATTATATTTATATTTCTGCAAGCATTCTTTGTAGAGCATTTTTCACACCTGCCTAAAACCTTTGCACAGTACTGTACATCACACAGGCTTTTAGTTTGAGCAGAACATACAGCAGACTGGGTGGGATACATTTAGCCGTATTATTCTTATTATAAGTGCAAACATATGTCCTAAATAGCATTAGTCTATCTTTTAAACTGTTTTAAACAGCTGTTTGTGAACACTCGTTGCAGAACATTTGTGATCAAAGATATGTTTTTATAAACAGCTCTGCAAATAAGAGTTATACAAGCTACAACCCACTGGTGATATAAAAAATGTGAATATGGTTAAACACAAATTTTAGTAATTGTAAGACAATGACCCCATGTGAATTCAGTGGGAAATCAGTTTTGTAATCATGAAAATCCTGAGGGTTTTACTCCATCTTGAGTCAAAAAAATAACCAAACTAACATGAAATCCCATACCATACCAGTTTATTTATAAAACACTTTCAACAAAGCATTATAACTGACCAAAATGCTGTACAGTGGCAAAGACATAGTAATAAAAAATAGAAATTAGCTAGAATAAATCACCAATAAAACAAGCCAGTTATAATTGATATAAGGAAAGTTAGAGAGAAACGTAAATAGATAAATAAAGTTCAGCTCAGAAACAATGTCAAGCTGTAAACGGAAGCCTAATAGATTTTTAGGCAAGATTTAAAAGGATACACGGTGGCGCAGCTGGTAGAGCAGCTCACCTCACAGCTAGAAGGTCCCGGGTTCAATTACCGCCAGGGATGCTGTGGGTGCTGAGAGTGTGTTTGTTCCCCCGCATCATCGGCACCCCTGGGTGGGGTTGGCGAAGGGGCCTTTCTTTGTGGAGTTTGCATGTACTCCCCGTGTTCCCTTGAGCAGGTAATGTGAGCTACTCTCACAAAAACATGGACTAGTCCTGGGGCTGTATACTGCCTCCTCCTGGCCGGCTGGGGCACCTGAACGGATGGGGAGAATCTGGCTGGAATAACGAGATCCTTCCACGCGCTACGTCCAGCCGGGGGAACCCCGCCCCGTCAGGTGAAAAGAAGGGCCTGCTCACTGCCCAAGCATGAAGGAGGCTTAGGTTTCAGTGTGGGGCCCTCCTGGGGCTGGCAGAGGGAGAGTGGAACCCCAGGACTGGAACTAGGTAGGAGCACTGGGGGATATATAATGGGAAAAAAAACCTTTTGTGGCATAAATGGGAACTCAATGGGAATTCAATGGGAAAAAAGCATTTATGTGGAATAAATGCTTTTTATGTTCGTGCTTCAGGAGGTTGAAGTGTGTCGGAGGAGTGGGTGTGGGCAAAACGTCAGGATCACGAGTCTAACTCATTATTATTCACAATATGCAAACATCTCACCTCTGATTGACTAACAGCAATGCGACTCTTATGCTGCCTTTAAATAAATAATTAACTTACTTCGCTGGCGGTGTTACAAGACAGATTCCAACAGTTTGTTCCTCACTTCCTCTTTCTTGGTTAAAAAATGTTACGCTGATGTGTATTTCCACAAATGAACCAAGCCCAAACCCATTCTGCCGTGCTGTGGAGTTGCTAACAGTTGGCTTTGGCTTCTAGCTTCTACTAGGAGAGACATGCTCTGCTCTCTCCAGGCTGCAAACTCCGCCTTCCCGTGGGCGATCACAAGCCAATGTAGGCAAGACATGAATACTAATTTTCCCTGTGACCTAGAAGGGACTGGGTGTTTCTGACTCGCCCGTTTTGTTGTCCCGTTTCTTTCTGTGGCTAAAGCAGCCAATGGGCGTTGGAGAAAATGTTCACCTGCAGCATGCATATGCAGCTCAGAGCGACCGATCATATTTCACAAAGAAGTATTACACTGTTTCTCAGTGATTGAAACCTTTAAGATGGAGAAAGTCCTTGATGTCACGTAGACTAGAAAAAGAGGTTAGGGGGAGTCACTGGGTTTATAGGAAAGATATATTTGATATTCATCAGCAAAAAAGTGACAGTGGACAGCATGCTTTCTAAAGATGGCACCTGATGGCAAAATATAGAGGGAAAAGTGTAATGGACCAAGGAGGGAACCTTGAGGGACTCTCCAAGGAAGAGGAATTCATGGGGAAGAAGAGTCGCTCAGCATAACGCTAAGACTGTTGTGATCAAAAGATGTTGGGGTTTCCTTTCACTTTTTGTTTTTTATTGTGTTTTTTTGGGGGGTGATCTTCTATTAGTCATTTTTCATACCTTATAATTTTTGCGTGTTAGTTTTGTTTTACTTTATTTCTATCATTAGGATTAGTATTCTGTGATTTTAGTTATTTTTTCTATTTAGTGTTTATATCTATGTTTTCCTTTTTTCTGTTTTTCTCCTCTCCTTCCTGTTATATTCATGTGTGCTTTTACTTTGAGTTTCTCTTGTCCTTATTCTTATTTCTAAAAGTAAAGAAATTAAACAGACTCCTACCTTGACTGCTTGCTGCATTTGGGTCCTCCTTAAACAACCATGAAAAAGACTCCTTTCATGAAAGTAAGAATGGAATCAATGTAGGACCGATCCCTTAATGCCAGCCCGTTGCTCCAATCTGGAAAAGAAAATCTCGATTTAGATACAATCTGGTCAATTGTATCAAAAGCCCTGGAAAAGTTGAGAAGTATAAGAAGCACAGAAAGCCCTGGGTCAGTAGCCAGCAGATGCTTTAAAGATGACTTTGACCAAAATTCCATTCGACAGTTTTAATCTTCAGCAATTCAAAGCAAGGCAAGGCAATTTTATTTGTATAGCACACTTTCAACAACAAAGTAATTCAAGGTGCTTTACATGATTAAGTGGTCAAATAAAAATAGTAATAAAACATAGACTAACCATATAAAGTAAAAACATCAATAAAGCAAGACTGCGTGCTGGGACAGGACGGCTCCAACACAAAGGCAAGGCAAGGGAATTTTATTTGTTTAGCACACTTTCAACAAGGTAATTCAAGGTGCTTTACATGATTAGGGAATGAAGTAAAAAAAGCAATAAAGCACAAAACACAAACAAAAGATATGATACATTAAAACATTACTCAAAGCATCCCTAAACACATGGGTTTTTACCCTTTATTTAAAAGAACTCTGTGTTTCAGCAGCTTTGCAGTTGTCTTGAAGTTTGTTCCAGATTAGAGGAGCATAGAAACTGAAAGCTGCTTCTCCATGTTTGGTTCTGATTCTAGGGATGTTGAGTACATTGGAATTAGAGGACCTGAGTGGTCTGTGGGGTTGGTATAGTAACAGTAGATCTTCAACACACTTTGGCGCAAAGCCATTCCATGATTTATAAACTAGTAAAAGTATTTAGAAGTCTATTCTCTGAGCTACAGGGAGCCAGTGTAAGGACTTTAGAAGTGGGGTGATGTGCTCTACTTTCCTGGTTCTAGTGAGGACGCAAGCAGCAGCGTTGTGGATCAGCTGCAGCTGTCTAATTGACTTTTTAGGCAGACCTGTGAAGACGCTGTTGCAGTAATCAATCCGACTAAAGATAAACGCATAGAGTTTTTCTAGGTCCTGTTGCGACATCATACCTTTAATCCTAGAAATATTCTCCAGGTGATAGAAGGCTGATCTTGTTATTGCCTTTATGTGACCCTGGAGGTTCAGGTCTGAGTCCATTACTACACCTAGGTTTCAGGCCTGATCTATATTTTCTAACTGGATTAACTGAAGCTGTGTGCTGACTATTGATCTTTCCTCTTTAGGTCCAAAAGTAATTACTTCTGTTTTGTGTCTGTTCAGCTGGACAAAGTTATGGGCACATCCATCCATCGATTTGCTTGATGCACGTACTTAGTGTTCGGATGGGTTCAAGTTCACCTGGTGACATTGTAATGTAGAACTGAGTATCATATGCATAGTTATGGTAGTTAATCTTATTGGTTGTTATAATCTGGGCTAGTGGGAGCATGTAGATATTGAATAAGAGGGGGCCCAGGAAGGAGCCCTGGGCCACCCCACATGTGATTTCTGTTCATTCTGAAACCTTCCTATTAAAACAAAGAAGTCCCTGTTCTTTAGGTAAGACTCAAACCAGCAAAGTAGTGTACCAGAGAGTCCGACCCAGCTCTCCAGTTGTTCCAATAGTATATCATGATCAGCAGTCTCAAACGCTGCACTGAGGTCCAAAAGCACCAGCACTGTGGTTCTTCCACAGTCTGCATTTATGGGAATGTCATTGAAAACTTTGACGAGGGCAGTCTCAGTGCTGTGGTGAGCACGGAAACCAGACTGAAAAAAAATCAAAGCGGTTGGTCATTGTTAGAAAGCTATTTAACTGCTGAAACAGCTTTTTCAATAATTTTACTGATGAATGGAAGATTAGAAATGGGCCTGTAGTTCTGCATAAATGTGTTGTCCAGATTATTCTTTTTTAGCAGTGGTTTAATAACTGCTGTTTTTAAAGCCTGGAGGAAGACACCTGACAGGAGGGATGAGTTCACTATTTGAATCAGATCAGACACAATGACAGGGAAAACCTTCTTAAGGAAAATTGTGTGTAGGATATCAAGACAGCAAAAGGAGGAGTTTAATTGGTTCATGATTTCTTCAAGGTTCAAATTCAAATAAAATAACACCAGCTGGGCTCTATATGATACCAACTGTTAAAAACCTGTAATAGAAGCTTAATTAATAAAGAGGATGAGCTGCACAGATTTGACTTATAAGAATAGTTACAGTGAAGCACTGTAATGTCTCTTCTAAATGCCCCATAAACGACTCGCTACTCAAACTCTGACATAGCTTTAAATAAATAAAGTGACTGTTTGAGTGTAAATGCCGTTTTCAATATGTTGCCTACTTTGTTTGTTTTGTATCCTGTTTTTCTTTTTCTTTTTGCATTCTGAAGAAACCTAATTGTGATCTATCACATTCACAAAATGTGAATAAATTATAAATCCTAAAGTTTTAAGCAGGATTGTAAGTATGATAGGTGTAACCACTTGGCTATTACCATAAATAAAATATAATCTACTTGTTTAGCTTTGACCCACATACCCCAACATTGATTTAGAAATATTTCTGTGCACTGACCTTTAACTCTTAACTCTTGTATAAGTAGATGATGTGACAAATTTCGATTTTAGATTTGGAGTTTGTATGTTCTCCCTGTGCATGTCCGTGTTCTCTCCAAGTACTCTGCTTTCCTCCCAAAGTCCAAAAACATGACTGTTAAGTTAACTGGTCTCTCTAAATTACCCTAAGATGTGACTGTGCGTGCATATTTGTTTTTCCTGTGTGTCTCTGTGTTGTCCTGCAATGGACTGGTCTAAACCCTGCAAGGATAAGCAGGTTTAGATATGGATGGATGTTTCGGCCCTGTTGTCATATTTTCCAGTATCTACAGCTTCGTTTCTCTCATATCACTTCTGCTATAACTAAATTAATCACAAAAGTCAACCTGCAGGTTTACTGTCTAGTTAGCCTGTCTTTCCAAACTGCTCATGGATTTTGTTTATGTTCTTTCAGTGGGTTAGACAGTGTGTCCTGCTACCAAGTGGTGTCCTTAATGCGCTCTCTGGCACTGGGAGGAAGGACTATTATCTGCACCATTCACCAGCCGAGTGCCAAATTGTTTGAGATGTTTGACAAGGTGTGTATTCGTACGCTGCCAGTGAGAGGCCGGCATGGCAATGCTTAATGTAATCACACCATCATTTTAAAACAATTTGTTTTCGTCATTTTTTTTCTTGTTAGCATTAATCTATCTTTCTTTTCCAGCTCTACATCCTCAGTCAGGGTCAGTGCATTTACAAAGGCCCAGTGCCATACCTCATCCCCTACATGAAGACTCTGGGTCTCTACTGTCCACCCTATCATAACCCTGCTGATTTCAGTGGGTTGACCTTTATACAGCCTACTACTTGGACCTGTGTTTAGTTAATTCATTAACTTTGTTTCTATCTCCATCTCTTCTGATTCAGTTATTGAGGTGGCCTCAGGAGAATATGGGGAGCTAAACCCTGTGCTCTTTGAGGCAGTTCAAGGTGGAATGTGCACCTTCGAACACAAGAAGAACCCTTGTGACACCAATGGGACATTGGTTTGTGCAGCAAACAGCTCCATGGTAAGTAGCAGATGCTGTCTTGTTGTAGCACAGACAGGCCTTAATTACTAGCCGTCTAAGTAGCATACCATCCATATTAAAGTGATGCTGATGCTGAAGACATCTTCCATGTTTTTCCAGAATACAGGATACATAGAGAGCCATACCTTTGCCACAAGCACACTCACACAGTTCTGCATCCTCTTCAAGAGAACCTTAATAACTATATGTCGGGATCAGGTACGCCACAGAATTACTGCCACACAGCACGCAATAAAATTCAAAGTGCCTTGTCTTCAACAGTCAGGTAGTTACTGGAAGTGATGTGAGACTGAAAGTGGAAGAGTTTTCTGCCGTTGTTCTGTTCTCAGGTTTTGACCCACCTCAGACTGATCTCCCACATCACTATCGGTGTAATCATAGGTTTGCTCTATTTGAACATTGGCAACGATGCCAACAAGGTGTTTAACAACACTGGATGTCTTTTCTTCTCTATGCTATTCCTAATGTTTGGAGCACTCATGCCAACAGTGCTGACCTGTGAGTATTATTTTGAGGATTTAAGGCTCCTTTTTGCAGTCCATTTTCAGTATTGTCAGTAATAAATCAAGCTGTTGTATATGTATGTGTTTAAAGTTGTAATGATCCACCCAACAGTTCCTCTGGAGATGTCTGTGTTCCTGCGGGAGCATCTTAACTACTGGTACAGCCTGAAGGCTTACTACCTGGCTAAAACCATGGCTGATATCCCATTCCAGGTGAGCTTGCAGCTTTGGCAGAGGTACACTGGTTTACTGCCTGCTGCACACAGTAAACATCAACACTGCATTCTAGTGTTAGTTAAGGGCATTGATTTGCACGTTTTGTATTTCATCTTGCAGTTGCTACACTTTATGTTGTCTCCACTGCCCTTTATGCTAATTTCTTTGTCTTTAGTTTCTGCTACTGTCAGTAAATACAGGCCACCTGGTTCTGTTATGTACCTTCAATTAATTCAATTCAATTCAGTTTATTTATATAGCGCCAATTCACAACAGATGTCATCTCAAGGCACTTAACAAGAAGTCCTTTCCATACATTTATACAAACATTCCTATCAGTTAAAAAGTTTCCTATTTAAGGAATCCCAGCAGATTGCGTCAGTCATTGGCGTCAGGTTGGGCCCCGTTGATGCAGACTTTCCAACCACAGCAATCCTTCAGCAATCCCTCATACTGAGCAAGCATGTGGCGACGGTGGAGAGGAAAAACTCCCCTTTAACAGGAAGAAACCTCCAACAGAACCAGGCTCAGTAGGAGCGGCCATCTGTCACGACCGTCTGGGGGTTTGAGAAGACAGAGCAGAAACACAGAAGGAACAGAAGATCTGATATAAGAGAACTTTCTATGTTACAGAAAGTAAAAAGTTAATAACAGGACACAGTGGATGTTCAGTTACTGGGAGGATCATCCCAGTCGATGCCCCCCGTCCAACAGGGCTCTGTTAGGAACATATGGAACAATTAGATCTCTGATGTATGATGGAGCTTGATTATTAAGGGCTTTGTATGTAAGAAGAAGGATCTTAAATTCTATTCTGGATTTAACAGGGAGCCAATGAAGGGAAGCTGAAACAGGAGAAATGTGATCTCTCTTTTTAATATTCATCAGAACTCTTGCTGCCGCATTTTGGATCAACTGAAGGCTTTTAATGGCATTATGTGGACTTCCTGATAGTAAAGAATTACAGTAGTCCAGCCTTGAGGTAACAAATGCATGGACTAGTTTCTCAGCATCACTCCTGGACAAGATGTTTCTAATTTTAGCAATATTCCGGAGGTGAAAGAAAGAAATCCTAGAAACCTGTTTAATATGGGATTTAAATGTCAAGTCTCGGTCAAAAATAACGCCGAGGTTCTTTACGTTATTACTGGGGGCCAATTTAATGCCATCCAGATGAAGTGACTGACTAATTGTTTTCTGTTTAAGAACTTCTGGTCAATAGACAGCAACTACTGTTTTGTCAGAATTTAAAAGCAAAAAGTTTAGGGTCATCCATGTTTTTATGTCTTCCAGACATGCCTGCAATCTACCTAACTGACTGGGTTCATCAGGATTTATGGATAAATATAGTTGTGTATCATCTGCATAGCTGTGGAAATTTATCCCATGCTGTCTAATGATTCTACCAATTGGGAGCATATATATGGTGAACAGAATTGGTCCAAGCACAGAACCCTGTGGAACTCCACAAGTAACCCTTGAGAGTGAAGAAGATTGATAATTTAGATGGACAAACTGGAATCTATCAGACAAATATGATTTAAACCAGCCTAGTGCTGTTCCTTTGATCCCTGCAACATGTTCAAGCCTTTCTAAGAGAATATTATGATCGACTGTGTCAAAAGCAGCACTGAGATCTAACAAAACCAGAACAGACACAAGTCCATTATCTGAGGCCATGAGAATATCATTAGTAACCTTCACCAGTGCTGTTTCAGTGCTATGATGAGCTCTAAAACCTGACTGAAACTCTTCAAACAGCTCGTTATTGTTTAAATGCTCACAGACTTGATTAGCAACAATTTTCTCAAGGACTTTGGATAAGAAAGGAAGGTTAGATATAGGTCTGTAATTCACTAAGTCATCTTGATCAAGGGAAGGTTTCTTGAGTAAAGGTTTAATTACAGCTATTTTAAATTTCTGTGGTACGTATCCATTTACTAAGGATAGATTCATCATATCCAAAATGGGGCCAGGAACCAAATGGAACACTTCTTTAAATAATTTGGTTGGAATTGGGTCCAACATACAAGTTGAAGGTTTAGATGAGGCTAATATTTTTGATAATTTCGAAAGCTCGACTGAATCAAAACAGCCTAAGCACAACTGAGGTTCTACAGTTCTTTCCGATACTGCCTCATTAACTGAGGAAGAAGTAATCATGTTTGGAAGGATGCCAATGATTTTATTTTTAATAGAATTAATTTTATTTATGAAGAATCCCATAAAATCATCACTGCTAAGAGCTGGGGGAATAGTTGGCCCAACAGAGCTATGACTCTGTGTAAGTTTGGCAACTGTACTAAAAAGAAACCTAGGATTGTTTTTATTCGCCTCTATTAATGATGAAAAATATGCTGTTCTAGCTTGTCAAATGGTCTTTTTATACAGCAATAGACTGTTATTCCAGGTTAAATAGGAATCCTCTAGGTGTGTAGAGCGCCATTTTCTCTCCAACTTCCTAGTATTCTGCTTTAAAGTATGCAACTCTGCGTTAAACCAAGGAGTCAGCCTCCAATGGCTAGCCACTTTCTTTTTTAAGGGGGCTACACTATCTAACGCCAAACGCAATAAGGAAGTAACGCTGTGAACCAGATCATCAATTTCTGAAGGGTTAGAGATAGAATTGCTGCCATCCACTGTGTTACCCTGAGACACTAAGGAAAGTAAGAATGAAACAGATTCTTTAAAAATTGTTACATCATTGTCTGATAAAGCTCTACTATAATGAAATTTTGTTTCAGATTTAAGATGGTCAGTTAAAGTAAATTCAAAAGTTATTAAGAAGTGGTCAGACAGGACCGGGTTATGTGGGTGGACTGTTATTTCCTCACACTCAATACCGTATGTCAGTACAAGGTCCAAAGTGTGTTTGCCCGAGTGGGTCGATCCCTGTACTTTTTGAGTATAGCCAATTGAGTCTAAAATAGCACTAAAGGCTGCATTTAGGCTATCGCTTTCAGTATCCACATGAATATTAAAGTCCCCCACTATAATAACCCTATCAGTATTTAATACTAAATCAGATGAAAAATGTGAGATCTGATCCAAGAATTGAGAGTAAGGGCCTGGTGGACGATACAAAACCATAAACAAAAATGGTCTTAATGTTTTGCAACTTGGATGAGGAAAATTAAGGGTTAGATGTTCAAAAGAACTGTAGCTATCAATTGGTCTGGGACTAATAGTAAATCAGAACGGAAAATGGTTTCAACTCCTCCTCCTCGCCCAGTACTTCTAGGAATGTGAAAATTTAAATGACTGGAAGGAGTTGACTCATTTATAATGACATAATCCTCCTGCTGCAACCAGGTTTCTGTGATACAAAGGAAATCAATGTGATTATCACAAATCAAGTCATTTACTAACAAAGTATTTGAGGAGAGAGATCTTATGTTTTATAAACCACATTTAATAGATTTATTTTTCTGTTCAGTCAAAGTTGTATTTATTTTTTTGAGATTTCCATAATTTGCTTTTGTTGGCTTAACTTTTAATCCATTTAATTTTGGCCGTGGGCAAGACACTGTTTCTATAGGGTAATGGGTGGGTAACAGTACAGAAGCAGCAGAGAGGTGGGTTAAACTACGACTCTGCTTCCTGGTCTGGACCCTGGGTTGTCAGTGTTTTGGAGGACTAATAAATTCGGCCATATTCCTAGAAAGAAGAGCTGCTCCATCCAAAGTGGGATGGATGCCGTCTCTCCGGATCAGACCAGGTTTTCCCCAAAATGTTCTCCAGTTATCAATGTAGCCCACATCGTTTGCAGGACACCACCCAGACAACCATTGATGGAATGACAGCATGCGGCTAAATATGTCGTCACTGGTCCGATCAGGCAGGGGACCAGAAAAGATTACAGAGTCTGACATTGTTTTGGCAAACTTACACACCGAAGCAATACTAATTACCCAAATAGCCAACCTGCCCGATACCAATAGGCTTGGCTGCTGTTCAAAGTTTGTTGGAATGTCTTCCTATCACACTTCTTCATTATTCCCAGGCAGACTTTAAATAGGATAACACGTTTTTGTTCATTGATGCATTTCATAAGGCTTGTTTTTTCATGTTTTTTATATTCTCTGGAAAAAAAGATTGAATCACACAAAATTAACCTTGTTTTTTTCTCTAAACAAAAGATATTAAGAAACTTATCCTAACACCCAACCCTCAGAAAGTAAATGTGACTGTAATAACGTCAGTAATTTTTTCTTCAGTTTTGATCCTTCAATTTTATGAAATGTCAATATAAATAACTAGCAAGGCATTCACAGAGGGCTGACCTGCACCAAGGCAGCTCAACCCTAACATTTGACCAGATTAGAATCTACTATCAAAACCTTCAGTAAGGAATAGAGCTTTATTCAAAGAGTGAATGTCCAATGATGTCATGTGATCTGATTTTGCTGAACGTGGAAGGAACTGTTCCAACATACTGTACAATCAGAACATAAAGAAGTGAATCTGATTAAGAACAAAGATTTCTTCTAACCAGTCTTAGATTTCATTGTTGTAGGTGATCTGCCCTATCATGTACTGCAGCGTTGTGTACTGGATGACAGAGCAGCCTCCTGAGGCCACCCGCTACCTGCTCTTCATAGCCCTGTCCATCTGTACTGCCCTGGTGGCCCAGTCCTTAGGTCTGCTGGTTGGGGCTGCTTCTACATCTCTCCAGGTGCCATGAGTTCCAATGCTCAGGAAAATGTAGGACCTCCTGGCTTACGGTGTGCTGATATAACATGTTCTGTCCTCTACATGGTTTCACAGGTAGCTACATTTATTGGACCTGTCACAGCAATACCAGTGCTGCTTTTCTCTGGATTCTTTGTGAACTTCAACTCTATCCCTAACTATCTGCAGTGGAGCTCCTATGTGTCCTACGTCAGGTGTGTAAATCTGAGTAATATCACAGTCATCAGAACCAAAGTTTAATAATAGGCTTAAACAATCACACTATATGGTTACATTTTTTACCTCCATGTATTAATGTTTTTTTTGTCCTTCTTGTTAGTTCTATGTAAAGATAGTGATGTCAGTAGATCTATAATTAGTTTAGTTAAATTATAGAAGCATAATTTTCAACAAATACTCAACATATGCTTCCAGAATTCATCCTTAGTCTTAGTGCGCTCTTATCAGTGGTGACACCTAAAGCTATTGAATATAAATGAGTAATTTGTGATCTCCAGATATAGCTTCGATTAATCCATACACAGCTAGAAAACACTCTGGTATAAACATTAGCTTGGATACAGATACTCCTGAATCAAGACACACAAACAACCCATCAATGAATTTTCACATTATAAACAGAACAACTCCTTCAAGTCTTAACCATTTTCCAGTCGTTACCAGAAACACTGTCTAGTAATCAGCAACACTTTTACAGTGGCTGGACTTTTTCATGGCTGGACTGATGCATCTTCAATGAACATTGGGTTTCTGTTTTTAGAAAGAAAAACTCTAATGTAGTTGTTGACACAAGTACATTAGAACTGCAGCATTCCATGTAGATCTACTGATCATTTAAACCATGGCTCCTACTCCACTCAAACTCCATCAATTACTTATAATGCTTTCTAATGAATCTGAGGTCTTCCATGTGTCTGGTGACCATTACACTTTTTTGACTGACAGTCAAGCATAATTGTGGGCATGCAGCTCTTTGCAAATCAAGTTATTCACATGAAAATAGCTGCTTTGCACGTGTATTAAACGATAGACAAATCAAACTGCCATTAGTCAATTCCAAATGTAGAGATTCAGAGAAGTTCTAGCATTCCTGCTCTCGAGGAGGACGGACACTTTGTCTTTTCCTCTCCCGTCTCTCATTCTGCCTGCCTCTCTTCTGTCCTTTCACCTTATCTAGAGCCTCTCTCTGCATTTCCCTCCTAAACCTCTTAAATCTCAACCATTGATCTGGTCAGCTGGTCTCTTAATGCAACTGATCAATTTTTTTCTATCCGAACAATGGCCATATGGAGCGCGGCCATTGGGGGGCTGCTACCACAGTCTACCTGATCCTGTACCTGTAATGTAACTGTGTGTGTTGTTTGTATTGTCTTGGACGGGTTGTACTGGAAACTGAATTTCCCATTGTGGGAATAATAAAGTATTCATCCAATATTTTGGGTACTTTCGTACTTTTACTGTTACTGACAGATAAAACAGTAAAGAACAGAAATGAATCCAAATTGTTCGATACCTGTGTGCTTTTTTGTTCACTGCCTGCACAGAATGCTTTGCATGCCACAAGACCAGTAGACATTTTTGTTGTGTAAGTCCTCAGTGTCTGTATCCGTCCCACAGGTACAGCTTTGAAGGAGTGCTGCTGTCTATCTATGGGATGAACCGCTCAGATCTGGAGTGTCCTGGGAAGGTGTGTTTGTTCCAACAGCCTAAAGAAGTTCTGCAGTTATTAGATGTGGAAGATGCAAAGCTCTACATTGATTTCATCGCCTTGGGTGTCTTCTTTATCATCCTTCGACTGACCACTTACCTCGTCCTACGCTACAAGGTCAAGTCCGAGAGATAGGTTTTCCTGTCCTTTTTAATACACTGGTTCTTGTGCACAGAGTATGAGATATCACTTTATACACCTGGGAAGTTTGCTTACTTAATTTTCTCTGATTGCTGCTAAATGGACAGAACACAAATTCAGGTCTCCTGCCAAGCAATAACTGGAGTGACAGTTCAGAGAGGCTATCAAATAAATCAGCATTCTCTGTTTTACCTCATTTAAACTGTTGAGTCCACAAAGATACATCAACCGTCAGTCTGAGCCACTTTCACCAGCACAGTTTCTCTGCTAAACTTTTGTTGCAAAGACATAAAAAAGCTGTTGCCTTACAATGAAACATATTATTCTCGCAAAGTTAAATGTTTAAACGTTCTCCACATCAAGATGTACTGATGACGAAACATATTTAAATAAATGAGGGTTTGATCAAGCGGGCTAACCCAACCTTCTGTTTGTTTCGCCTGAATATAGACAGGATATACAGGCATGATTGGGTGATCTGACATATACTCAAAAATATGTTAACATTCATCCAGTATTTGGAAGGTATACAATAAGGGCAACATTTTAATGGCAAGGCTGGACTTCATTCTTCTTCAACTTTCTTGTATCTTACTTTGGATGATTGACCCCAGGTACTTCAACTCATCCACTAATAGTATGTTTACCCTTAGCAGCTTCACTGTTTCACCCACACCCCTTTTATTCACACACAATAATTTAGCAATTTTTTAAATGCAAAGTTATAGCTGCCTTATGTTTATTCTACGCAATGCTACTATTATTGGAGTCCTGTGAGTGATAACCAAAAATGCCTCTTAAACAATGCAAATAAAAACTGGGAGTTTAAACGGTTTTTGATGCCAAAGAAGTAAGGAAATTTGTGTTTGGTCAATAATTGCTTCTGATGCAGTTCTAAAAATTGTTTATTTCCCCTTACATGATGCCATATATGCAAAGACACTTGCCTAATCGTCTCTGCTTATGCCAAACAGCCTATTATGCTAGTGACTCTGATTTAATGTTTCTTCGAATGTATGAAGTCTGAGGAATTTAGACAAACTGGCAATTTAACATTTTATTTATGTTACAAATAGGAGCTTCATTAGTGCATAGAAAAAACATCACATAGCCACAGCAGCCTGGCACCTTGTCCTCACTGGCATGAACAGCATCCCCAAGCTGATCCCACCTGTCAAGACTTCAGGCAAGGCCTTTCAGTCCTCTCCATTCCCAAATTATAGAGGTGTTCTCTGATAAGCCCTCACTCTGTGGGTGAGAGCATTGTCTTCTTGGAGGACAGAGCTTGGTCCCAGACTGTGGTGATATGAGGTTACCACTGGTTACGGATGCTAACCTAGATAATGCCTCCATAGATAACAAACCTTGTTATTCCAGTTAGGGAGATGTGGCCCCTTACCATGACACTGCTTCCATCCAAATCTGTAACCCTATCTGTGCCGCAGTCAGCATAAGATTCTTTGTGGGTTCTCCTCAGTTTGACCCCCTGATCCAACTGATGTCTGCAGAATCTGGACTCATTACTGTAAATAATGGTCATTCAATTTGAGGTTCTATTCCGCATGTTGCCAACACCAGAACAAATAGAACTGCCTATCAAGGCAAGGCCTCTCGTCAGTTCTATTAGACCAGAGTGTTCTGGATTTTGAAGAAAATGTTGACTCCAAATCTGTAGAATAATGCCTTCAATTCTTGAGTGTTGACAAGGTGAGGAAACGCTTTTCTTGTGGCCATCTTTGGTTGGGTTCCCACTTCACACTCGGAACGTTTACATGCACATCTAAATCTTGCTATTGGCAATAATTTGATGAATAGCTTAACCAGAATGGAAGCCTTTATCCCAGTTTACATGTCACTCAGAAAATCTAATTATTGAATGAAGTGGGTTCACCACCACTAGGTGGCGACATGCGCCCTTTCACGTTGGATTTTTCCAGTTGGCCGAGAGTCACACAGATGGTAAACAAATGCTGACAGCAGTGAAGCAGATAGAGTAAAACCAGGATATGCACAATGAGGAAAGAAATGGACGACAACAGCGCAGCAGCACTGTCCATTTTGGTAAGTATTGTAGGCTACTGTTGTTGTGTACCGGTGTTGTTACTCCTGCTTCCGCGGTCTCATCACTTCCTGTGAATAACTCGTCTGAGGCGGAGTTAATGCAGAGAAATTCGATTTTCCAGTCGCATCATCTGGGTGACTTAGTCCGATTATTCTAACTCTAGTTCGATTCCACTTCAGTCGGACTAAGGTGTAAACATGAATTTCAAAGTCAGATTTTAGTCGGACTAAAGCAATAATTCGGCTTTCTCTTATTGCATGTAAAACCTCTAACTCTCTTTCTCACATCAAGTTACATCATGTTAGATGCAACTTGACCTTCAATTTGTAGATAGTGCTAGGGCTCACTCTAAATAATGCTGCAACTGGGTTTTGTTTTCCTGTAGAGGACTTTGAATAGTTATGAATGAATAGTGTTACAGTATACAGAAAATGCCTTGCCTTCACCAGCATGAAGTTCTCCTATTGTCCAATCAATTTCACTCAAACATGACCTGTTTGGAGCAGACACCATCTGAGGTGCAGCCAATCAGGAACCTGATTTTTGACATCTGGTGTACCAGAAACTCAAAACAAGAGCCACCAGCATAATCAGCTGTTTGGCCAAGCTCTTCATTGGTGCAGCCCACATACAGGTACATTTCAATAAATTGTATGTAATATTACTGAAAAGTTTATTTTAGTAACTCATTTCACTAAGTGACACACATGATATAGATTAATTACACAGACTGATGTTTTAAAACCTTTATTTCTGTTAATTATGATGGTTTTCTGCTTACATCTATGAGAACACCACATTTAAGGTGAGAACATCACATCAGATTTAAAAAAATATTTGAATGAAAAGTATGTTTAATACCTGCTTAAAGGTTGTTATTTTTGACATGTAAGATCGGAATGCATATTCTATTTGACTGAGGTGTTCCTTTTACTCGACTCTGCTGCTCAACCTTCAAATGCACTTCCCTTCTAAATGTGGCACCATGTAGGGTAAACAAACGAGCTTTCCATGGTTTTACATTTTACCGCCTTGAAGCATTGAAACGGCAAAAAAATCAACTAACCACAAACTTTCTGCCTTTTCATATTGAATTTTTATATCATATCTCCTCCTGTAATTAATCTTGAGTGACAGTGTAGATGAAATACATGTTCCTCCTGTATAGAACAAAATCAAACACATTGTTTTCCTGCATGCTGATAGTCATATTGTGCTTTTATAAATCATCATGTTTTACCAACTGTTTTTTTCAACTCTGACATATTTATCGTCTTTAACATTGTATGCATTTCCTGTTTTCTTAATATGTGTATATCTTATTTCTATGTGCCTGTATGTTTTCTTCCAGTGCCACAGAGACACAACATGCTCATAATCATGTTTGGTGCTATATGATGTGTCATGTTTAATATGAAATGAAATATAATACCTTTTTAGGCGTCTAGACTGCACATTTAAACGTACATTAAACACACATAGATGAACCAAAGAAAATTTTATATAACTAGAGGAGTGTTTTATTTACAGTTAGTGAAACTTTGGAATTCCTGTGTTGTGTTGTGAAAGAACTGATGGTTTCTATTGGCTAAATTCAATGTGTACTTTAGAATTTTTATTTGTGGAGGAAAACAGGAAAGTAACAACGTATCAACTAAATCCTCAGTACAGTTGTTCTAAGAAACAGAAAAAGCATGCCTTTAGTTTCTCGTAGTCTTGATGATAGCGGTCAAAAGTTCTATTGGTTGTAATCTATACATTTTCCACTAGATGTCACTGTATCCTAAAGACTTTACCTTTAAATCACAATCTGTTCATACACTACTACAACTTGAACTGGTAAACTACTGTAGACTTGTAAACAGAATAATATTTTAATAAAAACTCAGCTGACAAATTCATTGACTATTTGCCTTATTTTACAAACCACTTCCATAGACACGTGTCCAAAATAAGCTACTCAAACAACCATCATTCCAAGATCTGTACAAGAGCATGACCTCTATTTCCAACCTGTTTAGTAGTCTGCAATATTAGACAATTACAATAGAAAATTGTGTCGGAATGTTTTCACATCAGCAATATTTTTAAACTTTCTGGTTTTCACTTTTGTGTCCCGCTGAAATGTTTCAGATTGTGAACCAAATCTTTATATCAAAGATAACCTGAGTAAAACATATGTTATTTTAAAATAATTTCATTTAATTAGAGAAACAACGCTAGACATTTTTGTTGTCCGTCATTTTAACCGATGGGGTCAAAATAAATCTAATATATTTTTACCTGTCAATTTTTAAAATTATAAAACATTCAATAGTATTAATGTTTTATTCATTTTAAATAATATTCAGTCCAAACAAGCATTCACTACATATAAAAAATCATATTAAATGATTGCACTTAAAAATCAAATAGTGGGATTGCTGCAGAGATTATTGTCATGAGGTTTTGGATTTTTGCCTCGGACAGATGACTTCTTATGGAGGTTTAGATGTTCTGGAGGCTGAATCCACCACGCTCGAGACTGGAATTAAGCTCTACTTCAGGCAAAGTATTGAAATCAGGGAACATTTCTAAAAATGAAGTGATCATAAATTGGAAAGATTCTCTGAATTAGCCGTTTCCTGACCTGCAAGCTATCACTTCAGCAGGAGGAAATCCCGCAGCATGCACCAGTGGTTGTCACGACACCCAGCTCTTGGGAGCGATACATTCCAAAGTCTCCATAACTCTTCAACGCGCTGTCAGCTCCCGGTTAGCAAGATGCATTAAGTACGGTGTCCAGGTCTTAGACGATGCTCAGATGTGCTTTTTTTGATTGATTTATTCACCTCTACTCCATCCATAAAATTAAAAATGTATGTGTGTCTGTATCAAGGGCTCAGAGAATATTAATACAGAACACTAACCTGTCAAAGTGACAGATGGCCTCCAGATTTCTGCGATGGACTGACGACCTGTCCAGGGTGTACCCCGCCTCTTGCCCCTTGACCACTGGAGATAGGCACCAGCCACCCCCCCCCCGCAACCCTGCATTAGGATGGACGGGTACAGAAAATGGATTGATGGATGGATGGCCTCCAGATTTTTCCATCATTCTTAAAAACGGTTTAAAAATACAGAAAATATTCGGTTACCGCAACCCCTGAGCCCAAGTGGAATAGTCCCCCTCATCTGGTCTCCTTAAAGGCCCCCCCAGACCAGATGTAATAATAATAATAATAATAATAATAATAATAATAATAAAAACATAAAAAATGCTGTGACTTGGTGTCCAGGGTGTACCCAGCCTCTCGCCCCGTTTTTTATTTATTTATTTATTTATTTAATTTGTTAAACAGGAAAAGATTAAATCAATCGGGCCTGACTCAGTTTAAAACTGATTTTCAGCAGGTTCCTGTTCTGCAGATAACTCAGACAGTCATAAATATCCAGACAAAACAGTCATGCAGGCACATACAGTATAAAGAGAAGCATCATGAGGGAAAGTTATGAAGGTACTTTCTTTAGTGGTTACAGGTGTAACTGTCCATTAAATGAAGAACAAATTGTCTTTTAAATAGTGTTGCTGATGATAAAGTCCTGATGTCCATTGGGGTCTCATTCCAGACTTTGGTAAGCACACAAAAGAAATACCTTTGTCCATAGGAGTTCTTAAAGCATGGTAAAGGCAAAAGTCCATTTGTGGCAGATCTAGTCACATGCTCAGACCTTGAGCTGCGTTTTGGGACTAAGGTGGTAAGGCCAGCAGAGATGTGTCCATTTATTATTTGATAATTAAGTTTAATTCCATGACTTATGTAGTTTGAAAAGTCAAAGCATCTTATTGTAGTAGTACAGAGCAATGGTGAGTCCAGCGTGACAGTTACTGCCGGGGATGGGCACCAGCCCCCCGTGACCCTGCAGAGGTGGATGGATGGAAATCAAAAGTGACTATAACAAAAAGAACCCGAAGGAATAGAGGAAGAAAAAAAAAAGTTTTTTCATATTCTACATGAAAATGAAGAGAAACTGAAATTTCATTTTCAAAGATTAATTGTTAGGTAATTGTTGTGGTTTACCTAAAACGAGTCACACACAAAAGTCGGAGATAATTTAGACAATAAGCTCTGCAGAGGTAGATGTGGTTCAATCAGTTCTGCAGAGGGAGACCAGCAAAATACGGTAAGGAATGAGCCAACCGTCTGTCTGTTATTCAATTCAATTCAATTCAGTTTATTTATATAGCGCCAATTCACAACAGATGTCATCTCAAGGCACTTAACAAGAAGTCATTTCAATACAATTATACAAACATTCCAATCAGTTAAAAAGTTTCCTATTTAAGGAATCCCAGCAGATTGCGTCAGTCATTGGCGTGAGGTTGGGCAGATTTCCAACCACAGCAATCCTTCAGCAATCCCTCATACTGAGCAAGCATGTAGCGACGGTGGAGAGGAAAAACTCCCCTTTAACAGGAAGAAACCTCCAACAGAACCAGGCTCAGTAGGAGCGGCCATCTGCCACGACCGTCTGGGGGTTTGAGAAGACAGAGCAGAACACAGAAGGAACAGAAGATCCGATATAAGAGAACTTTCTATGTTACAGAAAGTAAAAAGTTGATAACAGGACACAGTGGATGTTCAGTTACTGAGAGGATCATCCCAGTCGATTCCCCCCGTCCAACAGGGCATTGCAGCCAAGCAGGATACCAGACCAGGTATATCTTCGATGGGGAGAAAAACACTGAGAGAAAACAAAGTTAACAGTCGAAATAACAGAATGTACTGTAATACAACTGGAGAGTCGTAGGAGAAAAGGAAGTAGCAGAGTGAAGAAAATTGGTAAGTCTGTCCTCCAGCAGTCTAAGCCTATAGCAGCATAACTACAGAGATAGCTCAGGATGACCTAAGCCACTCTAACTATAAGCTTTATCAAAAAAGAAAGTTTTAAGTCTGGCCTTAAAAGTAAACAGAGTGTCTGCCTCACGGACTAAAGCTGGGAGCTGGTTCCACAGGAGAGGAGCCTGATAACTAAAAGATCTGCCTCCCATTCTACTTTTAGAGATCCTAGGAACTACAAGTAAACCTGCAGTCTGAGAGCGAAGTGCTCTTTTAGGAACATATGGAACAATTAGATCTCTGATGTATGATGGAGCTTGATTATTAAGGGCTTTGTATGTAAGAAGAAGGATCTTAAATTCTATTCTGGATTTAACAGGGAGCCAATGAAGGGAAGCTAAAACAGGAGAAATGTGATCTCTCTTTTTAATATTCATCAGAACTCTTGCTGCCGCATTTTGGATCAACTGAAGGCTTTTAATGGCATTTTGTGGACTACCTGATAGTAAAGAATTACAGTAGTCCAGCCTTGAGGTAACAAATGCATGGACTAGTTTCTCAGCATCACTCCTGGACAGGATGTTTCTAATTTTAGCAATATTCCGGAGGTGAAAGAAAGAAATCCTAGAAACCTGTTTAATATGGGATTTAAATGTCAAGTCTTGGTCAAAAATAACGCAGAGGTTCTTTACGTTATTACTGGGGGCCAATTTAATGCCATCCAGATGAAGTGATTGACTAATCAGTTTCTGTTTAAGAACTTCTGGTCCAAAGACAGCAACTTCTGTCTTGTCAGAATTTAAAAGCAAAAAGTTTAACGTCATCCATGCTTTTATGTCTTCCAGACATGCCTGTAATCTACCTAACTGACTGGGTTCATCAGGATTTATGGATAAATATAGTTGTGTATCATCGGCATAGCTGTGGAAATTTATCCCATGCTGTCTAATGATTCTACCAATTGGAAGCATATATATGGTGAAAAGAATTGGTCCAAGGACAGAACCCTGTGGAACTCCACAAGTAACCCTTGAGAGTGAAGATGATTTATCATTTAGATGAACAAACTGGAATCTATCAGACAAATATGATTTAAACCAGCCTAGTGCTGTTCCTTTGATCCCTGCAACATGTTCAAGCCTTTCTAAGAGAATATTATGATCGACTGTGTCAAAAGCAGCACTGAGATCTAACAAAACCAGAACAGACACCAGTCCATTATCTGAGGCCATGAGAATATCATTAGTAACCTTCACCAGTGCTGTTTCAGTGCTATGATGAGCTCTAAAACCTGACTGAAACTCTTCAAACAGCTCGTTACTGTTTAGATGTTCACAGACTTGATTAGCAACTATTTTCTCAAGGACTTTGGATAAGAAAGGAAGGTTAGATATAGGTCTGTAATTCACTAAGTCATCTTGATCAAGGGAAGGTTTCTTGAGTAAAGGTTTAATTACAGCTATTTTAAATTCCTGTGGTACGTATCCGTTTACTAAGGATAGATTCATCATATCCAAAATGGGGCCAGGAACCAAATGGAACACTTCTTTAAATAATTTGGTTGAGATTGGGTCCAAAATACAAGTTGAAGGTTTAGATGAGGCTAATATTTTTGATAATTCTGAAAGCTCGACTGAATCAAAACAGCCTAAGCACAACTGAGGTTCTACAGTTCTTTCCGATACTGACTCATTTACTGAGGAAGAAGTAATCATGTTTGGGAGGGTGCCAATGATTTTATTTTTAATAAAATTTATTTTATTTATGAAGAATCTCATAATCATCAGCTCCTGTCACTTGTCTCCCACTGATCTCATCACTGGTCTCAAAGGGTTTCACCTCTGCAGGCTCTCTTTATTTAGTCACACTTCATTAACATATTAAAAGAACAGGATGTCATGCACAAGAGCATGTGACTGAAACCAAAATGACATTTAAAAAGTACATTAGAACTATGTGATAAAAACACCCTAAGAAAATAATAATACACCATTATTATTTTCCCTGGTGTTTGTCGGACATTGTGGTGAAATGACTATTGAGTTTTTAGAACTTAACCTAGTTTTTGGATCTGTTATTAACACTGGTTTAGATAAAAATGAGCGAGTAGTGGCACCATCTGCTGATTTTACCAAAATGCTTTCTTTAGATTCTGGCAGATTAACGCCAGAAGAGATCACTGTTCTGCAAGCTCCAGTATCACAAAGGAGCTCTACTGTTTGTTCATTACATTTAAGTGTTATGTAAGGCTTCTCTTTCAGAACATTAAGTAATTCCCAGGCGCCACAGCAGTCCACCACCTCATTAGAGGCGGTAAAAGTATCTAGTCATTGCTGTGTGAACCGCGAGTGATCTGGGGCAGTTGAACCCTGTGTATGGATCTGATCTCGCCCTATGCCCCCTCCTCGGCCTCTGCTACATTGATGTGAAATGTGGCCTACTTTCCCGCAGATCCAACACGTGGGGGCAGTGTGACCACCTTGATGTCTCCATGACCCCTGTGGTGTCTTATGATGTGTATTCCTTTGTGGTCTAAACCCCCTTCCTTTGTTGTGGTTATCACTTTGATAATAAACTTCCCCCTCATCGTCTTCAACCTGAGTGTGAAATACCTGTGTGTCGGAGTCTGGAGGTTTTGGTTTCTTCCCCTTTCTTTCAATGACACCTTCTGCAAAACGTGCATTGGCCATAAGGGTAGTAAGGTTGCATGTTTCCCATGTCAGAAGGTGATTTTTAATCCAATTAGTGATAGTGGGGTGGAAACTATGTAGCAGACCATTACAGAAATGCCGCATATATGGAGTTTCATCACCATTCTCTTTAGTTAGGCCACTATGGGTATCATGTTCCTTTTGGTATCTGTATTTAAAATCATCTACAGTTTCCCCAGGCTTCTGTTTTATGGAGGCCATATGCCCATAATCTGGTTTCTTTTTAAACTGTGTACGAACTTTATCCGCTACTGCATCGAATTGTTTCTTTAGTGCCCCCTGGAAATCATTCTGAAATTGTAACACAACTCCGGCATCATCTCTTCCTGTGTAATTTCCAGCTACATGGTGCCAGTCTTTCCCCAGCGATGCAGCCATAGCCTGTCCTAATTCATGACCGTTTAACCTGTAGGATTTGACCACATCAACCATATCCTCTGTCCATTTTTCTGGATCCTCCTTATGGCTAGTGATTTGTTCTACAACCTCTTTGACGTCTTTAAGTGACCATGGTCTAAAAACATATCTCGGAGTACCATCGGCAGATGGTACTTGAATCATAGGGTTGATATTTATTGAGTCCTCTGGTTCACTCTCATAAAATTTATCCTCAGATTTTTTTTTGGACCTGACTTTGTAATTCTAAGTCTTTGTTTTTTTGTGGTACCATTTGTTTTTTCTTCAATTGCAAATTGATCTCTTGGAACAGGAGGATATAGACCTTCCCCTGAAGCCCCCCGCTGGTCTGCTGGGGGTGCTGGTGGAGGTGCATAAGGTTCTCCTCCAACAGCCCCAGGGGGGTCTGTCTGAGCTGTAGGTGGTGGTGAATAAGGGGGAGGGCACAGTGTGAGCTCGTCACCTAGCTTTTTCATAAGAAGAGCCTCATCTTTAGCACCTTTGCTCTCTTTTCTGTTTTTTATATCTTGTTTCCTTTTCTCTGTTTCATCAGCCCAAACACGTGCTATTTTTAACTGTGTCTGTTTAAGTTTTTTCTTTTTACCTTTAGCGATAAGTGTTTTTGCTTCAAGAACACATACAAGTTCTCTCCATTGGCTTCCTTTAAGCTTCCAGTCTACTTTATGCTTTTTGCGCCATTTTGTTAGAAACTGAAGATTTTCGGGGTTCTTTTTATACATATATTTTGAATCGCCTTCTAATTTGTCGGTGGAAACATCGTTTCCCATCTTTGCGTTGTTTTTATATAAGCCTTAATGGGTTCTATTAATTGGTCTGGTAAAGTCTGTTGTTAGAATACCAAATAGTTCTATGGGAATAACAACAGTAATTAATATTAAGGTTAAGGTGAATGAAAAAGCAAGAACTATGTCTGTTGATGGGTTAAAGTTAGTGATTTATTCTTTAATTAATTAAAGTAATCTTTTTTAGTTTTTGGTCATTTATTTGAGATTTTTTTATTTTATTTTTTTGTACTCAATTTCTGCTAAAACTGGATCGTATAGTTTTTACTCTAAGTGTCTCTCTTGTGCAACTACATTGAGCCGTCTTATGGCTTTCCTAATCTAAAGATGTGTTGTGTAACCTATAAATCCACACAGAACGTCTCTTGTAGTGCCCGTTCAAACCGTACGTTAACACCGTTAGGTTTCAGGTTGGACTGGCATACATAAAGATTATGTCCTGTGTCTAATCTTTCTTATACCCACTTAGGGTGCGGTATTTCGTTTTGATTCTGCTGTTTGTGTTTTTACTTCCATACACTGGCGTACTTTATTTCCCAGCGAGGTGGATTGGTTCGCAAACCTAACCCGTTACAACCGTATATTTTTCAAGGTGGTCAGGTTCGCAGACCTGTACTGTTACGCCCTTTTTCAAGGTGGACCGGTTCGCAAACCAGGTCCGTTACACCCTTTTTTTTTTTTTGTTCAAATTTTATTTTTGAAGGTGGTCAGGTTCGCAGACCTGTACCGTTACACCCCTTTTTCAAGGTGGACCGGTTCGCAAACCAGGTCCGTTACACCCTTCTTTTGTCACTAAACAGTTACGGCTCAACACCTGATATTTTATCAGAGAGGCTAAAGCGTTCTTTAGGCCCAAACAGCAGAATATACCCTGACTATCTTAGAATTTGTTTTGTTAAATGTAAAGGTGCACAAAAAAGACGTACTCACAATGTTTGCCCTATGCGAGTGACTCAAACCGAATCGATCGCACGGGAGCACGCGCAGGGGGTCCTCGTGGAAGTTATGCAGCCGGCAAGTGCAGCAATTCAGCGATCTGGATGTCAAAAACAGCCCTTCGACGAAAACCACCTGCGGGAGTACTCCGTACGTCGGGTCTCGGCACCAAGATGTTAGGTTTTTTTTGTGGTTTACCTAAAAACGAGTCACACACAAAAGTCGGAGATAATTTAGACAATAAACTCTGCAGAGGTAGATGTGGTTCAATCAGTTCTGCAGAGGGAGACCAGGAAAATACGGTAAGGAATGAGCCAACCGTTTGTCTGTTCTCAGCTCCTGTCACTCGTCTCCCTCTGATCTCATCACTGGTCTCAAAGGGTCTCACCTCTGCAGACTCTCTTTATTTAGTCACACTTCATTAACATATTAAAAGAACAGGATGTCATGCACAAGAGCATGTGACTGAAACCAAAATGACATTTAAAAAGTACATTAGAACTATGTGATAAAAACACCCTAACAAAATAATAATACACCATTATTATTTTTCCCTAACATGAACCCCTCCTTTTTCCTCTTCTTTGCTCCTTCAAGAGGAATTCCTTTGTTTGAGACGCCAAATGTCTATTCTTCAATTTTGACGCTTTAGTTTTATTTTAGATCGCACATACCAAGAAGTGCGCGAAATTACTCAGTCAATCGTCCTTCAAATTCATAATCTTTATTTATTTCTAAAGAAATGTTGTATTGTCTTTTCTCTTACATAAATTTTGCATCTCCTTTAAATCTTCTTTGCTATTTTTTCCCCATATTTCGATAAGTTAGATTTTGCTGTTTTTATTTTTCATTTTTAAATATTTATCATTCCCGTGTTAATGAATTAAATTCAGCTTTTATTTCTCTTTTATCTGATCTATTTATCTTATCGCAGTGTTATTTACTCAATTTTCTAACCATGAGACTGCTTTCAGCCTACAGCTGTTTCACCATAGAAATCTCCATTCACACACACACACACACACACACACAACCGGTTTATCACACATTAATATAATTATGTATTTATTATCATGCTTTTTCATTACTAGTATTATTATTTAGATATTATTTATCATTAGGCCTATTTCTAATTGAGATCCCAGACCTCTGCGCGCTTTGGAGTCCAACTCCTTTAACATGGATATTCATTGTGAGATCCCGGATCATCACGCAAAGATCCCCGATCTTTATTTGCAAAACACAAACTCGTATTAAAGAGGTCCCGGACCTAGTTATTTTTTCTCTCTTATTTTTTATTCTTTCACGCATCAAATTTTGTACTCACTGGCTGTTGTCCCTGTGAAGGAAGACCCCATCATCAACTGTTGCTCCGGGAAAAACCCCGGATCTGCCGGCCTCCTTTTTTTACCTAACGGCGGGGTGGAGGACTTTGATACTGGTTCCGAACCAGGCCGTGCGCGGGCTCTCAGCTGCCTGCGGTTCCTCCCGGAGATCCAGTCCGATCTGAGATCCTGGTCAAAGGAACAAGAAATGCCAGGGTTGAAATCGCTCTCTGATCTCTGAGTTTCCTTTTTTAAGACATTCCGGTTTCTCAATCCACAGCTGATCCCACTCAGCCTTCCTGGTGTCCAACACGCAAGCTTTCAGTAAGAAGCGTCCTAGCTTACCTTAGGGCCGGCCACACCCTGAGTTTACCGACCCGGTCGGCGTCTATTTAACTCAGCAGAAACAGAAATCAACATTTACTGGAGAACAACAGACAGAACATACTTTTAGATTAGTCAATTTTGCGCCTCGTGTGTCAGCGCTTACCAAATAACTTCAGGCCTGGGTCACTTCCGTCCTCCGATCTCCAGTATCTGTTAATCACAACAATTTCCAAACTCACGTTTTCCTTTGCTCCTCCAGAAATCACGTCGGGGTCACCATTTTGTTGAGAAGGTGTTTTCACTCTAATTTAAAGCCTCTCTTAAAGGAACAGACACACATTTAATTTATGATCCTGGGCTCTCTGAGCTCTCATTTCACCTTCCCGCGTGCTCGTTCATTTCTGTAAAAAGGAGCAATAAGAACAACAAACAACAATTATATATTTTAACAGCGAGACGTTGTTCGCTGGACTCAGTTCTAGTAACTGAGCACAGCTTTATCTCAGCTTAAGGTTTTTATTGAAACAAGAGTTAAAAGGAAACTCCTCCCACATAGATCTTCGATCACAGAATGATCACAGCTTCTTCACCAAAAGGCACCCAGGATGTACCACATTCTTCTTGATTGTTCACTGTTTCTAAGTGTTTCCACATGCACTACAAAATTAAACCCTCATACAACATTAACAGAATTTCTATCTCATCAATATATATATATATATATATATATATATATATATATATATTGCTCAAAATAATAAAAGAAACACTAAAAAACACAATGTAACTCCAAGTCAATCACACTTCGATGAAAACAAACTGTCCACGTAGGAAGCAACACTGATTGACAATCAATTTTACATGCTGTTGTACAAATTGAATAGACAACAGGGTTAAAATTATAGGCAATTAGCATGACACCCCCAATAAAGGAGTGGTTCTGCAGGTGGTCACCACAGACCACACTATGCTTTCTGGCTGATGTTCTGGTAACTTTTGAATGCTGGCAGTTCTTTCACCCTAGTGGTAGCATGAGACGGAGTCTACAACCCACACAAGTGGCTCAGGTAGTGCAGCTCATCCAGGATGGCACATCAATGCGAGCTGTGGCAAGAAGGTTTGCTGTGGCTGTCAGCGCAGTGTCCAGAGGCACTACCAGGAGACAGGCCAGTAGATCAGGAGATGTGGAGAAGACTGTAAGAGGGCAACAACCCAGCAGCAGGACCGCTACCTTTGTGCAAGGAGGAACAGGAGGAGCATTGCAAAAAGTGTCCTGCAAAATGACCTCCAGCGGGCCACAAATGTGCATGTGTCTGCTCAAACGGTCAGAAACAGACTCCATGAGGGTGGTATGAGGGCCTGGTATGAGGGGTTGTGCTTACAGCATGTTTTTTTGTGGTTTTAACTGTTTTGCTTACCAGTTGCAGCCTGCCTGAGTTTCATCTGTTTGGACCTCCCCTCTGTTCTTCCCATTGGTCCATTGAGCTACACTGCTGACCAACTGGCTTCAGGGACTGGCTTTAAAAGGCACACACCTGGAGCTGATGAAGAGGAGAACCAGAGCAGAGCAGCTTAGAAAACCAGACCTCCAACAACATACAGACTGTCAGAGCCTTCCACTGCTGGCTTAGCCTGAGAGTGCCATTTAAGATTTCGGCCTCATTCAGCATGTGGCTGAATTGGTGGCAGGGATGTGGTGGGGTTTGATGTGGACCAGGTAAGATTGGGGAATTCTATACATTTCATCACATAGGTTTATATTTTGTCTAAATACACTAGGTAAGTTGGTTGGTGCCACCCCATGTTCACGTTTTGACAGTCTGTTTTGTAGATAAGTAAGTTAGGCTTTTTCTTAAATTTTTATTATGGCCTTTAGAACAGTATTTGAGTTAGGAGATGTTTGGTTATTTTTGTTTCATTTATTTGCCACATCCTAATTGTCCCTTCTATCCCCCCCCCATACAGGTTCCACAATTTCTTACCTTGTAAAATAAACCTTTATTGGTTCACCCTTGTTGCCTCAGCTGGGATTTGTGATTGTCAGATCATATAATTCCCAGGGAAGTTACACCCTTCTCAGAGGGTCTAACACAGCCCAACACCGTACAGGATGCTTGGCATTTGCCAGAGAACACCAAGATTGGCCACTGGCACCCTGTGCTCTTCACAGATGAAACCAGGTTCACACTGAGCAACTGTGACAGAGTCTGGAGATGCCGTGGAGAACGTTCTGCTGCCTGCAACATCCTCCAGCATGACCGGTTTGGCAGTGGGACAGTGATGGGGGGATGGCATTTCTTTGGGGGGCCGCACAGGCTCCCTGAGTTTGCCAGAGGTAGCCTGACTGCCATTGGGTACCAAGATGAGATCCTCAGACCCCTTGTGAGACCATATGCTGGGATGGTTGGCACAGGGTTCCTCCTAATGCAAGACAAAGGTAGACTTCATGTGGTTGGAGTTTAGTCAGCAGTTCCTGCAGGAGGAAGGCATTGATGCTATGGACCGGCCCGCCCGTTCCCCCAGACCTGAATCCAACTGAGCACATCTGGGACATCATGTCTCGCTCCATCCACCAACGCCACGTTGCACCACAGACAGTACAGGAGTTGGCGGATGCTTTAGTCCAGGTCTTGGAGATCCCTCAGGATACCATCCGCCACCTCATCAGGAGCATGCCCAGGTGTTGTAGGGAGGTCATACAGGCACATGGAGGCCACACACTACTGAGCCTCATTTTGACCTGTTTTAAGGACATTACATCAAAGTGGGATCAGCCTGCAGTGTGTTTTTCCAATTTAATTTTGAGTGTTATTCCACATCCAGACCTCCATGGGTCTGGATGTGGAGGTGTACCTGCACCTCCAAAGGTAGCTCCTTTTTTATGTTTAACTTTAATATTATTTTGAAGTATTGCTAGTCTTACTTTACTTTTTATTATTTTTTTGTGGTACACCAACTACTTCTTACATACAGTCATCTTCAATAGATTAAAATTACTGAAAAGTTAATTTATTTCAGTCACTCAATTCAATAGGTGAAACACATTGTATAGATTAATTCTTCACATATTGATGTTTTCAAGCCTTTCTGTTAATCATGACTTTTTTTGCTTACAACTAATGAAAAAACAAAAGGATTAAAATCTTGCATCTGACCAATGAAGAACATTTTAACAGAAATGTGGCCTTAATGAAAAGTATGATTAATAGGCTACCTACTTAAAGGTTATTTTCAAAAGTTACTTTTAATTTGACAAACGAGCCTCATCGGTAACCAGTGGCAGCTGGTGAAAAATACTCTTGGTGGGGCTGTGCTTTTTTTTTTTTTTTTTTTCTTTTTTTTTTTAAATCAAACTTGTGCTTTCTGAGCTTTGTGCACAACTTCACTATTTCCTGAACTAAGTACAGCTCTTTTATTTCCTGTCAGTTTGTCCAATACAGACAGGAAATAAAAGGGCTGTACTTAGTTCAGGAAGTAGTGGAGCTGTGCATATAGCTTATCAAGTCATTTTCAATAATCATCCCAAAACAATTTAACATAAACGGCTGGATACCAGTACTATGTGAAATACTGATTATTTTAATACCAATTTTAACAACTTGAGGCATTCTTATACTAAACATAAATACAATATTGCACAAACAAGTTTAGAACCAAACTGGAAACAAATAACTTATTAGGTTTACACATAAAATTTACACACAAAGCTGTTAACTCTTACAGCAGCGCCCCCTTGTGGCAGAGAAATAACACTGCCAATGTCACCACCAGGTGTCTTGGCCGTCCTCACACCAGCCTTGGGGCGATTTCTTTGTTCGATATGATACTTTTTTACGAATTTAAACACATTAACTTAGAATATGTGATTATTGTTAAAAAAAATTACAAATTAAAAACACTTAAACACTGGGGGTGCGGCGCCCTATCGCCCTCTATTGGCCACCCGCCACTGTCGGTAACAGATATTCTAAGTTATTGAACATGACTATATTTTTTTAGGTATTTTTCGCCCCGTCCACCAGCCTTCCCACACTCCAGTCCAGAAGGTTGCGGTAATGCTGGTAGCAACCGTGGTTTAACAGAGAAGAAGAAGAAGAATTAGGAAGAGAAGAAGGTAATCCTGATCCCAGAAACGTCTCTGCACTACCGAGAGGGATGTAATGAAGATGCTGGATATCTGCTGACAGCCTGCCGTTCAGAATACAGTAAGCTGAGTTCGGTTCGGTTCGTGATCAGAATGTAATCCTAGTGTAAATATAGCTGTTCTGTACAGACTGCTGCACATGTAGGCTACACATGATACCTCCAGCACAATAAATACTTACTGTACGTAAACATGCCGTCTGACAGACTGTCTGAGACATTCAAACTGCGCTCCTACCATGAAACTCTTTATGATAATTAAACAATAATAAGGTTTGGTTGCTGATCAAGCTTTATAAACTAACAGTGTCATTTTGGGACTCTTTTCAGTGAATTCATGTAGAATCACAAACTCTGTAGCAAAAGTTACTTATTACTGCTTTCATCTTTTACATCAGAACTAACGAGTCCTCGATCAAGCAACAAAAATAAGTCTATATCTTGACCTCTTAACGTGTAACTATGTGTTACACCAGTGACTCCAGAGGGCGCTACTGAGCAGCTGATGTTCTGATAGACGTTAGCAGAATGTTTTGTATACCGCAGAGAGAGTGAAGTTGCATATAACATATTAGTTTGGTTTGGGGTTTAAATAAATCCCCTTGGATTCCAGAATAAAACTGAAAGTGACTAGTTCAGTCCAGCTGGTTTAGAATCTCACTATCTGATGGTCAGAGTCTGGTGTAACACTCTGTAAAGTCTAGACAGCATTACAAAGAACAATTCTGGAAAGAGTTTTGCTCGTACCTTTTTTGTGTGTGTATGTTTGCATCATGCTGATCCAAACTAATGAATAATGTTGACGTTACCTGCAGCACTCTCCTGTTAAGGTAGAAGAAATGGTGCCTTTAGTTAGAGTGGAGCTGATCCAGACCCCCGTTCAGCTCTATCGATACCTGCTGAGATGCTGCAGGCAGTTACCGTCCATAGCCATGCAGCAGCATTATCGGCACACCATACGACAGGTGAGTGTTTGACATGCTCTGATGGTTAGCAGCATGTGTGGATCACATTCTCTGAATCTCTTTGAACTACAGGCTGAATTTCTAATAATTGTCTAAAACTTAAAAACAGTTTCTGAGTTTCCCTCGAATAAGGTCAGAAGATGATGGATGTATTTGTACTAATACCGTTAGATTCAGTGCCTTGTCAACGTATTCACACCCCTTGACATTCACCAACATTAATCCATACTGCTAGTTTGTCTTGATATTGTGCGTCTCTCCCAATGGTCACTCTGGAGAAGCTGCAGAGATCCACAGCTCAGGTGGGAATTTCTGTCCACAGCACAATGATTAGTTTTACTCTCCACAGTTTGGGTCTTTATAAAAGAGTACCAGGAAGAAAACAATTTAAAAAAGATAACCATACAAACTAAGTCATGTTTGCCACCAGCCGCATAGACTGGTGTGAAGAGTAACCAAAGATTGTTCTCAAGTAGGAGTAGCACTACTTCAACATATTTTTACTCAAGTAAAAGTATAAAGTAGCCGTCCAAATGTAATACGTAAAGGCTTCTCAATTACTGAGTAACTGTTTAGAAAATCATATCAGTTCTATGGCACAGATGTTTAGAAAATGTCATCAGACACACAAAAATATAAGATGCATTGGTATTTTAAAGAGTACAATGAAAATATACACATATGATAGTTGTAAAATAAAACAAATTCAAGCAGAAGAAACCATTTTTCAAATCAAAATATTCAACATAAAACTTAGGAAACTAATCCTTATATAGGTAATCTATCTATGTTAGAATAGGGTAAAGTACTTACAGTGACAATATATAGTGTTTATCATATATTCGATTGATCACCAAAAGGCTCAGTAGAGAACAGAACAACAAAGCTTGTGTACAAACAGGAGGTCTCACTTCAACATAAACTGTAAGTTTGTGTCCTTATCTGGTGCATTTTTAGTTAAAACATGCTTGTTTTGAATCATTGAAATAACTTAGGTAGAGTAGGAGCAGTGGTACTTCATAATAATGTTACTCAAGTAAAAAGAAAAAGGTTGGAGCAGTAGAACTACTCCTAAAAGTACATTTTTTCCCCCAAAACTACTCAAGTAACTAGTTATTACCCACCTCTGCAGGTAGAGAACACAGCAAACATGTGGAAGAATGTGCTCTGGTGAGATGAGACTATAACTGAACTTTCTGGCAGTCAGAAAGAAAACTAATTCAATTCAGTTTATTTATATAGCGCCAATTCACAACAGATGTCATCTCAAGGCACTTAACAAGAAGTTATTTCAATACATTTATACAAACATTCCAATTAGTTAAAAAGTTTCCTATTTAAGGAATCCCAGCAGATTGCGTCAGTCATTGGCGTGAGGTTGGGCCCCGTTGATGCAGACTTTCCAACCACAGCAATCCTTCAGCAATCCCTCATACTGAGCAAGCATGTAGCGACGGTGGAGAGGAAAAACTCCCCTTTAACAGGAAGAAACCTCCAACAGAACCAGGCTCAGTAGGAGCGGCCATCTGCCACGACCGTCTGGGGGTTTGAGAAGACAGAGCAGAGACACAGAAGGAACAGAAGATCCGATATAAGAGAACTTTCTATGTTACAGAAAGTAAAAATTGGTAACAGGACACAGTGGATGTTCAGTTACTGGGAGCATCATCCCAGTCGATGCCCCCGTCCAACAGGGCATTGCAGCCAAGCAGGATACCAGGTATATCTTCTATGGAGAGAAAAACACTGAGAGAAAACAAAGTTAACAGTTGAAATAACAGAATGTACTGTAATACAACTGGAGAGTAGTAGGAGAAAAGGAAGTAGCAGAGTGAAGAAAATTGGTAAGTCTGTCCTCCAGCAGTCTAAGCCTATAGCAGCATAACTACAGAGATAGCTCAGGATGACCTTAGCCACTCGAACTATAAACTTTATCAAAAAGGAAAGTTTTAAGCCTGGCCTTAAAAGTAAACAGAGTGTCTGCCTCACGGACTAAAGCTGGGAGCTGGTTCCACAGGAGAGGAGCCTGATAACTAAAAGATCTGCCTCCCATTCTACTTTTAGAAATCCTAGGAACTACAAGTAAACCTGCAGTCTGAGAGCAAAGGGCTCTGTTGGGAATATATGGAACAATCAGATCTCTGCATATCACCCAGAAAAACTTAACAGCAACACATGGGGGTGACAGTATCATGCTGTGGGGAAGCTTATCTTCAGCAGGATCAGGGAAGATGGATGGAGCAAAACTGAATTTGAGCTGACTTTGTCTCTGATGTGAAAAGTTGCTATCTTCATGGTGGTATGTTTTCATCATGCTGATCCAAGCTAATGGTCATAACTAATAATTAAGCTTATGGACTTGCAGCCATTACTACTGTGTAGGATGAGTCTCCAACTGTGTTTTTAACCCTTAGTTGTTACAAGGAAAGACATTAGGGGCAAAACTTTAATACAGAGAAGCTTTTAGTTGGTCAGAACATGAGATGGAACATTTCATACTACAGCCTACCCTGTCCAGTTGCCAGCTTTATGTTAAAATCATATATAAAACAGTTTGTCCCGCAGCTGATTTAAAACCAACACAGATCCGATCCTCTGCTGTTTGTTTTTAAGGGTTACAACAGCCACTCAGATGAAGACGACCCAGAGAGGATCCAGATGATCATTCAGAGAGCCATCAAGGATGCACAATGGATTTTAGATAAAGTAAGAGTGGTACACCAAACATTTATCTTTTGCTTCATGCATTGTTGCCATTTTAAATTTCTCTTTATTCATTTACAGTATACCAAGAAGTAGCCTCCATTGGACATCATGTAAATATTGTTCTAATGTTTCCAATAAATTATTTCAAGTCAAGAAGTTGGTTGTTCGTTATTTCAAGGCTGGAATGCAGCTGTATATTTTTCTATGGGAGGCAAAACGGAGGGACTGCCTTAAGCCCGGCACAGTGGAAACACTTTTATTTTGAAGTACAAATACATTTTGTGCCTTGTGATCATTCACACAAAAAAACTCTTGTTACTTTACACTGTTTTTGTTCCAGTAGACATTGTATCATCAGGACAGATTAAGGAAATATTCAGACCATTTTCAGAATTTATTATCATCACAAACATCCTTAATTTATTCATTCAGTTTAAAGGTTCATATAATCACTGTGGCCGTTTTACTTGTATTCTCCACTTGATGGTGCAGTAGAGCAAATGTGTCACCATCAACCTGGGATGAAAAGCTTCATCTCACCATCACTGATGTTTTCCTTCTCAGATATGTCACATTACAGTCACAAGTTCCAGTGGGTTGGATGTGACTGGCCAGCATAAAGTAGCAGAGCCGTGCAGTGAAAGGTGGGCTTTGTTCACCGTCAGGGTGGCTCCTGAGAGCAGCCGGTGGCACGGATTAAAAGGAGCCGCATGGATGCCCCACTAAACATTTTTAAATTTACAAAAAAGACCTTTAGAACCATGTATCATTTTCCTTCCATTTCTGTTATATAATACCTTATCACATTAAATCCCACGGAAACACATTAGGGTTTGGGGTTATGACAAAGTTAAAATGGTGGAAATATGTATGCAAAGGCTGTACGTGACTGCAATTTAAAAGTGGTGTTGCTATAGAAACAGCTGGAGTAAACGTCAGACTTCCACCTTTTTAATTCAATTCAAAACAAATGTCGTCTCAATGCAGCTTTCAAAAGAAACCATGCAATTATACAGATCTGGTCAATCCAGTCATCTACTCTGTTAATTACATTCGCTTCAGTTCCATCCTAGTTTTTAAACAAAGCATTCAAGTTTGGTTTATTACTGTAATTGGTAATGTTTTCCATCTAAGTATACCCAGCAGACTGACGACAGCGTTCCCTCCTTCTGGTTGAGCGACAGTAGAGAGGAAAAGTCCCCTTAACAGGAAGAAACGTCCAGCAGAAGCAGAACCAGGCTCGGTGTGAGCAGCCATCTGCTTGCTACATTACCACAGAACTGATCCAGGAGTACTTTCTACACCTCTAAAACACCACCTTCCAAGAGCATTTGCTCAAAATGTAGTTTACATTTTCATGGTTGGTTTGTGTGGGGAAAAGAACATGGTGGACAACGTGTGGAAGGTTCAAAAAGCTTTATTTAAACCACCCTGAATATGTTATGGATATGAAAGATTACTAACTCGCCTCCAACATTTTAACAGGACTATTATGCTATGAACAGTATTCAAGTAAAACCATTTGGATTTAGAATGATGAAAATTGTTGCTAGGAGACAAACATGACTGGCTGTTTTACCAGAACTGGACTGAATCCTGATCTGCTTGTATTAAATTAAACTTATTTACAAATGCAGTCAAATACAGTACACATTTGAGCTGATAGAAAAGGTAATAAAACTAAGTATACACAGCAATCTTTCAGTATAAATAATATTTGTTATAAATATTTTTTCTTTATATAAATAGCTCCATCTCCTTTAAAGTGGTCGCGGACGTTGAGTTGTTTGGTGTGAACTGAATGTTCTGAAGGTATTCCAGGACTCCGGGTCTGGAAATCCCTTTCCAGTCAGCAGCTGTCCGGTTCACGCACAAACATGTCTGAGATCAGAAATGTAAACAGGTGGGGTGTGTGTGTGTGTGTGTGTGTGTGTCAGAGCTGGAGCTTTTGCCGCTCCGTACAGGCACTCTGGAAGCGTTTGTGACGGTCGTGTCGTCACTTCTGCAGAATGAACTGGTCGATGAACTCGTTCTGCTCAGACTCCACTTTGGACAGGGCTTCATATTCGATACGATACCTGAAACAACAACATGACTCGCCATCAGCCTAACAAACTGGGTTTATCAGGCTTCATTCTGATAACATTGTTTTCTTTTTGCTGTTTTTGTCACTTTTAAATGTTTTGAATCAAACATAAATTCATACTGTATACATATAATCTCAATTATTATAGGGAGATGTTTTTCTGATTATTATATTATGTTAAAAAATTACGAATTAAAGGATTTTTTGTGGGGGAAAAATGGGTCAAATTTTCCTTGCCATACCCAGGCCTGATTACTGCTATACTGTAGAATCATGAAATCAGAACATGGCTGACAGCATGAAGTAGGCAGAAATCCCTAATGTGCCTCTCTAAAGAAACTCAAGAATAAGTGAGATTTTAAGTCATTTATATCTATTAGTGTAGAAAAGCTCACAAAGCTTTGGCTTTTGGACACCAGCAAACCCCAAGACCTAATATCCATAAATGGGGAAAAGATGAAATATGGAACAGGAGCTGGTCTACAGAAATCCTCCCCAGTAAAGAACCACAGACCTCAGTGGCCTCAGCTACAGTCAGAGTTCATGAAGGAAACAAGACAAAACCACAGCTGACCAAAAACAACATGAATTCCCATCTCCCATTCACAAACCATATCAGTTATCGTGCCTTTTGTTTTGGTTGGGGCAGCTTTTTCCCAGGCATTGGATTCACTTGTCATTGTGGCCTGCATGGTAACATTTGTTTGATCTGAAACATTCATATGTGACAAAACAGCAAAACCAGAAGGACTTTTTTTTGACCAAACAGTTTCCCAGCAGTTTGTGATGATCAGCTTGAAGCCAGTTTTTCACATCCTGGTGAACCATAACTAGCTTGAAGCTTCCCTCACACCACCTCTTCCCTCTCACCTCTCCAGCTGCATTTTCTTCTCTGCCATCAGTGCCTGGAGCTGCTGCTGCTGGGCTTCTCTTTGCTTTGCCACAGACTTCAGCAGGTTTCTGGCTCCAATTGCCTAAAGAACAATCAATTAGGATAGAAAGAAATGACTTATTTTGATCCAAGTAAAAATACTTTGTAAAGTATACCTGACAACCTATGCTTTCTTCTGCCCTTTGGACAGTTAGTCACATGATAACCAGTGTTTGGGTGGGATTTTATTTGACAGACCAACACAAAGTAGAACATGACTGTAGTGTGAAGGCCAGGTTGGTGCTGTTGTCACCGGTTTGCCACTCCTGGTTAGATCATTAAAGATCTAGCTGCACCAACGATTTATAAAGCCAGCTACTGCTAACAGTCTATTCTCTCTCTGGAAGGCAGCTTGTCTACATGAGTAATGTTTGGTTAAAGTTTTTTGTTTCATTTTAAAAACTGGTTGGAACAAGCTATGCTTTGGGTCTGTAGTCTCCTCTTTTCTTACCAATTTTGAGTCAAGTTAGTAACAGAAGGGGAAAGGAAAATAATATGCAGACTTCAAAATATTTTACAAACACAAGCCTAAAAATATGTGTTTATGTAAAGACCCCCTGAAGCTGATACCCCTAAATAAAACTAATCAGCTAAATAATAAATACAGTCCACCTGAGTGTAATTATATCTTCATATTACATCTGTTTCTGGCCTCTAGTGTTTGTTAGAGAACAGCCAGCATCATGAAGACCAGGGAAGCCAGCAGACAGATCCGACAGAACGTTGTGGAGAAGTTTAAAGCATTGATAGGTTAGAAAACAAAACCCCAAGCTTCTAACAGAGCTCCGTTCAGTCTATTGTATAACTGCAAGGTGAGTTCAGTAGCAGTTCAGCTGCCTTCTACCTCATCCTTACCTTCATTTTTTCCGTTTCTGCTTCTTTTGCCAGTTCGTCGACCATCTCGATTAGACCCCCAACAATCTTCTGAAACTGGCCGATTTCTGCACAGGCACACATTTAGACACCCTGTTAGCTCTGTTTATGCTAGGAGAGAAGCCTGCATGGTGTCAACAGACCGAAGATCAGAAATAAATAATCATCCCATCCTTACTGTCCACAAACTCTTTGCACTCTTCCTTCAACTCCGAAGTCTTCTGGCTGACATCAGGCTCAAGCACCCGCAGCTTGTTGAGCTCGTCAAAATAAAAGCCTGCCTCGGCTAAAGGGTCTTTCGCCATGGCCACAGGGCCTGTCACACATGACACAACCATTATGAGGAGTGATGTAGAGAAACACACAAAAATGGCAGTGCTACTGCTTTTTAGCATTTAGCCCACTGTAGATGGAGTTTAGTGTTGTATACAAACAAGGTAACCCTGAACTGGCTGCCAAAGAAACTGAAGCCACATTTCTTAGTTTTCAAAGTGAACTTTTGTCCCAGTTGAGGTGGTTCATGTCCGTCCCGGAGTGGGAATGCCTTGGAATGACATGTAGAGTGTCTCCTTCTATGTCTGAAGTGCTGAGGAGAGGGATGCCTGAGATTTCCTCCGGAAACCTGTTTCCCATCCAACTAGATCTCAGATCTTTGATGAATGGATATTACACACATCATAGGCTGTGTTTCAAATCATATCCAAGCACTGTTGAATAACTGACTCCAGGTTTAACCAGTACAAGAGCCACGGTTTTCAACCAAGGTGTTCTAAATACCTAAAAAGCATTTTAAAGCAGTTTTTTTTTTCCTCTTGTTTTTCAGGCAATTGACCAATAACAAAACAGGTTTTAAAGGATCAGTAAGCACTGTAGAATAATTCAGATCGTGTATGGACATTCTGAGTATTTTATTGTTAGAGCAATAGTTGAGCCAAAGTAGTCCCCTAAAAGCAGCGAACAAGCTCTTTAATCAGCTGGGATGCTAACTTTAGCGTCTTAGTAGATGAATGCAGGTAGGATATCCAGACAGCTTATTGACTAGTTTAATGCAGTCTACCGAGGAGGAGGAGGAGGAGACACGCTGTGATGGCCTCTGTTTCTAAAGGTAAAGATAATGAACAGATGTAGAAGTTGGCTGATCAATGATCCGCCACACAAAATATGACTAATTATTTACATGGGCGAGCTCCTAATAACGTTTCACTAACTTCAGATCGTATACTCCAGCGTTACTTCGTGTCACTGACATCGACACAAACATGTATTCCTATCAAGGAACCGCTGCATCTGACCGAGCTCTCAGAGTTCTTCTCTTTGCTAGAACTTCTTAGCAGTTCGCTAGCTAGCTACTTAAGCTAACCGTATCCAATAGCGACATGACTCGGGGCAAACTCCTTTACTTATTAAAACATATTCGACTTCATTCGGTAGTTCAGTTAAATTAGTCTCTAGCTAGCAGTCTGGTGGACGTAATTCCACATATTTTACCTGTTTGTACCGTTAGTGCTGCGAGCGAGCGGTCTCCTTATGTTGTGATGTGGCAGAGCAAGTAGTCCAGCAGTTAGGCTCCTCCCCCTACCTTCCGCTGCCTAGGAAACCAAACACTAGGGAGTGGGTGAGGGGCCAGAACTAAATGTCTTTATTATTATTTAGGTTTTTTTCTCTGTAAAGTGTGCTGAGGTGACATTTGTTGTGAATTTGTACTAACTGATTAAAATAAATAATATGAAGGTGGGAAGATTAGTAAAAAACAAACAAGCACGTATAGGATGAGAAGCTTATGGTTATGAGAAATAAATGAGTTACAGTCAGTTCAAATTACAGATGGACTTTAGACTTATCTATAATAAACTGGATTTGTTAGACTGATCTATCTATCTATCTATCTATCTATCTATCTATCTATCTATCTATCTATCTATCTATCTATCTATCTATCTATCTATCTAAAATGATCCATAGATAGATAGATATGTAATTTGTTTTTTTGAGGGCCAGTCTGGGTTAGCTCATTTTATCTCAGAAAAAAATCATTGGGATAAATGTTATGGTGAGGTGTGGATTAGAAAAAACTTAAAGGGGGGGTATTACGCTTCTTCCAGGCACATATTACCCTTCTAAAGCACACTCCAATAAAATTGTCACCTTAAGTCTTTTAAAAGTCCGTCATATATCCAAATCCACCTTAAAGAAATGTACTTCCGTATTGGACGGCTTGATTTTCGCCTGTGCCTCTCTAAGACCCTCCTACTCTTTCTGACACGCCCCCTTACGTTCGTCACATACCGTGCATCATCGCAGCATGCACGGAGTCGGAAATAAATCCTACAAAAGATGCGCAGCTGCAGTTGGTGTGTTATAATTCTTATTGAATTGTCAGCCAAACGATCACTGAAAGCAAACACAGCAGATACAGAACGTTTATTATGCAAAGCAGAAGTCAAAACCCTCATCGGGGAACTTAGAGAGTATGGCAAAAATACTGGAACATTAAAAAAGCACCATCATAACGTTAAAACAATTCTAAAGTCCTCCTGTTCATGTTGGAAACAAGCAAAAACAGTAAAACATATATAGAAAAAATATCTATTTATTAGGTTCTATTTATTAGTATCGCTGATTGGCTCATTTTTCGGATTCCAAAAACATGGCGGAGAAATCAGCCGGAAATGAACGAGGAGTAGAGGCGGTTGAGCACGACTGCTCTGTGAATGGATCAGAGATAGGTAACTGGGAAGATATAGATTTTGAGGACGGGAGAGAGGAAGATAATGAGGAGGAGAGGAGGGACAAGGAAATAGGGTAAGTCGAGCTAAAAGGAAAAACATATCAACAGGGGAAGGCGATGAGAGATATGAGAGTGAGGAGGGAGGGTTTGAACAAACACAAAGGATGAGACCAGAGAAACTTATTGTAATAATAAGATTTAATGAAAAGGGACAAGAAAACATGAAGAAAATAAATCCTTTCTTGCTAACATCTAATTTGGCTAGTAAGATAGGGGAGATACAATATGCAATGATATTAAATGATGGGAATTTGATGGTTAGATGCAATAGTAAAGAACAAATTGAAAAGGCATTGAAATTAAAAGAAATTGGGAAAAACAAGGTGATCAGCACTGGGAGAGTGGGGGCACAAAATGGGGGAGGGTGTAAAGGAGTGATAACAGGGGTGCCTATAAATGTTGGAATGGAGGAGCTTAAGAGGAGCATTAAGGGAGGAAAGGTAAAGGAACCACAAAGGATGAAAACTAATAAAGAAGGAGTGGGAAAAGATAGTGAAACAGTAGTGATTGAATTTGAGGGGGAGAATGTACCTAAGAGAGTGTTCCTGGGATTTGTGAGCTTCCCAGTAAGAGTGTTTGTTCCAAAACCATTGAGATGCTACAATTGCCAAAGGTTTGGTCATACAGCCTTAAATTGTAGGGAGAAGAGGAGGTGTGCAAGATGTAGGGGAGACCATGAATATGGGAAATGTGGAACAGGGGTGCAGCCCAAATGCTGTAGTTGTGGAGGGGCACACAGTGTGGCCTATGGTGGGTGTGAGATTATGAGAAGGGAGACATATATTAAAAAAGTAAGGGTGGAAAGGAAAATATCTTATGCAGAAGCTGTGAGAATGTCAAGAGTTCAGACAAGGGAAGTGAATGAGAGGAGAGGGGTGGAGGTTCAAGAGCCACAACAAAGAACAACTGACAGGATGTATGTGGATAAAAGGGACTTAGTGACATTAATTGCAAGAGTGGTCAATAGTACAGCTGAAGTAAAATCAAAGAATGTTAAAATTCAGCTCATTGTTAAGGCAGCAGTGAATCATCTAGGATTAGTGGGACTGACATGGGAAGAAGTGAGGGAGAATCTCACTAAGCAGTCGAGTCAGGATGCACCATGGGTTGGTTAATAATACTAATGGTAATTCTCTTACAATGGAATGCTAGGAGTTTACTGGCTAATGGTCAGGAATTCAAGCAATTTGTTAAGGAAATGGCAGCAGAACCGGATATAATGTGTCTTCAAGACACCTGGCTAAAGCCAAACATAGACTTTGTGGTACATGGGTATACAGTGATAAGGAGAGATAGAGAGCATGGGGGTGGTGGAGGGTGTGCCACATTTATCAAGCATAACATTTCATATAGGGTACTGGAAAAGGGAGATCTTCAAGAATATATAGTGGTTGAAGTATGGGAGAGGGGAGAGAAGATTATTATAATTAACTATTAAAATCCATGCAAGAGGTTGGAATTGGATAAACTACTGGGAATATCAGGAGAAGACAGGCAAAAGATAATATGGTGTGCAGATTTCAATGCTCACAGCGCACTGTGGGGGGATCACAAACAGATTCAAACGGAAAAGTAGTTGAAGATCTGATGGATGAAAGAAATCTGGTATGTATGAATGATGGGAGAGGAACAAGGGTGAATGTAAATACAGGTAATGAGTCAGCATTGGATATCACATTAGTGTCTAGCTCCATTGCTGAAATCTGTAATTGGGTAGTATGGACAGACTCAACAGTAGGTAATGATCACTACCCAGTAGCATGTTTTGTAGGAGAGAGGGTGGGGACAAGTGCAAAAACACAAAAATCAAAGTGGGTTTTTGCAAAGGCAAAATGGGATAGGTTCCAGCAGGTATGTGAGGAGACGATTACCACAATTGAAAATTTTGGAGATGTAGAGGAAATAAATGACCAGGTAACGTCCAGAATTATCAGGGCAGCAGAGGAAGCTATTCCCAGGAGTAAAGGTTTAATGAGAAAGAAACTAGTACCATGGTGGACAGAGGAATGTCGTCAGGCGGTCAGAAACAGAAACAGAGCATTTAGACAACTTAAAAGAAATCATAATTTGCAACAATTAATTCAGTATAAGGCACAGGCAGCTGTGAGAACGATTCGCCAGGCTAAGAGGGCAAGTTGGAGAAAGTTCTGTGATAAGATAGGAAGAACAACACCTCTTGGAGAGGTATGGGGGATGATAAAGAAGATGGGGGGAGAAAGACGCATACGGGAGTTTCCAGTCATGACATTAGGGGAGGAAACTGCAGTCTCTAATAGAGATAAGGCAGAAATCCTGGCAAAGTCATTTGCAAAGGTACACAGCATGGATAATCTGTCAGAAAAGGGAAGAAGGAGGAGAGAAAGGACAATGAGTAAACATCCAGGAGTGTTAGATAGGAGGGAGGAAACAGGTGAAGCCATGGATGAACCATTTTCATTAGCAGAGGTAATGATAGCTATAAGTAAATCTAAACCAACCTCACCTGGGAAGGATAGGATATGCTATGTAATGTTAAAACATCTAGGAGAAGAAGCATTATCAAAGCTACTGCAACTTTACAACAAAGTATGGAAAGAGGGAAGGTTACCAAATGCATGGAAAGAGGCAATAGTTATACCAATCAGAAAACCAGGTAAGAACCCATCACAACCTACTAGTTATAGACCAATAGCATTAACATCAAATCTATGCAAAGTAATGGAAAGGATGATAACAGAGAGATTATCATATAACCTTGAGAAGAGAGAAATGCTGGCAGAATATCAAAGTGGTTTAGGAAAGGACGAAATACAATGGATGCAGTGATAAGGTTGGAAACTGAGATAAGAAGGGCACAGGCAAATAAGGAGTCAGTAGTTGCAGTATTTTTTGATATTGAAAAAGCCTACGACATAATGTGGAAGGAAGGATTGTTGATAAAGATGTCCATGATGGGAGTGAGAGGGAAGGCTTTTAATTGGATAAAGGATTTTCTGTTTGGAAGGAAAATACAGGTAAGGGTAGGATTAGACTTATCAAATCAATATGTGGTTGAGAATGGGACTCCTCAAGAAAGTGTGATCAGTCCATTACACTTCACCATTATAATAAATGATGTATTTTGTAAAATACCAGTAGATATAGGTAGGTCTCTATTTGCGGATGATGGAGCATTGTGGAAGAGAGGAAGGAATGTGGCACATATAACTGGCAAAGTACAAGGGGCTATTGATGAGGTGGTAGAGTGGGGTTGGGACTGGGGGTGTCGGTTTTCAGTTGAAAAAACCCAGACAGTTTTTTTCAGCAGGAAAAGAATACGGGAAGAATTGGAATTAAGGATGTATGGGAATGAATTAGAAAGGGTTGGAACGTTTAAGTTTCTTGGAGTAGTATTTGACTCACTGTTAACATGGGCAGATCACATTAGTAGGTTGAAGAAAAGTGTAAAAAAGCGATTAACGTGATGAGATGTCTGACAGGTAGGCAATGGGGAGCTAATTGCTCAGGACTGAGGAGAATATATGTAGCACTGATTAGGTCAGTATATGATTATGGCAGTATTGCATATGGGTCAGCAGCTAGATCTCAACTAAAGAGGATAGATGTAATTCGAGCACAGGCACTGAGAGTTTGCAGCGGGGCTTTTAGGAGATCGCCAGTGCCTGCTTTACAGGTAGAGATGGGAGAAATGCCGCTAGAGCTGAGAAGGAAACAGATGATGGGGAGTTACTGGGCAAATTTGCAGGGACATAATGATTCTCACCCTACAAAAGAAGTTCTGATGGAGTGTTGGGAGAATGGGAAGAGTCAGGGAAACAATTTTGGACGGATAAGGAAAGATGTGGCAAAAGAACTGGGAATCTTGGGAATGAAGATAAGTCCTATAGTTGTGTACCCAAAAGTACCACCATGGTTGCTGGAGCTGCCGTATGTAGACTGGTATCTGTTAGAGATGAAAAGAAAAGGAAAAGTTCAAAAAGACCTTGTAAGTGAGCTCCACTGTCGTGTAATGGAAACGTATAGCGATCATATAATAGTCTACACAGATGGAGCTAAGGAACCCGACACCGGATCAACAGGATTTGGGGTAGCTGTACTAGCAAAAGGAATTGGGGTAAATAGGAGAACTTCAAATAAGTTAGGGGTGTATACAGTAGAGATGCTGGCAGTGCTGGTGGCCATAAATTGGGTGAAAGAAGCTAGACACGATAAGGTTTGGATTTGTTCAGATTCATCATCGGTGTTAGTAAGATTGGAATCATTACACTCCAAAAGCCGTCAAGACATGTTACACCAAGTCCTTCAGTCAGTAACCAAAATAATAAAGAGAGGAGGTCAGGTTAAGTTTATGTGGGTTCCAGCACATGTAGGTGTGAGAGGGAACGAGAGAGCGGATGGATTAGCAAAGAGGGCATTAAGGAAAGAAAGACTAGAGATGGAAATTAACATAAGTAAGGCAGAGGTCAAGAGTGTCATCTGGGAGAAAGTAAACCTAATGTGGCAAGAGTGGTGGGATAGAGAGCAGAAAGGAAGGCATTTATATAACATTCAAAATAGCATCAGGGTCACTAGGTCAGAAAAGGGGCATAGGAGAGAGGAAGTGGTGATTATGAGATTAAGACTAGGGCACTGTTCACTGAATAAGTCACTTAAACTTGTAGGGAAGCATCAGACAGGACTGTGTGAGAGGTGTCAGGAAGGGGAGGAATCAGTGGATCATGTACTCTTGAGGTGTAGGGCATATGGAGCACAGAGGGAGAAGATGAGGAATAATTTTAGGGAGTTAGGGGTCCAAGAATTTAATTTAAAAGAAATAATGGAAGTGAGTGAGAGAGCACGGGTCAGGGTAGTGGTTGAGGTTTCTGAGAGACACTGGGCTTTTTAACAGGATATAAAGAAGATTAGGAATTGTGTGTAGAAAATAGAATAGGGGTGTGAGTGTAGTGATGAATGTAGTGATGAATGTGTGATATGATGTGGGCCTGTTGTCTGGTCCACACTCCAGAGCAGAAGGGGGCGGTAATGCACCTAACGCTGGATGCCAACCGCCGTAAAACTAAAAGAAGAAGAAGTATCGCACAGCCGAGTCCAGTAGGTGGTAGTAAAGCAATTATACGCTGGGTGCTTTGCACAGCTGCCGCAAAAATAACAGCAGAAGAAGAAGAAAAAGAAGACGGAAGAAGTTAGCACATTACACTTGGGAAATTTGGACCTCTTAACATAACCTAAAAAACGTACAAAAAGCCCAGAGTGGACGGAAAGTACCGGGAGAGTGTGACGTGTTTAAGGTAAGCTGGGATTCGCTGCTGGACATGCTAACGGCTAGCCACCTTCTCCTATGAGCAAATACTAACAAGAATTTTAGTCACGAAAAAAACATGCGGAAGACAACCTAATCTTGGTTGGTTTTAGTGTAGCTTCTGTCTATTCGGAGTGTGTTCAGTACCAATAGATCCAGTTAGTTTATTACATTGCTAATTACTGGCATGTGAATGTTCTGCTGCCTTAGCAGTGGAGCTAGCCGCTTACACGAGAAGCTAAAGTTAGCAAAGCGCCGACAGAACAGAAGTGTACTCTGAAAGGAGGAAACCAACTTTTCCAGATTGTGATTTCAGCTCAGTGACACAGTTTACAACAGTTTTTAGTAAACTCATTGCAGTTCTTGGGGTAAAAGGTATGCAGCAGCAGTTCCAAACTCTACAGGTTGGGTAGAACAGGGCGATTGGAAATGGATTCGCCCTCATACAGATTTTTCTGTCTTTTGGATGTTTGTCTCCCTTAAACATTTCTGATCATCAAACTGATTTTACCATCAAGGATACCTGAGTAAATCCAAAAAGCAGATTTCTTTATTATGATTCCATTTAAGAGAAAAAAAGCTAATCAAACTTTGATAGATAGCAGCCAGTCTTTTATATGTTATGTAAAGAAAATGTGGCCCAGACATCTGCAGACGTGCTTTTCTGTTTTTTAGCATGATCAGCCTGTTTTTACCACCCAGCACCTTCATTTACTCATTAAAAAAACAAACAATAAAAATGAGGCACCAACAAGTTGACTTGCTGATGTGCTTCATTGTCTTGTTGCATAATCCAAGTTAACATGATCTTAATGGACTACTTGAGGATTTTCTAATAGAGAGTAAAAAGGTATGCTTCCATGAATTACTGCTAGTTGCCCAGTAGCCCCAGATCATCACACCACCACCACCGTGTTTGACTGTTGGTGTGATGTTCTTTATGTGAATTACTGTTAGTTTTATGCCCGATATACCATACTATACATATATAATGGCAGTCTACAGAATAGATTCCCATAAGTCTTGGGGTTCATCATCTTCTGGATGAGTTGTCGGTGCGCTCTGAGGATATGTGGTTGGCCGATGACTCCTGAGAACACGAGACGGAGTCTAGACTCTAGACCAAACCAACGGGAGGCCAGTTTCAGGACCATTGCTGTAATCATTAATGCTCCTGCCTTTCAGTGAGGAGTATTGTCACAACATTTAACTGAACTCAAACTTGTATGTAAGCAGACCTTCAACTACATGTCCATTAACTATGACAAGCTGCTAACCAGTTAAACAGACAACTGAAGAATGCTCGTGTTCGACTAGACTTGAACTGATTTTGCATTCACTTTAGGCACAGTGAGTGGAGGCAACGGGTGGGGGTGGGGTGGATGACCAGACTCACTCCTTTCTGTCCTTGTGTCGTACAGGAGGAAAACATTCATAAATTTGGGCTGGAAAATGTTCCTCCATCTTGTTTTCTCATCTCTCAATAGTAAAAAAAAAACTTTATTGGTTGCATTTAATAACAGTTAGGACTTTCATACAAAGCTATGGCAAAAAGAGAAAAAGACAGATGTTGGAGATTGAGACTAAGACTGGTTTGTAATACCATACCATCCTCACTGCTTCATGTTTACTCAGTTTGTGGAGGATTGTTCTCACTGAGGTTCTTTGGAGTCCCACAGCTTTAGAAATGACGTTGTAAACATTTCCAGACTGATAGATGTCCTGGACTTTGCTTCTAATTTCTTAATTAGTGTGTTTGACTTCTTTTAGTGTACTTCTTGTTGTCAGACAGGTTCTATTTGACTGATTTACTGATTGTTTGCCAGTAATCAGATCTGGATACTGTGCATACACAGCACATGGATCAACAGAGGATGCTATTACCACAGCTCTCCACACAGCACTAACACACCCGGACCAGAAGGGAACATATGTCAGAATATTTTTTATTGATTAGAGTTCTACATTTATCACCACTGTCCCCAGTAGGCTGGTTGTCAAGCTGGAAGATCTGGGCCTCAGCAGCACTCTGTATGTGGCTCAAGGACTTTCTTACCAACCGCCCACAGACACTTAAACTTGGCACACACTGCTTATCCACTTTGTCTCTCAGCACTGGTGCACCCCAGGGCTGCATGCCAAGTCCTTTGTTGTACTCCTTGTATGCATCCGACTGCATTGCCACACACACCTCAAACACCATAATTATCACAAATAATGATGGAACCGGACTGCCGTTGTCATCTCTGGAGGACATCTTTAGAACCCACTGCCATCACGTCTTGGCTGATTCAGCTCACCACTGTTACCGCTTCTCCTCTCGGCTGCCATCTGGGGGGCGCTATAGAGCTGTAAAAATGAGTAAGAATAGTTTTAAAAATGCTGAGGTTGGTTTTTTAGATCTTAAGTATTTATTATCAACAGTGTACAGCAAATTTTGTTGTACAAATTGCAACAACAATAACAATGACTGATTGTATGAAATAAAATCCAGCTCTATAAAAAAGGGTTCATGATTTGGGGGGGGGGGGGGGGGGGGGTCTTTCCTAATGGACGCCTGAGAAGGTTTGGATTTGGGTTTTTTCCTCTCAATCAATGAAATCATCCCTTGAAAACTGCCTTTTGTATTTAGTGATGTCATTTTTGTTATTAACATTACTTTGATCTGGATCATTCTATTTGCTGAAAAGCAAAGACTGGAGAAATCTATAAGGGGGAATATTTATTTTCAGCACTGTGTAGTTCTAATGAAAAGGTTTCAGCTAAGAATACAGTTGCACAACAACTTTAGCTCAGATAAGATCTTAGAGTAACATTGTTTGTGATTACATAGTGCTACATAAACACATCAGTTACATAATTTCTTCTCTCTAGCCTGTTTGTTACAAGCTGAGTCTCATGTTGAGACTAAATGTGTGGCTCATTAAGATGTTTTCAACTATTTCTGAATCCCAATGAAGTTCCTGTTTCTCCTGATTCCTTTTAAACTCTTCAGCCAAGGAAACCACCACTTGCATTAATTCAAGCTGTTATTACGGCTTAACTTCCTGCTGTGTTGCACAGAGGGAAATATTAGGAGGCTGGACATGCTCCCTGCTGCAGCAGGTTCACACAAGGTGACCACAGAAACATGCATGCAAACACAGCTCAACAGGGTCAATACGTTCTGGTAGTTGGGGTATGAGCCTCTGCTGTAAGTTAAATTTGCTCCTGTCTTCCTTTTGCTTTTTAGGAATGGTCTGGAGCAGTGAGAGTTTTCGGCAGCCTCGTCAGTAGCTGTCACCACGGCGGGGGACCTCCGAACCTCCGTCTGCAGGGTGGTCATCTACCTCCAAAGGGACATGTCCGGGGACCGCTGCCTACCGCGGAATCATACCCAGGATGATCCCAGCTCTCCACATCCCCTCATGGCTTGTCCCAAGACCAATACCTGCAGTTACAGAGAAGCCCTGAGTCTGGGGAACAAGTATGCCCGACTCAACGTTGGAGGGGTGCTGTTTTACACTCCACTGCAGGTTCTCACCAAGCAGAGCTCCCTGCTGAGAGCCATGTTCAGTGGGAAGAAAGAAGTCTTCACTGATAAAGAAGGTTAGAGACTGGATGTAAGGTTGACCTCCCACAGACTGAGAGAACACGTTTTGTTAGCAGAGTCTGTTTTTTCTGTTCAGGTTGGATCCTGATCGACCGCAGCGGGAAACACTTCAACAGTATCCTGAATTACCTGCGTGAAGGTAGCATCACCTTACCCCAAGGTCGCCAGGCCGTCCAGGAGCTGCTGGCTGAGGCAAAGTACTACCTGATCCAGGGCCTGGTAGAGCTCTGTCAAAATACCCTGCAGGTCAGTATCAATGGAAACATCTAAAACATGCAGGGCCTTGACCAGGGCTGGGAAGCACTGCTACAGCTAAAGGCATAGTTAGCTACTCGCTTAAACTCAAAACAGGAACCAGCCATATTGTTAAAGAACAAAAGTCATCAAGAACTGGAGAAAATGTGGAACAATAAGGATGTTACTAAAACTGAACATTTTTCTATGACATTGATGCAAAGACAAGTTGGAAGTTAGTCAGAAAGGCTGCAAACAGACCCACTGTAACAAGTACAACCATGTAATATGGCTTCTCATGTTTGTTGTGTTTTAAAATAATTCCATATAGTTGTACACAGTCTGCTAGCGGTTGGACAACTGTCCATTGAATTGGTCTGTGGTGCAGAGGGACCTGGCTTTCAGTGTACACCATCAACCAGCTCCCATCCTAGATCGCTTCTCCAACACACCTGAAGCAGGGATGCAGCAAAAAGTTCCAGTACAATAGCTCTGGAGAAGTGTTTTTCAACTATGCTCCTTGAGACACACTGCCCGCCCTGCATGTTTTAGATGTTTCCCTGCTTCAAAAAATTAAAATTCAAAAATACTTTATTGATCCCAGAGGGAAATTAAGTGTTGGTATAGCTCATATAATTAATTCTTTAAGGAGTTGTTGTAGATGATGATGGCTGTGGGCAGGAAGGATTTCCTGTAGCAGTCTGTATTGCAGCGAAACTGAAGAAGCCTCCGACTGAAGACGCTCTGTTGTTGTATGACTGTCTCATGAAGAGGATGCTCAGGGTTGTCCATAATTTTTTTGATTTTATGAAGAATCCTTCTTTGCATCATCGTCTCCAGATGTTCCACAGTTGTCCCAAGAACAGAACCAGAACCTTCTTTATCAGGTTGTTTAGCCTTTTTAAATCCCTGGCTCTGATGCTGCTACCCCAACAGATGACGGCTGAAGAGATTACACTCTCCACAACAGACTTGTAGAAGATCTGCAGCATCTTGCTGCAAACCTTGAAGGACCTAAGCTTCCTCAAGAAGTCTTGTCTGCTCTGTCCCTTCTTGTAGACGGCTTCACTGTTGCGCCTCCAGTCCAGTCTGTTGTCAAGGTGAACTCCGAGGTATTTATATTCCTCAACCACCTCCACTTCTTCTCCCATGATGGAAACAGTGTTTGACTTATCCCTGTTTCTTCTGAAATCTACAATCATCTCCTTTGTTTTGTTCACATTCAAGGTGAGACGATTGTTTCCACACCATGTCCCAAAGCGGTCCACCAGCTCTCTGTATTCAGCTTCTTGTCCATCTCTGATACACCTGACAATTGCAGAGTCATCTGAGTGAAAAGGAATGGTGAGAGTACGGTCCCCTGTGGTGCTCCTGTGCTGCTGACCACCTGGTTTGACACACAATTCTTCAGTCTCACAAATTGTGGTCTGTTGGTCAGGTAGTCATTGATCCAGGCGATTGTTGAGGGCTCCGCCTGTGTCTTCAGGAGTTTCTGACAAAGCAAATCAGGCTGAATTGTGTTAAATGCACTAGAGAAATCAAAGAACATGATCCTCACAGTGCTGCCTGCTTTGTCCAGATGACAGTGGGTTGGTTGAAGTAGGTGGATGACGGCATCTTCAACTCCAACTCCACAGCGATAAGCAAACTGCAGTGGGTCCTGATACGTTCTTGTTTGCTTACTCAGGGGTGCCAACAGGAGGCTCTCCAGGACCTTCATGATGTGGGATGTCAGGGCAACAGGTCTATAGTCATTGATGACTGATGGGTGAGTTCTCTTTGGTACTGGAACAAGGCAGGATGTCTTCCACAACACTGGAACCTTCTCCTGAGTCAGGCTAAGGTTGAAGAGGTGCTGCAGAATCCCACAGAGCTGCTCTGCACAGGACTTCAGGACTCTGGGGCTGACACCATCTGGACCTGCAGCCTTGTTCCGGTTCAGTTTCTCCAGCTGCCTCTTCACCTGACTTTTGGAGACAGACAAGTGGGAGGGGGAGGCAAAGGGGGTAGCAGCGTTTCCTGACTTGGTTGAAGTCAAACTTGTGGAATTAGATGAGTCCATGGCTGAGGTGAAGGATAAAACATCCGAGGTGTAACAGGAAAGCTGTTGATCAGAGGAGAGTGGGATGTCTGTTTGGCTGGGAACAGGAGAGGAGGATGCTGAGCTAGTTCCTAAACGGAACCTGTTGAAGAATATGTTCAGTTCATTGGCTCTGTCCAGACTTCCATCTATCCAATCCTTCCTGTCCTTAAAGCCTGTGATCTTTCTCATTCCTGACCAGACATCTCTGATATTGTTCCTCTGTAGTTTGTTCTCCAGCTTCTTCCTGTATGCCTCCTTGCTGTCTCTGATCTTGACCTTAAGTTGCTTCTGTATACTCCTCAGTAATTCCCTGTCTCCCTCCCTGAAGGCTCTTTTTTTCTTGTTTAGAAGTTCCTTCAGGTCACTGGTGATCCAGGGTTTGTTATTAGGGAAGCATCTCATTGTTCTGGTGGGGATGATGTTGTCCACACAGACGTTTATATAGTCAGTCACACACTCAGTCATGGCATTGATGTCCTCTCCATGTGCTTGGCAAAGAGTCATCCAGTCTGTGGTTGCAAAACAACCCTGCAGGGCTTCTTCAGCTTCCTGTGACCATTTTCTCACAGTTCGTTTTGTCACAGGTTGCCTCTGAACAAGTAGTTTATATTCTGAACAGAGAAAAACAAGATTGTGATCTGATTGTCCCAGAGGTGGTCTTGGTTTGGACATGTATGAATCGTTTACATTTGCATAAAACAAATCCAAGGTCCTGTTTTCTCTTGTGGTGCAGCTGACAAACTGTTGAAATGTTGGAAGTGTAGTAGAGAGTGAGGCATGATTAAAATCCCCAGTTATTGCCACAAATGGATTGGGGTGCTGTGTCTGTAGCTTAGCAACAATGGAACTGATGACATCACATGCATTGTCGGCAACGGCTGAAGGTGGAATATAAACAACTGCCAAAATTACACTGGTGAACTCTCTTGGTAAATAATATGGACGAAAACTCACTGCCAAGAGTTCGATATCTGGGCTGCAGAGACGACACTTCACAGTAATATGTCTTGGATGACACCATCTGTTGTTTACAAGCACTGCTACTCCACCACCTTTCCTTTTTCTGCTCGTCTTCAGATCTCTGTCTGCTCGTACAGTCAGGAAGCCTGGCAGACAGACGGAGTCGGGGATATGATCCAGCAGCCACGTCTCAGTAAAACACATAACACTGCATTCACGGTACTCTGGCTGAGTCCTTGTAAGGGCTTGGAGTTCATCCATCTTGTTAGCCAGTGATCTTACGTTGCCCATTATGATCGATGAAAGAGATGGCTTGAACTTCCTCTTTCTCTGTCTCCTTTTCGCTCCTGCTCTGCATCCACGTCTCCTCCTTATCAACTCATCAGGGATTTGTGGCTTCGGTTGAGGTATTATTTCAGCTTTTGCGATGTTAATCAGCTGCTCCCGGCTGTAAACCACATTGTTGCTATGGTTACACATCATAACAAATTGTCAAAAACGGAAAAATTTACAGCAAAACTCCTTCCAGCTTCACAGCACCAAAAACTAGAAAGTATACAGGTAGAAAAAAATGCAATCTTCTTTAAGAAATAAGAGGAACCAATGTACAAAAAATCTAAACTCAATATGTAGCCAACAGAGCCACTCCAACATGCAGCCACCCAGAGCAGCGCAATTCTAGAATGGCAGAATCAGCAAACTGATTTAAATTGGCTGTTGATTAGCAGGCTTTTGCTGAACTGCAATCGTCTGAAGCAGGTGTGTTACAGCAGGGCAAGATCTTAAACATGCAGGGCGGTGTGGTTTGAGGACCAGGGCTGGGAAGCGCTGCTGTGGAGGACTGGAGCTGGAGCCATAAACTGTGTGGGTGCCGCACTCTGAATTCCTCAAAATAAAGTCAGACATGAACTATAAGATGATTGGTTCAGAATCGTCCATGTCTACATCCTAATGCATCCCAAATGCGTTTGAGCCCCTGCCCCCTAGTTCCCAGAAGTTATGGTAGTGGCTGCATCATGGTGTGGGTTACCCATTCTCAGATGAAACTGAGGTTTTCATCAAGGTGGATGAAGTTCTGAACAGTTCGAGATAGCAGTCAGCTTGACTTGGAGCCTAAAGGTGAGTTAGGATTTTATTTTTAGGCTTCAGGTAAGTCTGAGCATGCTTTCAAATCAACAACAGCAGGTCTGTACGTTAACTGTTTTAGCTCGTACTGCTGGTTCTACAGAGGGGATAGTTTTGTAACAGACAACAGAAAGTTGTAGCATCACCACAGAATGTAAATTCTAACTTCTACAAAGAGATGTAGATCACTTAAGCTCTAAATAGCAGGGCATAATGAATGGACACATCAAATAAATATTCTCAATCATTTAATTTTAACTAGACCAAAAAGCAGAACAGAGTGACTAGTAGTAGTGTTTATTTAGAATATATGTGGATTACACAGATATGCCATTATACATTGTTTTACATGTATAATGGGTTTCCTACTGAACATGTAGGTTCTCTGATTTATTTATGTTTAAATGATCAACTTTGGTCCAAAATGCAGATGTTCGCTATTTATTTCTATCTGGAGCTGCAGCTAATAATCATTTAGTTGTCAATAAATAAGGGAAAAAGCTAAATGATAATTCAGCACTCCTGGAGTCCAGGGAGCGCTCCTAAAGACCTTCTTTGACTCTGTGGTGGCATCAGCCATCTTTTATGGTGTTGTATGTTGGAGCAGCAGTTTATCTACAGCTGAGAGGAAGAGATTAGATGAGCTCCTCGGGAAGGCCAGCTCTGATCCCCCCTCCCCCTGGGAGACAGAAGGACATGACTGATGGACAGTGTTTCCACCTCATGCATGAAGATGTTGCTGAGCTGCAGAGCTCCTTCAGTGACAGACTGCTGCATCCTAGCTGCATGAAGGAGCGTTATTGTAGGTCCTTCCTCCCAGCAGCTGTTAAACTTAAGATCCATCACTGTTCCCAACAAACTAAATAAGTGTTTACATCCCTGCTGTTATTTGCACAGTTTTAGTTTCACTCCTTGTAAATAGCCTGTTGTTTTTCTAATGCACTGTAACTCATGCACATTCCGTAAATCTTTTTAAATGATCCCGCTCAGTTGTACATTTCACTGGTTCTGGCTATGCTATTTTTATTGTTTTAAGAATTGCACACTATTTAGTGTTGTAATTTTATCCTTACTGTACTGTCAGTTACATACCCGTGTGAATCTACATGCTTCGATTGCCTCTCACTTTACAGCTCCTGCACCTAAATTTCCCCTCCGTGGGACAATAAAGGGATTTTCTATTCTCTTCTTCTATGAGAATGACTCTAAAATGGGGAAATCCAAAATGTTACCTCACTAAACCCCCACCCCGATGAGAAAGTCATGCGTAGATATTTTTTAATGAATAACTAAAGAAAAAAGAGAAATGGATTCAACTAGTCAGAAATATTTATGTATTTATGTTTAAGTCAACCTTTGACCTTCATGTGTTGAGTCTGATGTCTCTCACTCAGTTTAGGCCCCGCCTTGTTTGTTTTCCCGCCTGGCTTTTGATTTTGACGACACCCCAAGATCATCACTGGCCCCCATTTAGCCCCCTTTAAAAGCTTCCTGGTTACGCACCTGCTGGCAAGTCTTTATGAGTGATGTTTAAGCATATATAATCATCAATATTCAAGCATTAATACCTATAAATATTTTAATGAGTATACTAAATTAAAATCACTTAAAGATTAAGCACAGCTGGTCTGATGCATATTAATAAACATCATTATTAATTCAAACTCAGTTTCTTTCTGATTCGGCTGCAGCTCGTTTTTCTCACTATTGTTCTTCGTCTGAAAAGGTCTCCAAAGCTGAAGTCCATGAAGCTGCTCTGTCTGCGCTTCACCGCGGTGCGCACAACATTGAGTGTGTTGTTGATGGTGATCGTGGTTTTGCTTTTCTGTTTTAGCGGTACCAGAACCTGCTGCACATAGAAATATTCAAACAAACATCTTTCATAACTATACATGCAGCAGTATTTGTTTGTTCTGCCATGCAAAGTGCAAATTAGAGCTTTCCTCCCACCTTTGTGCTACAATCTGCTCAGCTTAGATGCAGCGCAGTCAGTGTGCCTCGATATGAAGTCACACAGCTGATAGGAATACAGAGACATGCTGAGTAAAGCTGTACCATGTACACACATTTAAATCCCAAATGATTCAGCGTGTAATAAAAAATCTGCAACTCCTGCCAGTCACCTAAAGACTGCTCAATGACCGACACAACTACTGCAGACTTTTGTCACTAAGTTGTCGCACAATTACGACAATACCAAGATAGTCCGTCACACAGACGTTTTTTTTTCCCATCGGAAAAGCGATGTACAGGCCTGAAAAGAATGGCTTCAGCAGGAAACAAATACTGATAGTTGCTTTCCTCAGCAGGGTAGTAGCCGTTCCAACCATAATGATCCAGCTTTGGTATGAATGATCTGTGGTTCAGTGATCATATAAAGCATAGGAGCATAAAAGTGTTTCTGCTTGACAGGACAGTAAAGAGCAACCCATGTGCGTTATACCTGTGATTACTTCCTGTAAAGAAGAGGAGCAGCTCATCCAGTCATCCTCCAAGGTAAACAACCTGCTGCTGTGATCTGTTAGCTTTCTCGTAAAAAATGATCTTATTTTTAACATTTGAAGGAAAATGAAATCCCAGTGAATGGCTTTAAACAATATTTATTAAGGGTGTAACGGTACACAAAAATCACAGTTCTGTATGTTGTTGGTACACTTTAATCAAGAAAAATAAATACATATGTGCATATGACTTTCTTTTCTTTTACTTTGATCAGCATTAAACAAATAACATTTTATTTCCTAAATTCTTTCAATTCCTGAAATGTATTCTATGTTCTATAACTTAAAGTTGAAAGTATGAAATGACTAGAGATTTGATTGAATCTTTTTAAAATAAATAAAATAGTACAGGCAAACATAGCCAGAGTAGAAAACAACATAACCACTTGTAAACAGTCAGTGTTAATGTTTAGAAATGTTTCAATATTACCTTGCTGGTTTTTCTCTAGTATCACTGATGTTTACTTTCAGCTTGACATTGTTTCAGGTGAGTCAGTCAGTGCAGAGCATGTTATGGACCTTATTGCTGCTGAAAGATGCGTTCGCTGCTTCCGTCCATCTTTCTTTTTCTACTGTAGCTGCATAAGAAACGTTTAAAGTTCCCAAATAGCAGAGTTTAGTGATAGCTGGGACTCCTTTCTGTTTTGCTGACACTTTTAAAGTTGCGCTGAGGAACGTTGCACTGCGCTCTGAGTTCTGTACATAAACATTCTGCATGTGTTCAGGTAGAAAACAGCTGGATTCGTTCGGTATACGTACGTACAGAAGCAACAGGGCCGTACCAAAAACTACAAATACATGTACTGTTACACTCCTAATTTATATACATTTATTTTCATTCTGTACCATTTCTAATTAGTTGTTTGCTTGTGTATAAAAAGCTGAAGTATATACATATTCTTTCTATTCTGATGAAAGTGGTTTGAGATTAACTTATAGTTGAGACATTGACAATAATCCATGATTTTTTTTTCTACCTCTGTTAGCCAGTAGTGAAGCTGTTGTACAACAGAAGCAACAACAAGTACTCCTACACAAGGTGAGAAAACCTTCTGACATAGATCACTTCTGCTGTAGCAGCCAGTATACTTTACTAACACATGAGGATAGACGTGCATATTTGTGTGTGTTGGGTGAAGTTTAGCAAACTGGGCTTAGGTTGCAAAGTAAATAAGTTCCACTCATCGTTTATATGGGGTGCGTCTGTCTCCATAGTAACTCTGATGACAACCTGCTGAAGAACATCGAGCTGTTTGACAGGCTGTCCCTCAGCTTCAACAGCCGCATCCTCTTCTTTAAAGATGTGATTGGAGACGAGATCTGCTGCTGGTCCTTCTACGGTCAGGGTCGCAAGCTGGCCGAGGTGTGCTGCACCTCCATCGTCTACGCCACAGAGAAGAAGCAGACCAAGGTGAACATGTGCAATGCTTCTACTGCTGATTTTGAAGAGGAGAATAGATGTTTGTGTTCATACAGTAAGCAGCAGGTGCAGAACATTCCTCTCTATGTGTCAAAGCTGGGCATCATGCAGAGCACAGACATGATAATATGGAACTTTGCTAAAATACACTACTCCCAAAAAAGGTAGCGATATTAAACTGTCAGGTGAAATTAATGGAAAAACATCCTTGTTAGAGAACAGCAAGTTGTGCAAAATGTGCTGAAACACTGAACAGTTGGACATGTGCTTTCAAAAGTTTAGAGAAGGTCACATTAAGGTCAGCTGGAAAGGTTTAAGTACATTTTTGTTTCATTCTGAAATTTGTGGGAACTGTTGAATTATCATCGAGTCTGATCACAGCAGAGTAAGCCTGGCTACGGTTAGCATTAGCATGTCAGCTAGCTGCTCTGGTGAAACTGCTCTGCTCTGCAGGAGCAACGCATGACTAGAGCTGTATGTGTGGAGACTAGGGGTGTAACGGTACGCCAGAAATCCGGCTTCGGTTCGTACCTTAGTTTCAATTACACGATTTGGTTCATTTTTCAGTACAGTCAAGAAACAAAGTGGGGAAAAAAGGTTTTTGTGTAATGACATTTAAAATCAAACTGTACTTGCAGTAAATCTTCCAACAAAATGTTCTCAGATAGAATAATTCATTAAATATTTTTTTTTTATGCCATACAACAGTTTAAATATTTTATTTTTAGGAAACTGCATCATCAACACATTGGGTTTCTGCCAAAGTCAAGATAATCTGGAATATAAAATGAATATTTTAGAATGCCCTACTGTCTGTGTCAGCAGTGGTAACAAATGAATCACCAGAGCCAGCTGACAGGAAGTTACATGAGTTATACTGGTGAGGTGGGAGGGATTTCTAACCCTGGAGTTTCTCTTGGTTTCCTGTGTTCCATTTTTGTTTGGCCTTTTATACCCTTTTGTATGCGTGTCAACTGAAAACAAAAGATTTTAGAAAAGCAACTTTATTTGAGTATTTATGTGAGACACTGTGGCGGAGGTGGTGCTCTTTCTCTTCAGCTTTTAGCTGCTGCTGCAAAACAACACAAACGTCACTGACTAATTCAGGAATAAACATTTTTACACACATTATTACAGTCAGATGTCCAGTCTGCTCATACTTTATTACGTTACGAGAACGGCACCAACGAGGACAGCTAAGTGGGGTCCTTCGGCTCAGCAACCTCTGTGGTAGCTAACAGCAACCGACGCCAACGGAAGTTAACCAGTAAACATGAAAACGCGTTGTTCTGTAACACTTTTGGGTGTTCCCAAACGAGGGGGCTTTAACAACAAAAGCTGCCATTTACGTTTCTGCTCTCCCTTATACTAGTCGCTGGCCATGACGACTGCTAGCAGGAGGCTGCACTGTATTTGTCACATGTGTTGCTGGCTAAAGTGTGTTGCGGTTATGTTGTGCCGTACCAAAAAAGAAATCAGTTTACGGATACATGTACCGTTACACCCCTGGTGGAGACAGATATCAGTTTAGAAACAAAAGCTAGAGCTATCCATGTTTCAGGTTTTGTTGTCAGGACATTCTCGTGGCTTTTGTAGTTAATCTAACCAGGCTGTCGTTGGGACTATATCTCTTTATTTCATGAAAAAATGGCAGCATCCTTCATTTCATTTCTGAATGAGTCACTAAATACTGAGAGAACCAGTAGGATGTTCTCCTGCTGCAGTCAGGGAACAATTAGGATTTGGAACAAAAACATCCAGATTGGAAGCTCCCTAGTTATCCTTTTCAATTCAAATTAAATTCAAAAATCCTTTATTGATCCCAGAGGGAAATTAAGTGTTGTTATAGCTCATATAATTAATTCTTTAAGGAGTTGTTGTAGATGATGATGGCTGTGGGCAGGAAGGATTTCCTGTAGCGATCTGTGTTGCAGCGAAACTGAAGAAGCCTCCGACTGAAGACGCTCTGTTGTTGTATGACTGTCTCATGAAGAGGATGCTCAGGGTTGTCCATACTTTTTTTGATTTTATGAAGAATTCTTCTTTGCATCATCATCTCCAGATGTTCCACAGTTGTCCCAAGAACAGAACCAGAACCTTCTTTATCAGGTTGTTTAGCCTATTTAAATCCCTGGCTCTGATGCTGCTACCCCAACAGATGACGGCTGAAGAGATTACACTCTCCACAACAGACTTGTAGAAGATCTCCAGCATCTTGCTGCAAACCTTGAAGGACCTAAGCTTCCTCAAGAAGTCCAGTCTGCTCTGTCCCTTCTTGTAGACGGTTTCACTGTTGCGCCTCCAGTCCAGTCTGTTGTCAAGGTGAACTCAACCACCTCCACTTCTTCTCCCATGATGGAAACAGTTTTTGACTTATCCCTGTTTCTTCTGAAATCTACAATCATCTCCTTTGTTTTGTTCACATTCAAGGTGAGACGATTGTTTCCACATCATGTCACAAAGCGGTCCACCAGCTCTCTGTATTCAGCTTCTTGTCCATCTCTGATACACCCGACAATTTCAGAGTCATCTGAGTATTTCTGCAGATGACAGGTCTCTGATTTGTACTGGAAGTCTGAGGTGTACAGAGTGAAAAGGAATGGTGAGAGTACGGTCCCTTGGGGTGCTCCTGTGCTGCTGACCACCTGGTTTGACACACAATTCTTCAGTCTCACAAACTGTGGTCTGTTTGTCAGGTAGTCATTGATCCAGGCGATTGTTGAGGGAGTTCTGTGGTAAATGTTCACATGCGGTGCTCATGTCTGACAATACGGTGCAGCAGCGTGGAGAAGCAGTTTCAGCCAATCACTGTAGAAAAGCGGAGAATTGAGTCTACCCAACCTATAGCGTAACATTCCTGCCTCTCCGACTCCGTTCCCCACTCGCTGCTGTGATTGGTGCTTAAAAGGGTAAACTGTGTCAGTGGACCTGCCAGCTTTTGGCAAATGTGAACCGTTGGGCATAACGTTACTTTCACAGTGTAAACATTCGAGCCGAAGTCTAAGTGAAAGAAAGAAGAAAAAAATTGGCGAGGTGTTTTTTCTTAGCAAATCTATCGATCAAGAGAAAGATGAGGCAGCGGTGCGTGCGTTTGTGTGTATTTTAGCCTTTATATATGTCCATTGCAGATATAATAGGCCTGTATATAAAGAGGAATGTGATTATTTATACAGTTTAAACATGTAGCCAACAAATATTTTGCAGCAGGTTTTGCAACCAGTGCCATGGCAGATGAGGGAGAGGACGACGGGGAGGGACAGGGCAGCAGCAGACCTGCCAAAAAGAAGAGGGTCCATGTTCCCCAGAAGTTTTTGATTAAATATCAAGAACAGTGGCCATGCCTGCGACCCTCTAAACTTCCATATCATGCATTGTGCACAGTGTGCAATTATGATGTGGACATAAGGGAGCTCCAGGTAGTGTATAAATTAGCCCCAGTGATGTGTGCATATGTGCTGTATTACATTCATGAAAACAAAAACACCTATTGCAATATAAAAAATAAATTACCATTTGAATTGAATACATAAAATTTTTTTGGTTTTATTGTTTTTCTTATAACCAATTTCTATCCAGTGAATGGGGAAATTGCCGCACGCAAAGCAATTGAGTTTCAAAAGTCTGAAAAAAAGCAGCACAACACAAGTGGTACTCAAAATATTTTGACAAGTTTGGCAGGTCTGAACTTGCATAATGAGTTACAACAACATTTAATTTCCCTTTGGGATTAATAAAGTAATTTTGAATTGAATTGAATGTTGGGTAGAAGGTTTTTTTTTTAATGCACAGGTAAATTAACATCTCTTGTTAAATGAGTTTTTACATTTTTAAATTGTCTGTGAAAGGTGGAGTTCCCTGAAGCTCGCATCTATGAGGAGACCCTGAACACGCTGCTTTTTGAGACCATGCCGCTGCCAGACAACTCCCTGCTGGAGGCCACAAGGCGAAGCTACAACAACTGTGGCTCTCTGAGCGAGGAAGAGGAGGGGCCTGGAGGAACCGAGCTGCGCGAGCGGGTCCGAAGAATCCACGTCAAACGGTACAGCACACATGATGATCGCCCGCTGGGACACTGAAACTGAGATGGAAACCCACCTGGACTGAGCTCTACCCTGGTGTTATTTCAATAGAACAGTTGTTCCTTATCTCCTCCACACAATCAGGTCCAGATTGTGAGCTCAGGGTAACTGTGCTCTCCATGTCAAAATCTGCACTTCCAGTCCTTCATAATCAAAGACCCCACATCAACTACTTTATATTTTCTTAAAATTGTGGCTTTTAGTTCATGTATAGGATGAAAAATATCACCAGTATGTATTATTGTTGGACTCATCTGTTACATTACATCAGCAAAAAAGCATATTTCCTAAATAATGTATTTTTTTCAAACACAGTTACACAATTACCAAACATGTACCTGTTGCAGTTGACCTAGAACTGTTCCTGTGCCTCTAATACATTGTAATGCTGCTCAACATACTGCCTTATATCAGTTGTGAATATTAAAGTTCTTTTTTATTTCACAAAGTGTCTCATGACATTTACCACAGAAAAAAAAGTTACATCCTGTATTATATTTAGCTTTTGTTAAAGAATTCAAATGAGTTCCTGTGTCAGCTCCCAGAAATCTAGTCCTGTTGTTGTTGTTGAGGATGATGATGTTCTATAAATCTTCCACTGAACGGTTCTGCACCTTCAGTGTTTCTTTTTCCACCACAGATATCTCCTCAGAATGGGTGAGATCAGCTGCTCATCTAATGAGTGACACAACCTAAAGTGTCTCTACTTGTTTATTCTGCTTGATAAGGATCTTTTCTGCCATTATCACTTACTTTGGGGGGGGGTTGATGGGTTTTATGGGGAGAAAATCCTGGTCCTAACAACGTCTTCTAGAAGTGCATCTGTGAGGTCAGACACTGATGTTTGATGAGAAGGTTCGGCTCCCGACCTCAGCTCAAATCCTTCTCAAAGGTGTTCTGTCAGGTTCTTCCACACCAAACTCAGTCATCCATGTTCAATGGGCTTTACTTTGATTACTGATGTGCAGTCTTGTTAGAACAGAAAGGAGCCTGTTGTGTGTTGAGGCATTAATATTTGGAAGAATGACTCAATATATTTTGCAATATAATCTATACTTTTATGCATATCTACATACATTTACATATGTTTGTATATACAAATGTTTGTCTGGAGGTACTAAAGCAAAGCAATAGTATATTAGAAGAATGTTGCAGTATTTCTCTCAAACATATGTATGTATCTACACTACTCCCAATAAGTTAGGGATATGGTGAGAGACTCGGTGGATGTCATACATATGGTGTTTGTTTTACTTCAGAGATTTTTGGGATAGGGAGGCGATTGTAGTGGGGTGATAAACACACCTCATTATGGTCTCAATGTGTACAGTGTGCCTTACACATTGGGGCCAACACCAAAAAATACTAAAGACAACCCTTTTCAATGTGGCGAGCAGAAAAAGGAAAGGTGGTGGAGTAGCAGTGCTTGTAAACAACAGATGGTGTCATCCAAGACATATTACTGTGAAGTGTCGTCTCTGCAGCCCAAATGTCGAACTCTTGGCAGTGAGTTTTCGTCCATATTATTTACCAAGAGAGTTCACCAGTGTAATTTTGGCGGCAGTTTACATTCCATCTTCAGCCGTTGCCGACAATGCATGTGATGTCATCAGTTCCATTGTTGCTAAGCTACAGACACAGCACCCCAATGCATTTGTGGCAATATCTGGTGATTTTAATCATGCCTCACTCTACTACACTTCCAACATTTCAACAGTTTGTCAGCTGCTCTACAAGAGAAAACAGGACCTTGGATTTGTTTTATGCAAATGTAAAGGATTCATACATGTCCAAACCAAGACCTCCTCTGGGACAATCAGATCACAATCTTGTTTTTCTCTGTAAACCACTTGTTCAGAGGCAACCTGTGACAAAACGAACTGTGAGAAAATGGTCACAGGAAGCTGAAGAAGCCCTGCAGGGTTGTTTTGCAACCACAGACTGGATGATTCTTTGCCAAGCACATGGAGAGGACATCAATGCCATGACTGAGTGTGTGACTGACTATATAAACTTCTGTGTGGACAACATCATCCCCACCAGAACAGTGAGATGCTTCCCTAATAACAAACCCTGGATCACCAGTGACCTGAAGGAACTTCTAAACAAGAAAAAAAGAGCCTTCAGGGAGGGAGACAGGGAATTACTGAGGAGTATACAGAAGCAACTTAAGGTCAAGATCAGAGACAGCAAGGAGGCATACAGGAAGAAGCTGGAGAACAAACTACAGAGGAACAATATCAGAGATGTCTGGTCAGGAATGAGAAAGATCAGGTTTTAAGCACAGGAAGGATTGGATAGATGGAAGTCTGGACAGAGCCAATGAACTGAACATATTCTTCAACAGGTTCAGTTCAGGAATTAGCTTAGCACCCCCCTTCCTGTTCCCAGCCAAACAGACATCCCACTCTCCTCTGATCAACAGCTTTCCTGTTACACCTCGGATGTTTTATCCTTCACCTCAGCCATGGACTCTTCTAATTCCACAAGTTTGACTTCAACCAAGTCAGGAAATGCTGCTACCCCCTTTGCCTCCCCCGCCCACTTGTCTGTCTCCAAAAGTCAGGTGAAGAGGTAGCTGGAGAAACTGAACCGGAACAAGGCTGCAGGTCCAGATGGTGTCAGCCCCAGAGTCCTGAAGTCCTGTGCAGAGCAGCTCTGTGGGATTCTGCAGCACCTCCTCAACCTTAGCCTAACTCAGGAGAAGGTTCCAGTGTTGTGGAATACATCCTGCCTTGTTCCAGTACCAAAGAGAACTCACCCATCAGCCATCAATGACTATAGACCTGTTGCCCTGACATCCCACATCATGAAGGTCCTGGAGAGACTCCTGTTGGCACCCCTGAGTAAGCAAACAAGAACGTATCAGGACCCCCTGCAGTTTGCTTATCGCTGTTGAGTTGGAGTTGAAGATGCCATCATCCACCTGCTTCAACCAACCCACTGTCATCTGGACAAAGCAGGCAGCCCTGTGAGGATCATGTTCTTTGATTTCTCCAGTGCATTTAACACAATTCAGCCTGATTTGCTTTGTCAGAAACTCCTGAAGACACAGGTGGAGGCCTCAACAATCGCCTGGATCAATGACTACCTGACCAACAGACCACAATTTGTGAGACTGAAGAATTGTGTGTCAAACCAGGTGGTCAGCAGCACAGGAGCAACCCAAGGGACCGTACTCTCAACATTCCTTTTCACTTTGTACACCTCAGACTTCCAGTACAAATCAAAGACCTGTCATCTGCAGAAATACTCAGATGACTCTGCAATTATCGGGTGTATCAGAGATGGACAAGAAGCTGAATCCAGAGAGCTGGTGGACCGCTTTGTGACATGGTGTGGAAACAATCGTCTCACCTTGAATGTGAACAAAACAAAGGAGATGATTGTAGATTTCAGAAGAAACGGGGATAAGTCAAAAACTGTTTCCATCATGGGAGGGTTGTAACATCACAAAATGTAAATATTTATTGATCTAAAACATAAAGTTTACTGATGTTTGACAGTAAAGAGAAGAATTTGATTGTGTTTTTGTTCTGAAGTGTAAAATATCTGGTTTCAGCGGTATACTGTATGTGGAAGTGTTCTGTTGCTGCCATGGAACCTCTCCAGGTCCAGCATTTAGGTCACTGTTGAGCTAAAACAGGACTCCAATGACGTTCATCTTTTTCTTACACTCCACTCAGCAGGTTCTTTAAAATATTCAAGCTTACTGAGAACATCTTACATCCTGGCAGGAGTCAAAGATTGGAGGAAAGTGGGAAAAAAATTCCAACATAGGAACTAGGAGGAATTTTCTCTTGTCTTTTATTGGTGGACTTTTCACATCCTTTAATTTTGCCTTACTGTTGTTTAAAAGGTCCTGATGGAATCAAGGTGACAAGAGCAGACTATACAGTGAAGTAAATGTACAATAAAGGAACATTGCAGCTCTAGGCAGGCGTGGTGGAGGCAGATTTAGAAACCCTTTAGTATTATGTATATACAGTATTTGCTAATCTGACCTGCGGGTCTTTTGATTGGGTTTAGAACACGTATCTATTGCCTATTCACCAATTTTTTTGAATCTTTTAACATATTGTGCAGTTTCACAAATCAGAATGCGTGTTTTAAAAGCATTCCTAATTCAGGTTTGACATGTCAATATAATGTCATGCCATGAGAGCATTAGCAGTGCTTGTTTTTGGTCTTTCTACCAATGGAATAAAAATGCCACAAAGCATAATCATGTTTTAAAGGATCTGGTTTGAGTTCATGACCATTTAGATTTTCTCATAGTGTAGGCCTACAACTATGCATATTTTTAATGTTACACATCCAGCAAGCAGCTGGATATTTTACATTGAACACAGACTATTTAAAGCTGGGTTCACACTTTTTTTTTCTACTTTCCTGGCATTAGGACCACCATAGACACAGACAAGCGTGAAAAGATCAGTTTATAAACTGATCACTTATCTGATCGTTTCTTTAGTTCTTGTTTAGGTGGAGTCGGCTCTAGTTGGGCAGCAGAGAGAGGGGCTCACCTGAGGGGAACGATTCAGCATAAACGCCTCTGTTCCCCATCCATCCATCTGTTCATCCATCCGTTCATCCATCCATCCGTCCGTTCATCCATCTGTTCATCCATCCATCTGTTCGTCCGCCCGTCCGTCCATCTGTTCATTCGTCCATCCGTTCATCCATCCGTCCATCCATCTATCCATCTGTTCATCCATCCATCCATCTGTCCATCCATTCGTCCATCCATCCATCCATTCATCCATCCGTTCGTCCATCCATTCATCCATCCATTCATCCATCCGTCCATCCATCTGTCCATCCATTCGTCCATCCGTTCATCCATCCATTCATCCATCCATCCATCCATCCACTGCTTTTAATCATCTATGAACACTGGAACTCAAATAAAAAGGACCCATTCTTGGTTGCAGTTGCACAATCAGTCCACATGGAGGCACAAGCTGCAGGTTTGGTGACTCGCAATCATCTAGCTGTGATGGCACCTATGTTGCAGCAGGCCAGACCCCAGATCAGTTCAACGTGTGCTGAAGAAAAACATTTTGATCAGCTCCAATTTCCTGTTTCGGGAATATCACCCCCCCCAGCAGTGTAGTAAAGAGCTATACAACATTCTTGTTTAACTGAATCAGTAAACTACGACGTCAGTTATCCCACATTTCCAACGCGTTTTACAGTAGCTGAGATCCCTGCTTCGCTGATGAGGAAGGAGGGAGAAGCTGCTAAAAATAACTCGGAGGTTCTACAGGTTGCTGCGTTGGATGCTGAGAGGCTGCAGGTTGGGGCGGGGCTGAACGCTGGGAGGCGCTCACATTTCCCCCTTTCTCTTCCTCCATTGATCAGTTTGGTGAGGAAGGCGGATCCTCTGACGTCTCCGTCAAGCAGCTCCGCTGCGTCAGAGTCCAACTGAGCGAGGGAAGAAGGAAACAGGCAATAAAAAGCAGAGAGGTTCTGGACGGGCAGGCAGAGCGGACCTGACCTGAGCGGACGTGAGCTGAGCTGAGCTGAGCGGAGTGTCGGGTTGACTGAGCTGTAGTTGAACGCACCGCGGACAGACACACAGACACACGGACAGACGGACGGACATGGAGGGCTGCACGGAGGAAGAACACAAGGAGAAATTATTATGGAACGTCAAACGGGAGGTAGGCGCTGCTGCTGGACGGCCTTTATATGAACATTTTTTACATTCATATTCTACATCATTATTCGTTTAAAATTAAATCAGAAATCTTGGAATTGTTGCATCGATTCTTAGTTAAATTTTCAATCCTCTGTATTTCATGTCACTTTCATAAAGTGACTACTTGTAGGTCTCATATTGTAAGTTTAAGTTAAACCGAAGTAAAAAGAGCTGAACTGTAACCTATTCATTATTGTTCTTTGACGTTTAGTTTAAAAATATTTAAATATTTTTTACCATATGTATTTAGGGAAAAAATAATAAAACTTCACTTTTATATACTACATCCAAATAATTACACGAACATGACAGCATAGCGACACAATTGCCAATTAAGTTTTCTTAAGCAGAGGCTGATTTAGTTACATATGGGGCCCAAGGCAGGGCCCCGAATTTAAACTCACCTGCAGCTTCATTTAGCTCTTTCTCATTTGTCAGAAAAAAAATCTGTCTAAAGTCGTATTCTGGACATTTGCTTTGAGATTTTTTTATTTTATTTATAGTTTTCTTGATCTACATGCCATACACACTGTCATTTATTCTGTCTCACACCGGTCCCTTACAGATCATACAATTGTTTCGTGATCTACAGATTTTTATTACTTCTTGCAATAAACTGAAAAGTCCCAACACAGAATGTAGGGTTGAAGTTAGATCCATATTAAGCCTAGTTTATACGTCTCCGTCGGAACGGATAGATGCAACGCCATTATCCGTCGACTCAAGATCTCTCTGTGATCTACGCAACGACGCACGGAGTAGAGCCCTATTTTCTAACTATCCATCGAACGAAACGGAGAGCGCACACTTGTAATTGGTCAGCTCAACATCAGACCAAGATCATTTTACCACAGCGGTGCTCTATAGTTGATAGAATAAGTAGTCAATGCAGTTTTAGAGCTCTAGATGCTTTATATTACAATGCCAATTGATCTAATCTGGTCTTTTGGTGATTTAGAACACCAGGAGGTGTAGAGAACAAACCAGACTCTGTTTTTGTTTGTTTGTTTCCATGCGTTTTTTAAGCATTCTATGAGCTGAACTTCTAGTAAAAAGCTTTCCAGCTCAATCAAAACTTGCTCTCTGTCGGCCATTGCTCCTTGATTGAATGTGCTTACAAGCTGAAGTAAATAAACTTTCTTCAACCTGAGATGTCACTGCAATGGTAGGCAGTCTGCCCCCCCTGCTGTCCTGGTGGAGTATTGCTTCGCAGCACTGACAGACGGAGAAGTATATACTGAAAATGTCTCCGGAGAAATATAATCCAGGCTTTACACCCCAATCCACCTCAGGAGGTAGTAATAAACACACACCTGCTATGAATCTGTGGGATTCTCACATAATAATGTATTATAATATAATACAGTTATAGTTATATAAAACAGCAGTACAAGTCCACAGATCCACCACATTATCTTTCTGTGGCTGTCTGGTCTCTAAAATACATTGATCAGCAGAATCAGATTCAAATAATAATATATTGAGGATGGCGCACAACAACCTTGGTTTACACGACAACGTTTTTCAGCAAAACAGAGGTTTTTCTCTCCGATTCGGCCTCTCGTTGACACGACAACAGGAAAACGGGGGGGCGACAATGCAGCTTTTCGAAAACGGCTTCCAGAGGGAAGAGTTCTGATTCGTTGCCGTGTAAACACAAGCCAGACTTTTGAAAATGATTATGTCACTGCCAGCCGCCTACGGCCTTTTTGGACTTGCGCACTCTGCCTTTCTTCAGAAAAACAACAAAAATGGCGGATCCAGGTATGCTGTTAGTGCTGATGCAGCTTCTGAAGTTATTTGGTCTCTGTAAGCAAAACTTAGACATCATCAGGCTTCTATGCGATCGCCAACAAAACTGCAAACAGTACGTGCATCAAATAATCAATATGCCTTTATTTAAGTGGAGGAGAATTACAAAAAGTTTGTGGACAAGACCCGGGAGAACTACCTTGAGATGTTTGTTTTCCGGGTTGTGTGAGGGAAACCTTGGAACACTGCATACACGGGGCACACTGCCATCTAAAGGCCGGGCATATGTACTACATCGTTTTCCATCGCAATCCCTGTCGTGTAAACGCAGTCCGTTTTCACCCGCGTATTTAAACAAAAACGGAAACGTTGTCGTGTAAACAGCCCCTTAGACTGATATAGGAGGAAATCTCCAACACATATACAGTTGTGGCCAAAAGTTTTGAGAATGACACAAATATTAGTTTTCACAAAGTTTGCTGCAAAATTGCTTTTAGATTTTTCTTTCAGTTGTTTCAGAGATGTACTGAAATATAATTACAAGCACTTTATATGTTTCAAAGACTTTTATTGACAATTACATGACATTTATGCAAAGAGTGAGTATTTGCAGTGTTGGCCCTTCTTTTTCAGGACCTCTGTAATTCGACTGGGCATGCTCTCAATCAACTTCTGGGCCAAATCCTGACTGATAGCAACCCATTCTTTCATCATCACTTCTTGGAGTTTGTCAGAATTAGTGGGTTTTTGTTTGTCCACCCGCCTCTTGAGGACTGACCACAAGTTCTCAATGGGATTAAGATCTGGGGAGTTTCCAGCCCATGGACCCAAAATGTCAACGTTTCGGTCCCGAGCCACTTAGTTATCACGTTTGCCTTATGGCACGGTGCTCCATCGTGCTGGAAAATGCATTGTTCTTCACAAAACTGTTGTCGGATTGTTGGAAGAAGTTGCTGTTGGAGGGTGTTTTGGTACCATTCTTTATTCATGGCTTTGTTTTTGGGCAAAATTGTAAGTGAGCCCACTCCCTTGGATGAGAAGCAACCCCACACACGAATGGTCTCAGGATGCTTTACTGTTGGCATGACACAGGACTGATGGTAGCGCTCACCTTTTCTTCTCCGGACAAGCCTTTTTCCAGATGCCCCAAACAATCGGAAAGAGGCTTCATGGGAGAATATGACTTTGCCCCAGTCCTCAGCAGTCCATTCACCAGACTTTCTGCAGAAGATCAATCTGTCCCTGATGGTTTTTTTGGAGAGAAGTGGCTTCTTTGCTGCCCTTCTTGACACCAGGCCATCTTCCAAAAGTCTTCGCCTCACTGTGCGTGCATATGCGCTCCCACCTGCCTGCTGCCATTCCTGAGCAAGCTCTGCACTGGTGGCACTCCGATCCCGCAGCTGAATCCTCTTTCGGAGACAATCCTGGCGCTTGCTGGACTTTCTTGGACCCCCTGAAGCCTTCTTAACAAGAATTGAACCTATTTCCTTGAAGTTCTTGATAATCCTATAAATTGTTGATTTAGGTGCAATTTTAGTAGCCACAATATCCTTGCCTGTGAAGCCATTTTTATGCAACGCAATGATGGCTGCACGCATTTCTTTCCAGGTCACCATGGTTAACAATGGAAGAACAATGATTTCAAGCATCACTCTCCTTTTAACATGTCAAGTCTGCCATTCTAACCCAATCAGCCTGACATAATGATCTCCAGCCTTGTGCTCGTCAACATTCAATTCAATTCAATTCAAAATTACTTTATTAATCCCAAAGGGAAATTAAATGTTGTTGTAACTCATTATGCAAGTTCCTTCAAAGATTTGTTGTAGATGCTGATGGCTGTGGGTAGGGATGATCTCTTGTAGCGCTCTGCAGATCTGAAGAAGCCTCTGACTGAAGACGCTCTGTAGTTGTATGACAGTCTGATGTAGAGGAGGCTCTGGATCTATGGCGTCTTCTTTTCAACTCATCAGGGTTTTGTGGGTGTAGTTGAGGTATTATTTGAGCTTTTGTGATGTTAATCAGCTGCTGCCAGTTGTAAACCACCTTGTTGCCATGGTTATGCATCATAACAAATGTCCAAAAATAAAAAGTATCAGCAAAAATCCTTCCAGCTGCACAGCATTCACAACCACAGAGAACAGTTGTCCACAAAAACAATGTTTCTACCAAAAATGGAAGAATTAAAGTTTAAAAAAAGAAAAAAATATGAACCAAAGTAACAGAGCTACTCCAACATGCTGCCACCTTGAGCGGCGCAATTCCGCAATTCTCACCTGAGTTAAAAAACTTCAGCAGCAACTTTTCCAATTTCCAATATTTATGTAATTCTCAAAACTTTTGGCCACGACTGTACACCAATTGCTCAGGTGAATGCTGCCGGTTATAAACCTCTCCCCTTTGGTTCAGCTATCCCAGCTGCACATCTGGAAAACACACAGAGCCCTTGATCTCCATGGATTGACTTGTATGATGACAGGACAAAGTGATCTGTAATACGGCTTGCAGGTTTATTGTGGAACCATAATCTGAAATGGGTGCTTGATGTGCTGAGAAAATAACTCTGCCTATTTTTACCTTGAAATACCCTAAACACTGGGTGGTCGGAAACGCAAAATCCAGTCTTATATCAGTCAGTGAACACATCAGTGTCACTAGGTCACGCTGACAACAACACTGGTGTTGAAACTGTTTCTGAGTAAAGACAACTTAAAGTTAGCGGTTTTGGGTGTTGATAAATGGCGGCTAGGAAAGCCAAAGGGTCTACATCAGTGTTGTCAATGCAGTCCTAGCAGTCCTGCAACTTTAACAAGCATACCTGATCCAACGTACCGGAATCGAATCCGTCAAGGCCTGCCCAAGACAGATTACAACGCCCTAAGTTCCAACCATGCAATGTATTGACTCTGGTACACACTTCATACCAATCGGTGGCGGTAATGCACCAATTTGTTGTTTGCAGGCCACTGATAAACTCAAAGAGGAAGAAGAAGCAGAAGTGTGCTGTGTTATTGTTAGGTAAACTTGCATGCTAACGGTAGTTCTGATGAAAACAGTGAGAAATATATAATAAGAAGGGAATTATCAAGGTTTTGAGTGACAGATAATGTTAGATTTTGGACATAAGACTTGTTGTGGACTAATTATTTTAGAGGAGGAAATTAACTGGACAGTTGTGGATTTAAAAAGACCGTTTTTGTTCAAGATGCCTCTGTTCTGGGTTTTGACATGTGGCTTTGAACGGTAAGTTGTCATTTATTTGCTTTCTGAGTGGTTTGAAAAAAGTGTGTAGCTCCAGTTCCCATTGTTATTTTTTTTGCAGTTATCTTGGAGTTGCAGTGTTGGTTACCGATATTAGCTTGTTTTTTATCCACGGCTAGGGGTCGCATAAACCAAATATTTTCGCTATTTGTCCGTTTTTTTAAGATGGAGCGCATCTGTGACTGCACCAGACACAGACCAGGGGTGACAGATTGCTGCAGCTTAACCACTGATGCAGAAGGAACGCATGCAGGGATTTCCTCCTGCTGAAGGGATCAGAAAAACTGCCATTCAGAGAGTCTAAATTCAGTTAGAGATGTATTTAACAGAAATGTGGCATGCGGAGTGTTCAGGCCACAGCAGGTGAAATGTTCATAATTAATACATGTAGCTTATGAATCTGCCCGATATGTGATGGCACGATATGGATTCTCTGTTCAGTTTGGATTGAATATTAATTCAAATGAATAAAAATTAAATACTGAATATGTCATTATTGACGTTTAAAAATAGATTGACTGTATTTTTTTGACCCTGTCAGTCAAAATGACCATCCTCTGGCCAAGGCTTACCTGATACGAAGTGATGACTGCATTTTTAATCATGTGCTCGTTCCAATCGCTTCTTCTGATTGCTTACAACCAAAGACCTCTCTTGTTTGCCTTGAAAGGGGAGCGAGTCGATGGAATTCTATAGAACTTAAACGTTTTGTTGTTTTTATCAAAGTGATTTGTGCAACCAACAGCACAACAAACCAACAGATCACGTCTTCTTCTGAACGCGATATGCACAGTAGAGCAAAGTGACGTGACCAATCATCCCTCTATAGTTTTCAGTATAGTGTTAACACCTGGGGCACTATCCTCGGGTTTGTGGACTTGTTAATCTGTGTGCTCGTACCATCTCTCAGCGCAGACTTTAATCCCCAGGAAAAGTCTTCTCCTGCCTTGTAAACCTAGCGCTGTGTTGTTTTTGTTGTTGTTGTAAAGATTGATGACTGGAGCTCAAGCTACGCTAATCAGCACTGTGTGCTACACAGAGAGCTGTCTGTGTATACAAGGCAAATCAAATCAAACATTGTTTATTAACCCGAAGGAAAAGTAAAGGTTACTTTCACCATCTAGGCATACAATCCTGTCAAAATTTAGATCTGATACCTGGTTGATTTCCTAACTGAGACGGATTTTGCTCATGCTAGATGCACTAATTCAGACTGATTAAGAAAGTAACATCTATCACCATTTTGTCGTGTTTTTACAGCAAATAGTCTCTGAAAGACATCACCTCAGCTTCTAATATAAGTAATGTCCGTTCCCTAAAAAACATGGATCGGTGCACCTTTACTATTTATAGCAGCCAAACAAAGATTAACGAGCATAGGCCAGCAGGTATGAGGCTGTGGTGAGACATCAGACACATTAAAGCAAGGCATGGCCAGCACAGCTCATCCTGCTGTTTGTCTCTACCAACAGTGAAGATCCACAGCTAAAACAAAGCTCCAGGCTATGTGATGCTGAATGTCTCACATGTCCAGCAGGGAATAAATCATTAGTCCTTTCACCTCCACACGCTCCCACTGTAATCTTCATGCTGAATTTGCTGAGTGCTACAAGTGGAGATGCTTGCCTGCATCTGAAGGGTCAAAGGAAACCAACATGCAGATGTTAGACTGAATGAGCCTAGATGTGGTTTTCTGTCTAAAAGGGAACGCATCTGTAAAACGGCCAGGAGACGTCAACCCGATTGCTCAAATAGGTGGTAGGGTAGATTTCATCACCTCCTCCTCATATTGTGTGACTTGGAAAGCTTTCCATTTCTGTCTTATTATTAATTATTAACTTGCTTTAACCACACACATCTCCTCATTAAATCAGGATTTTATGTTTGGAGTAAGTTAAAATGTATATGCTGGCAAAGGAAGTCACTGTAGAGTTTTTTTATGTTGCTTATGTCTGTCTTTTTGACTTATTAGATTATTTTGCAGCTTTCTTGCATATGCACCAACATGTTTTTGTCTAAAATTTCAAACAAAGAAATTTAATTTTGATTGACTCACCCCAAATAAAACGAACATTAAATGTATAAAGCTGTGTAAAGCTGAAAATAGTTCAAATTCTCAGGATGTGAGCAGATGGCAGGGATCTGTGTCTGCCAGTGTTTTCAAAGTGATAAGAAGAAATATTACACTCTGTTTTCTATTTTTGTAAACATGTTTAGGTAGCCACCCTCAGCACCTGAAAGAATGCTGCATGTAGAATAAATTGTATGTGCTTATGATGTTTTTATTTAATTGAATGGCGTTCTCTTGATTTGTTTGCAGCTGAAGATGGGAAATATTGTTAATAGGATAACAAGAAGAATAAGTAGTTAATTAAAATCTACATTTTGTCATATCCATTCATTCATGCCATTGGGGGAATGTTCTGGGGCTGGTGCCCGTTTCCAGGGATCATTGGGCGAGAGACAGGGTACACCCCTGGACATGTCATTAGTCCATCCCAGGGCAACACAGAGACACAAACAAACAACCGTGCAAGGTTGTATTTCTGCCCATGTTAGGACTTAGAATTGACTTCCATTCATTTTAATAACTGCATTTATGCCTAACCCAAACCCTTACCCTAACCATTACCAGCTATTGCCTAACCCTAACCTTAACCAAAACATAATTCTCACCATACCTCTAAACCTAACCCTTATCCCTAAAAAAGGGGGACCACCATATTAGGACTGGGTTTTTGCCCCCATATGCCCATTGGTCTTCAGAAGGTTAGTGAATATGCCAGAAAAGGTCCTAAATAGGATAGATAAACGAGTACACACACACACACACACACTCTCCTACCTAAGGAACATTTACAGAGACCAATTAACCCAACAGTTCGGTGGAAGCCAGAATACCTGGACATAACCCATGCATTCACTGAGAGAACATACAAACTCCACACTGAAAGACCCTAGGCTGGGATTCAAACCTACAACCTTCTTGTTGCAAGGCAACAGTACCACTGACTGCACCAGCATACAGCTAGATAGTAGGGGTATACCGGTACGCCACAAATCCTGGTTTGGTACATACCTTGGTTTCAATTCACGATTTGGTTCATTTTCAGTACATTCAGGAAACGATGTGAAAAAAAGTTTTTGTGTAGTAAAACTTAAAAACAACCTGTAATTGCCGTAAATTTTCCAACAAAATGTTAGCATATACCATAAAAATTTATACTATAAAACAAATAAATACCATACCAGTTTAAATATTTTCTTTTTAGGAAACTGCAACATCAATACTTTGGCTTTCTGCCAAAGTCAAGATTAACTGGGAAATGAAATGAATATTTTAGAATGCCCTACTGTCTTTGTCAGCAGTGGTAACACATGAATCAGGGGTTAAGTTGTCACCTGAGCCAGCTGGCAGGATGTTACATGAGTTATACAGCTGAGGTGGGAGGGATTACAGCGCACTGCTAGTCTAATGGTTTATTCACCGCTGCAGAGTTCCCTTCCTCAAAGAGCCTCGGGTTCTTATAATACCAATTCCCAACAAATATTGTCTCAAAGCACTTTACAAATGAATAAATAAAATCCAGTCACACAGACCGATCCAAAGTATTTTACATGGATTCCAATTTGATCCTTGTTATCAAACATGAATATGTATATTAAACATTTTAAAATTTGATGGGTAAAAATAGATTGTGACTGGATTTTGTTTGACCCAGCCACTCAAAATGACAGACAACAAAAAAATGTAGCGACTTCTGGGTCCCACAGTCCTTCATGTTTTTAGATGGGTCTCTGCTCCAACACATCTGATTGAAATGATAGCATTACCTACTGCATTCCATCGGGTGCTGCAGAAGCCCGTTAATCACCCATTTATTGAAGTCAGGTGTGTGGCACAAGGGAAACACTTAAAACAGTGGGCCATGAGGACCAGGGTTGAGAAACACTCACTGGGCAATGAACCAACATAGTGGACATGTAGCCACTGGAAGTTGAGTTGATCATGTTCTAATACCATTAGTAGTGCAAGAGAATAAAACTGTACTTTTCATTTTATGTGTTCAAATAAACTTAAGGAATATACAGAGGGTTTAAAGTCGTTTGTGCCACTATTATAATAAGATACAGCCGTCAGATAAGTTCATAGTTTATTCCTGCATCTTCCACTGTGTATTGTGGCTGTCATATTGGACGGTGAATAGATTGCTGCTCATTAACATCAGCCTTCCAAAGCAGAATCAGACTTCAGCTGGCATTCTTATTGGGAGGTCTTGGGAAATTAGAAAATCCATCTTCGTGGTACAAATAGAACAATAAAATCCAAAATGATCTAACATAAAACAACAGGATGACTCCACTGCTGGGACATCGTCTTACCATGAGCCTTCTTTTTCATTACTACAAGCGATTTTTTGCAAATACACTGAACCCAATGAGACACACATGTCCAAAACTGAGACAGGATGTTTGATTTTTTTACTAACAAAACCTTTGCTAATCTTTGGCAAATAAAATAGATGCAGTGCTGTGGAGAATGAAGTAACAACTGTGAGAATGTGGTGTTTGTTTTAGGAAGACATTTACAGGAGCGTGCTGTATTCCACAATCCAATGGGTTTTTTCCCCCGTTTTTTTTTTTTTTTTACAAGGTTTCAGACTACATTGGCAGAAACATTAGACAGAGCGGCCAGGGTAAAACAGAAGTGATTGCATGGTAACAGTTGTTGCTTGCTGTCAGATCTAACATGTTACTTTCATTTCGTGTTGTCTGGACTTTGGGTTAATTTGGGAGAAGCTGCAAGGCAATTGTCCAGGATGACATTCTCAGATATCACTTTGGCTCTGCTTTCTACTATTCTACCTCTGGTTGTCTGTTTTCATGTGATTTTTATCACGGAATCTATTTGATCGCTGAATATTAGCATGCTTACTATGTATGTTGAATTTGGAGATTGATATTGTATTAATCTTTCTGTTGGATGAAGTTACTGCAGATCTGCTGAAGATCACATGAGTTATCTGGATAACATTTACGGTCTGAAACATCAACATTCTCTTTATATTCCATTATAGCATGAATTAGTTGGGTTGAAATTGACATCCATCCATCTATGACATATCGCAATGTCACTCAGTAGCAGATTGTCATTGTGTTGCCATCCAGCATATGGATCAAAGGTCAGATTATCCTCCACTTAATTGACATGAAACCTGTCAATATCTGCAGAAATAACAGACTGGCTTCATGTAAAAAACAAACAAACCCAAACACTTCTCTCTTTAAGCAGCTCTCTCTGCTTCACTATTGCTTGGCAACTAAAGCTTTCGCAGCTCTGTTATAAGTTACATTGCATTTGTTGTCGAATAATATGTCAGTGGTGAAGCATTCACATAAAGTATCCACTTGTACTGAAACAAAAGAGCCTTTCTGTGTTAACCTGCTAGCAGTAGAATTGCTTCGCTCTTGTCGGTAAAGGAGAATTTATTTAGATGATGGTAGCAGAAGTAGATCTTCCCTGGATGAATGATTTGCTGCATCATTGTTCAGGAGTTAATACTTCTCTAGGCACTTTGGAGTTAAAAAAATATTCCCTTTTAAAGAATACTCAGATATTTTGATTTGACAACTGAAAATGCATGATTTCTGAGAGCACACACCTTATCCCAGGTATAGCTTTTTAAAGATCCCAATATAGATTGATTGATTCTGCTGTTGGGTCAGAAGAACACTGGAGTTAAAAAGCTAGGATGCAGAAAACGTTTGGAGTGCCTGCAAATTGCTTGGAATTACTATTAGATAGTTATTTGGAACAGAACTACACAGTGAAGATGACTGTATAGATGAGGATCATAATACTGGGGTGCACTTACAATGATGTTGTTGAACTAGGCTTGCTTTGTGTTAAAAACTTAGGTGGACTGATGCCAAATAAAGGACAAACTTTCTCCATCAGGAAATACGGTTGTGTACGATTTTCAATTTGACTGACCCTGACCAGTAATGGCCATCAGCATACTCAGAACCAGTCAGTGTAGCAAACACTCTTCGGTGGGGAGGCTGTAACTGTGGAAATATGGCTGAAGGCATTTGGAGTGTTCATGCATGTTGCCCTACTTTCACATTTTTGGTTGTTTGCTACCTACATTTTCTGGGTACAAAAAGGATCCATCTGGTTCAGAAGACAATTAATGGGGAAGTTTCATAAAATTTGTGTAAGCACAAAAATGATCCAGGTTGATTTAACCAGATAACAGGAAGGCTAAACAAAATATGTTAAATGCGCTCCATCTGATCTGCTCTTTTGTAAGCTTTGAGTCTCTGTTTTGGGTCCACCAAATCTGAATATGTTAGCAGTCTTCTGGATATCTGAGTTAAGGTGAGGCACTGCATTTTGCAGGGATTGTACACCTACAATTATGTGGAAACCATTTCTTTAAGGTTTAATGAAACATCTGGAAAGAACACCCATTGAGAACAAATAATTTCAGATATATGCAGATTTATAATGACAAAAATTGATTCTACCTAATGGACAACTGAAGGCAATGTAAAAGTTGTTCTAAGTTATGCTATTAGCAAAGCCAAAACAGTCTATGTTGCTATTAAAGAATTGATCACTGTGTTTGTTGCTAGTTGTCTAAGACAGTCTCTTTATGGCTACTCTGAGGAAAAAGACAGTTGCATCGAGTGTCAATAATCTGACCTTGGTGTTAAAAGGTGCTGCCCCTGTTCTGTTTATTCATATTAATATATCATCATGTTCAGACTATTCATATTAATATATCATCATGTTCAGACTATTGAGCACACCTGAATATAAGCTGCACCAGCTAAATTTGAAAATGAAATAAATGTTCTACATATATAGGCTGCACTTGAATATAAACCACAGGTTTATATGTTGTAACATGAGATATTTACACAGAAATATTTTTTTTGTTTTAATTTAAGACTTGTTTTTTTTTTTTTTGTTTTTTTACTCTCCCTGAAAATTGGCAGTAAGGCACCAACACGACATCAACACAACACCAACACGACAGGATTATGCCTGGTTAGAAAAGAAAACATACTTTAGCCTACCAGAAAAGTCATTGGTCACCATCTTCCTCTTGCGTTCTAAAGCCAACGTCTCACCATCGATTCATTGATACCAAGCTTACGTTCAGTAGCTCCATTTCCTTGTTTGATGGCAAGCTCGATTGCCTTTAACTTAAAAGCTTAATTGTATACATTTCTTCATGTGTTTTCCATGATGAGGGAGCATGCATAAAAACTACCCCTAGTGTCTTCTTCAGCACATAATCTTTCCCCACATGTCTGTCTCTCTTTTGCACTTCTTGCTATAGTGCCCCCCGGAGGCAGTTAGCCTCAGACGCCGGGTCCAAAGCGTGTGAAAAAAGTAGCGGCTTATAGTCCGAAAATTTTGGTAATCCTATTCATATTGTTTTGCATTAGTGAGCTGTCTTGGCTGTTACATTGCAACTTGCAGGTCAACAGTATAGAGGTCAGTCTTAAACCAATGCATTGGACTCTAGTGTATTGCACACACCAGCTCAACTGCTTCTAAACATCACCAACCTTTCTACTGAGCTCTGATTTTTACCTTCGTAAATTTTCTTTGGCAATGATGAGAAAAGCAAAGTTAAGGCATTTCCTAAACAAGTTTCCTGTTATGTTTCAATTTAAAACTTGAAGACTGGAGAGTTGGTTGGTTGAGCTCAGATGCTTTACAGCCATGAAAAAGAAAGGATTCAAATACTGAGGCACCTATGTACACTCAGACATACCTCCACATTTCCTCCTTCAATGCTTCAATGAAGTAACCGTTTAAAAGATGTTTAGTGTGCTATATTTGTAATTCCTATGAAGCCTAGTTTATGCTTCTCTGTCTGCGGGGGTACGGAGACAGACAGTACTTTATATTACAAGGCCAGTTTATCTAATCTGGTCTTTTGGTGATTTTGAACACCAGGATTTGTAGAGAACAACAAACCAGACCGCTGTGTTTGTTTGTTTCCATGAGTTTTTAGAGGATTCTATGAGCTGCACTTCTAGGAAAAAGCTTTCCAGCTCAATCAAAACTTGATCTCTGTCGGCCATTGCTCCTTGAGTGTATGTGCGTTTACAAGCTGAAGTAAATAAACTGTCCTCGACCAGAACCGTCACTGCAATAGTAGGCAGACCCATCAGAAAAGGTCAGCACCCCCTGCTGTGCTGGCGGAGAATTGCTTCGCAACACTGACACACCGACGGAGAAGAATATAAGGAAAACGTCTCCGTCAATACGCGTGCGTGTTGGTGCAAACTTGCGGACAGATAAGTATAAACTAGGCTTAAGGCTCCAATAAAAGGCAGTGTCTTTTTGGGAATAATCAAGGATTTTTTAAATTGTTTTAAATTGAATCGAGACAAACAGGATTTGAGACAGAAGGATAGCTGCAAAAGTGGAAAGAAAGGTTAAAAGGATGTTGGTGAGACTTTCTAAGAGGTATTATTTAAAGACGGGCACTAAAAAAAAGACATAAGGCAGAGCTGGACATGGTAATATGTTCATTGGTGAACAAACTAGACAGCATTAGAAATAAATGGATCACAAGGAGAGCTCAGGATGAGCTGTTTGGAGACAAAGTTAGAGTTAGACCGGGCTGGTCTTGAGATGTGCAGAGAAGACACAGTGAATATTTTGGACAAAGAATGCTGAACAAGGAGGTGCCAGACCAGGTGGAAAGAGGAAGATCACAGAGGTGGTTAATGGACGTATGAAAAGATGATATGCAGATTCATAAGGTGACATAGGAGGATATGAAGGATAGGGATGGATATAAAGTATGAGTGTAACGGTACGCCAAAATTCCCAGTTTGGTACGTACCTTGGTTTCAATTTCAGTTCATTTTCGGTACAGTCGGGGAACAAAGAGAATACATTTTTTTATAAAATGTACTACAAACTGTAGTTACAATAGATTTTTCAACAAAATGTTCTCGGATAACAAAAAATGTATACAATATAAAAAATATATATTTCCTTTTAGGAAACTGCAACATAAATACTTTGGCTTTCTGCTAATGTCAAGACAATCTGGGATATGAAATAAATATTTTAGACTTCCTTACTATCATTGTGTTACTGACAATGGTAACAAGGTTTTCAGGGGTTAAGCAGTTACCTGAACCAGCTAACAGGATATTCAAATTCCAATTCAAAAATATTTTATTGATCCTAGAGGGAAATGAAGTGTTGTAACATCCGCAAAGCGTAATACGCAGCTAATAGCTGCAATTAAAGTCAATCGGACAGTTTCCACCGGGCGCGAAGCAGCGTGAATCGGACATGTCCCAGAAGCGTTGTCGCGGCCCTCTCCTAAATTTACACTGCAGGGCTATTTTTTACATGCTACGCTTCTAAAACTCGTCCAGCTCAGCAGTTTATATCTGGTCAGGCAGGAAATCAGGCACGGAAACTATGTAAAATAGCTGGAAATTTCAAAATAAAAGACATGTGCAGATTTCAGTTTGCTTAACTAACGAAAAGAATCCCGAAACAAAGCATCATCACCTGTGACACCAGGGTTGAAGTCAGTCGGTCTGTGGGTCTAGTTTGTTGGTTTTTATCATGTACGACTAGAATTTATTCCTTGAAGTGAAGAAACCCAGTTTACCTGATACCAGTGATCATTTTACAAGGACAACATGAAAAAGGAGAAGGCATGGACAGAAATAGCTGCAGTTTGGAGAATGGATGGTGAGTTTATGATAATTACTAACATAGAATAAAATTTTTCCCCGTCATATTACCCTTTAAGTTATGTAATTACAAATCTCCTGTGATTTTGTGATCTCCCGGGACCAGCTGGGTGGAGCGTTTTCGCGAGCGATACACGTCTAAAACGGGGGATGCTGAATTTGCGAGTAAAACTTGTCTATTAGGCTAAGCGCCGCGTAGCAGGGGTTAGAAAGATCACTCTGAGACAAAGGAGCTCATGTAGCGCTCCATATTTCTTGTTGTCTGTGCCACTGCAGCAGTGCTGCTATCAACATGTCAATCATAGAGAAGACCACGCCCAGCCCTCTCCCTCCTTTGCTGGTCCACCAGACAATACCTCCTTTTGGCGCATTTTTTAAACAGGAAATATGGGCAGATTAAGACTCTGGTAGGGCTGTGAGTTGCTCTTTAATTCTGTGTCTTCTGAAATCTACAATCAGCTCTTTTGTTTTGTTCACATTCATGGTAATGCTGGGTACACACCAAAAGATAATCGGGCTGATTTTGGACCGATTTCCCCCCTTCCAACAATCCTAGTTATGTCCCGATTATCTTGATGGTTCTACAGATTATTTTACCAGATTTTCCCTTGGTGTGAGGTGTGTTAAGAGTGTCTGAACCTGCTCGGAAGAACGTCGGAGCCGCCCCGATCGCGAATCGTAAATATTAAACATGTTCAATACATCATGGCACACCACACACTATGGGACCGAAACGATTAAATCTAGTTGTTTTTTTTTCTCATGTTTGTATTCTTAACATTTTGAAAATCTTATAAGATGTAAAAAATCTTTTGGCATGTATCCAGCATTAGACAATTGTCACCCATAACTTACTGTGCAGATTTAAAACACACTCCACAGTAAAAAATTTCACGCTTAAGTTTTTTTTTTTTAAAGATGGCCGTTCTCTGTAAAAAGTACCATCTTCTTCCCCAGACAGACACTCCCATCAAGTCAGAGGAATCATTTTCTGCCGTGATCTTATTATATATTCAATGCTTCATGAGTTTCACAGGTCAGTGGAAGCAGCTGGTTGGAGTGAAGTTGAGCATTCGGTTTGTTACTGAGGGACTACATACATAAACTACATTCATATGATATCTATGTTATACTATTTGGTCTGAGGTTGAATATTCTTTTACTTTAGATTTTCTTCACAAAGGATATGACACATTTCAGGTCAAAAACTATTTGAGGCTTGTCATGTCAGAACATTTATTAATATCTTTTTTTTAAGTGTGAAAAGCTGCTGCAGGTCAACAGGTTAACTCGTCCTGCAGTCTGGGGTTACTTACGCTTTAAAGCCCTTCTTCTCTAGGTCAGTAATAATTGCATCGCTGGTTTATCTCTAGAATGGTTGTATTAAAACAAAAATGCTACTTTGCTAGATTATATGGCAGCTCCTGAGATTATTAAAAACAAGCAGCAGCTCAGCACATGTCAACAAATACATTAAAAACATAAATATCACTAGGTTTTTACAAAACATTATTATTTAGCAATTAAAACAGCCTTTTGAATGATGGACTGTTGATACGTTGCAAATGACAGTACAGTATAACCCATCTTGGATTGATGTTGTTGCTACTTTAAGGTCATTGCTGATGTCCTTCCTTGTTGGCATTGTGTTATCACACCTCTGTTCATTCCAGAACCAGCAAACTGCCAAAAACTCCTGCTTTTATTAATTTTGATTGGTTATTCAGGTGAGATCAGCACCTGGCCTACTTTTCTCTTAACTCCCATTGAAGCTGTTGGAGTGAATTTAGTCTGACATGCAGCTTCTGGGTTGTTTTTCTCATTCCCTGTTCAAGAAGTTATGGCACAGACCAAGATCTAAAAGAACTCAGTGATATTTAAGTTGTGTAACTGCTAGTATCACCATGCTTATTTCCTGCATGACCAGCCTCCTTATTTATGACCACACCACTGTGTGACAGAACCTGTAATAATACAACACCCCCCTGAAAAACTTTTTGATCCGATTAAAAAATAAAAATAATTAGTTACTGGTATTTTTTAAGCAAAACAGTGCTGTGCTTTCACCCAAAAGATGTATGGGGAAAAAAACAGGAAAATTGATCAGTTCACCAAATCATATGAAAGCTATCTTGTGTATACAAATCCAGTGAAAGGTTTATGTCCATAAATAATTGGTAGTGTGTGTATTTTGGACTTTTGATTTGGTTTGAACCACTCTTGGTCCAAACCATATATGTTTTGTTGCCATAAATAAGATGGGATTATTCACATTGGATATTTTTACTCTTCTTCTTAGCAGAACTGACCTGTCGCTCAGCTCCGCTCCCTGAACGCAAACAAATAGCATTCAACTACCAGTTTACCGGAACCAAACAGACTCCGACATTCTCACCGTCTCGCCCCATAGAGAAGCATTGACCCTTTAGTGGTTTTCTGGCCTGTATTTGTGTTTTTTAGACACTAATATGATAAACGATGTGCCTGGGGAACATGCAGAAGTGAAACGCGGTTTCACGTCAGGATAAGCAACAGACTTTATTTTATTCTGTTTCCCAAACAGAAACAAAACCTGGACAAATGTCTCCCGTTGGATAAAGCTGTGTGGCAGACCACACAGTCAACTCAACATGACAACTATAAACAAAAATATAAGTCTGTAGGGATTATTAGTAAGACAATGGTCTGGTATAATCTGAGCAATCAGGTTATAGAAGTTCATATCAATCACATACAGCCTAGCGGTAATTAGCTTTCTCAAGCTAGCCACTTAGCAGGCTATTGTTATGTTAACTGATGGTAATGAGTTTAACACATTTCCCTGCTGTACATGAACAATGCTGTTCTTCAATGTCTCTCTTGTCAAAGACGACTGATGCCAGATGAGGCTTCTCCCTCTTGTGTTGAGACCTGAAGATCCATGCCTCTAATTTCAGTTTTTTCTCTCCATATAACTCGACTTTGAAATCTCATACAGAGCCCTCCATGGCATAATGCCGACCTTTCTGAAGGCTCCTCAAAGATATTGACTGTTGTTGGCTTCAAAGGTTGTCAAGAGCCACCTTAAGAATTGTTTCAGCACTGACCACTCTCATTGGAAACATCCAGTAAGCTGCTGTGCCTTGTCCGAGTTAGTAACAGTAACTAAGGAGGGCGGGGCTAAGAAGGACTGTCAGGACAGGTCAGTCTGTTGAGCTTATTTAAATTGATTGGTTAGCTGACATGGAAACTGGTTTTAATCAATCTGTTAATATTTAAAAAGCTTCAAGTCCTGGGCCAAAAGTTTTATGTTACTCTTATGTAATCATTCCTAACCCAGTTGTGTGGCACGAGAAAGGCAAGACTGTGGGACACCAAGGTATAGAGAATTACAGTAATCAAGGTGTGTGGTGATAAATGCATGGATCAGGGTTTCATAGTCTTGACCTGAAATAATATGTTTAACGTTTGCAAGTTGTCTCAGCTGATTAAAAACTAGGTTTCATCACTGCACTGATCTGCCTATCAAAAATAAAATCACTGTCCATTATTACACCAGGTTAGTTACAATAGTTTTTTGGTATTGAGCCAGAGGGCCAAGGTCAATAGGGCAGGGCCAACTAACATCACTGGGACTAAAAACCACAACTTTAGTTTTTATCATTAAGATGAAGAAAATTGACAGACATCCAGACTCTAACTTCCTCAAGACACTCTAAAAGAGTGTTTAAAGGGCAAGAGTGCTCATGTTTGAAAAGTACATACACCCAAGTATCATCAGCAGAAAAATGAAAGGCACATTTATGCTTTCTGAAATTGAACCAAGTGGCAACAAATATAAGGTAAAGAAGCAAAGTGCCAAGAACTGATCCCTGTGGAATTCCCTGTGGAAGTTAGAGGAACAGAGGAAGATTTAAAATATTCCAGGCTGACACAAAAAGTTTTGTCATTCAGGTAAGACCTAAACCAATTCAACGCAGTGCCTTGAATACCAGCACAATGCTGTAATCAAGACAACAGAATGTCATGTTCCACAGTATCAAATGCAGCTGATAAATCTAATAGAACTAGGATCACATGATCCCCAGAATCAGTAGCTAAAAGAATATCATTAAAAACCTTCAATGCAGTTTCAGTGCTATGAAGAGATAAAAAACCAAACGGATTTTTTTCTAAAACGTCATTTTCTTGTAAAAACTCAATCAGCTGCATAGAGACAACTTTCTCAATTATCTTCGAAAGAAAAGGAAGTTTAGAGATTGGCCTGTAGTATGAGAGAATGGTTGGATTAAGGTCGAACTTTTTAAGTAGCTCCACTGCTGCATGTTTCAAATCTTTAGGAACCACGCCAGAAAAGAGGCTGCGATTAATTGGTGTAAGAACCGATGAGGCCAAAGTAGAAAAGACCTTTCTAAAAAGCAGAGGTGCCAATACATCAGAGGAAGAACCCGAGGGCTTCAGATGATCAATGGAATGCAAATAATTTAAAGCCAAAGGCTCAAACTGATGGAAAACAGCTGAGCAGGGAACAGAGACAGTTGGATCAAAGGCTGAAGGAGATATCCGAGCCCTAATACCAGACACTTTATCAACAAAAAAAAAGGATAAAGTTTTCACATGTCTGAAAGGAGGGTTCAATACAGGCAAACTGCTGAGTATTAAGGATATTGTCAATAGTACTGAAGAGTACTTGGGGTTTATGGCGGTTTGAAAGTATAATATTTGACAAATGTTTCCTTTTGGCCTCTTTCACGGCTTCCTGATAATGATAATGACACTTCTTTAAAATCTGAAAAGAAACCTGAAGTCTGTCCTTCTCCCATTTCCTTTCTGCCTTCCGACACTGTCTTCTTATAGTGCACGTTGTTCATCCAACCACGGCTCAGATTTTGTTTTAGCCATTTGTTTTAACGGAGCCACAGAATCTAATACAGTCTGGCAGGTGGAATGAAACCAGGAACTAAGCTCATTTGTGTCATGATAGTCTCAGGAATGACAGACTTCAGATCAAAAAGGGTTGAGAACTGGACAGCAGTCGATGGGTTAATAATGCGAACAGGAGCACGAGTTTTAAATATATTACCAGGAAAAACAATGTTGAACAACACAGGCATATGATTCGAAAACAAATCTCCACATCTGAAACGGACCCAGATAGAGGGAGATCATCAGTGGTCTTGTATGTCTTCCATTTTCTAATAATTGCTCCCACAGTTTATTTCTTCACACTAAGCTGCTTACCTAATGCAGATTCAGTCTTCCCAGCCTGGTGCAGGTCTACCATATTGTTTCTGGTGACCTTTGACAGCTCTTTGGTCTTGGCCATCGTGGAGTTTGGAGTGTGACTGTTTGAGGTTGTGGACAGGTGTCCTTTATGCTGGTAACGAGTTCAAACAGGGGCCATTAATACAGGTAACGAGTGGAGGACAGAGGAGCCTCTTATAGAGGAAGTTACAGGTCTGTGAGAGCCAGAATTCTTGCTTGTTTGTAGGTGACCAAATACTTATTTTCCACCATAATTTGCAAATAAATTCTTTAAAAATCATTCTCATTTTGTCTCTCATAGTTGAGGTATACCTATGATGAAAATCACAGGCCTCTCGCATCTTTTTAAGTGGGAGAACTTTCACAATTGGTGGCTGACTACTTTTTTAGCCCACTTTATCAGGAATGGATTGGAACCCATTGAACCTGGATTAGAGCATTTGTAATAGCCCAGTTCCCCACATGTCTGCTATAACAAAGGTACATTAAGTTACATTTCCTCATTCCTTTGTTTTCAGGAAAGCCACAAGTTGAAAAAAGCTAGTCTGACAGGTGTGGTATGGTCCGGGAAGCCATCCAACTGGACCTACATGACAACTCAGGGACGCATGCTTTTAGCCATTTTATTTAGGTCCATTGTCTGTATGATAGCTTCATGGACTACATCTATCATGGGTATTGAAAATCCATAATGCTTACATGAATGCACATAGAGACTTAATCCAAAGAGTTTCAGCTAAAAGAGGAAGCACATTTTTTGAGCTTAAAATCGTTTTGGTCATTTCTTTATTCCAGCATTTACTCCCCTGTGTTGCTGCAATACTCTGAGGTAATTTTCTAACCCACATGCAGAATCAGCCTCAGAGTTCAACCTAGTTTATACTTCTTCGTAAGCAGGTTTGGACAGGCAGGCACACGCATCGACGGAGACGTTTTCCTTTCAGACTTCTCTGTTGTCTGGGGAGTCTTGCAAAGTAATTCCCCGCCAGGACAACAGGGGGCGTACTGCTTTTCTGAGAAGGGGTCCTGCCACCCAGTCACGACCCATGTCGATGACTGTGCATTTACTTTTTTATTTCTAAACCAAAACTCATATATTGTCTTATGCAACACATTCTTCGATCTGTTCCTTGTCTACTGTTAGATATCTTCAGCACTATAGATTTATTTGGAAATGCCATTGCTGTTAACAACTTTAAAGGAAGTTGCATTCTGACCAATCACAGGCTTGCACTCTGTAGTTTCTGACAGACATTTTAAAAAATTGGGCATTTCTCCATCCCCCTCTGCGGGCCTGCTGCAGAGCGCTTGCAACGATGGATGATGGCGCTGCGTGTCTCCGCACCCCTGCTGACAGAAGTATAAACTAGGCTTAAAAGTGAAAAGGAATTTATTACAATATTTTTAAAAAATTACATGAAGGAGGTTTCTCTGGCTCCAGAGTTCTGGCGTGTCTAAAATCGGACAAGGTGTTAGAACTGGCTGAGGTGATGTATGAAGAACTATGGTAATGGAAAGTAAGGAAGACCTTATGGATGTTTGGGCTGGACGGTGCCGTGGTAAGAGGTATTTGATCCTGCAGTTTGTATATCGGAGACAATGCGGTGCTGATCCAGTAGAGTTGCAATGTTAGTTGGTGAGTTCAGAAGAGGGACAGAGTAATGGAAAGCAGGTAGGCAGATGATGATTGGAGAATGAAGCGATGAATGACAACTGTGGCTTGGGTTGTGCATGGAGTAGGACTTTTTCAAGAGTGTTTTGTCAAGATAGTCCAGAAATTAAGTGTTTTCTTCAACCTGGGAGTGTGAAAGGAAATTAGGTTAGTTAGCATAAACTTCTTCAGATCAAGCTGAGCTACAAGGAATTATGCCGCCCAAACAGGAGCTTGAAACTACTGGTGATGGTTTATCATCAGGTGCTGAATGGTCGTCTTGCATCTTCTTATATCTCAAACAAAATTGAGCAAAATTGCCAACTGGTGTGTAGTCTGCAGCCAGATCACCAACAAAGATCTTCTGGATGACAGGATGGCTCACACTCACATTGCACACACTCGTGTGTGAAATTTGCGTATTTTAATGGTATCACAGAAGTCGCAACAGAAATGGCTCACCTGCGCCTCCTGGAAACCTTCAAAACACACTTCTCATTTAGCTTAGTTTGTCATATAGGTCTAAGATGTGGAGAACTTGTCAAACTTCTCAAGCCCTACCTAAAAGTCTCTTGCACCCCTGGTCTACAACTGGAAGTCAGCCATCTTGAATTGAACTAGCAATTTTGACCCCATTTTGGCTGTTTATTGCCTTTAAATCTGATCAAACTCCTACAGCTTTTGATTGATCGGCTTGAAAGTTGGTCAAGATGGCCTTCAGGCATAGGGGATCTAAAGTTACTAAAATCCTGACTGATCGTGCATGTTGAGGGGCAGGCCTAAAACTTTGACTAAACGCCACAAATATAAAAGTTGTTATATATCCTATGTAGAAAATCACAGAGACATAAAACCCACTGTTAAAACCCACTGGATTTTCATCAGGTCCCTAACAAAGCCCAATGGTCAAATACTGACATCACTCAAGCTTTCCCCCTGAGAACAGGAAGTGTAATGTTTTACTTTGAAAGGTCCATATTTTAAACCCTTGACGTAATCAACACCAAACCATGTACAGTGAAAGAGGACAAGTTGGTGTAACTTCCTGTCCAGTAGTAAGAGGTTTTTAGCGAAGGTGTCGGGGCTATGGGTGTGTGCAGGCAAGGTGAAGTCTGGCGTTATGCCATGGTCATACGTTTGGCTCAAATTTTCACAAAAATTAATTTGATCTACACCAAAATACACATAATGGTTATTAGTCCAACTCCTAAAAGGTATTTTCACAAATGTGTGGTTGGCTTGGCCTAATTCCTCAACAGCTTCCCCTAGAACCATTAAAGCAATCAGCCCCAAGCCATGTTTTATCCGGATTATAATATTCGGTACACATATGTATTTTTTCACAGCTATATCTCATTAATGCATTATCAAAACCATTCTAAATGTTGTATGCTTCCTCATGGATGACTGTTCAACACATCAGTAGGGTAAATTGATGACATGACCTTTGCCCCGCCCACTGGGAACGAAGGCACAGGTTTCTATGATGATCTACCATAACTGTAGAACTTTCAAACTTTTGTGTTGATGAGGTGGTGGTGTCATATACCCGTGATGGCGACACAGGCTGGAGCGGCGCTGAGCTGCTTTGAGGAACCTTTGAGGCCGCTTGCAGCTTTAACCCTCTCTGTGCCTGGCAGAAAATTACTTATTTCATTAGCTCCATCACCAGACACATGTGGATGTAGTTAGAATCTGCCTTAATGCTTTATATTTATGCCCTCACATTTATTATTGATGGATATTTAAAGAAAATCTTGTGTTACACTCATTATGATTTAACTGGACCCACTGTAACACATATGCAGTGTTCTGGTAATCCAATGGCCGATTTATCTTCCTTACTGGGTCAGACCAAGTCATATACGTCTCAATATTAAATGTGTCATTGAGATTTCTGTAAAAGCTCATTTATAAACATGTAAACGGCTGTCAGATCTGCATGTGTGGTTATGAACGTCAAGTTGGTCTGCAGACTAGGTTGAAAATTGACCTTAATAAATGATCTTGGCCGTGGACTGACTACAAGGTAACTCCTCTGTGCAGTCAGATTATTTTTTTTTTTTATCATACCCAATATTAAGGGGTAGAGAGAGTTACCTACTGTAGACAAGACCCAATTTACTTTATAAAATGTAATTCATTATCAAGGCAAGGCAATTTTATTTGTATAGCAGGGTAATTCAAGGTGCTTTACATGATTTGGTGATTTAAAAAAAACACATGGAATATAACATTGGAAATTAAAAGTAAAAGAAACACACATTACACATGATACACAACAGAGCAAGAGAAAGATCAAAAAAGCAAGAGAGCATGAACACATTTCATACATATGACATCAAGCATTTACTCGAAGGTTATTCTAAACAGATGTTTTTTAGTCTCGATTTAAAGCAGTTCAGAGTTTCAGCAGCTCTACACTCGTCATGAAGTCTGTTCCAGATAAGGGGAGCATAAAAACTGAAAGCTGCTTCTCCATGTTTAGTTCTGAGTCTAGGGATGTTTAGTAGGCTAGAGTTGGAGGACCTGAGTGGTCTTGGTGATTGGTACCATGACAACAGATCTTCAACATATTTTGGTGCTAAGCCATGTAATGATTTATAAACCATTAAAAGTATTTTAAAGTCTATTCTCTGAGCTACAGGGAGCTAGTGTAAGGACTTTAGACCTGGGGTGATGTGCACTACTTTCCTGGTTCTAGTGAGGAACACGAGCAGCAGCGTTCTGGATCAGCTGCAGCTGTCTGATTGACTTTTTAGGCAGACCTGTGAAGACGCTGTTGCAGTTATCAATCCAACTAAAGATAAACACATGGATGAGTTTTTCTAGGTCGTGTTGTGACATCAGTCGTTTAATCCTAGAAATGTTCTTCAGGTGATAGAACGCTGACCTTGTTATTGCCTTTATGTGACCCTGGAGGTTCAGGTCTGAGTCCATTACTACACCTGGATTTCGAGCCTGATTATCAGAAATTGTGAGTTTGCCAGCTTGGGTCCAATAACAGGATTTGTGATTTTGCAACCCATTTTGGAAAGCCCTTAAAAAAAAATAATTAAATGAATATAGGAGGAGGAGAAGTAGCTACTTCTTACACACAAATGGCTCTAAAATAAGTAATAAAAAAAAATTTCTTAACTACTGGAAAAGATTGAACATTAATCAGAAAAGAATTGCTGAAGGTTTGATAACAATACTGAAAAAATTATGGTAAAAAAAATAATATTCTACTTTCGGTCAAAACGTTTCCTGTTTTAATGTAAATTAAAGAACGTTAGTTATGACAAAGTGTTGGCTCTCAAAAAACAATAATTCTTATTTTTGACCCTAGTTCCATGGTATCTTTATCATTTAGAGGTAGAGCATTACGATCCTTAAGTGTTTGTGTTTTGAGTTTCAGTTATTTCATTTCTTTATTCAGTCTTATCACCTTATCACTTTCGTTTATTTCCTGGTGTTCATTTCTTGGTGTTAGCTGTTATGTTTTACTTTAGGATTTTAGTGTTGTTATTTTTGGTTCTATCTTCCTTCTATATTTTCACTTCTTGTCTCTTCTTAGATATTTACACTTTTGTTTCATTGTTTTTAGGTTGTTTTAATCTTTTATTTGTTTTTCCTTATCTCATAATTTTCTCTCTGTTAGTTCTGTGTAACTTCATTCCTCTTGTTAAGATGGTTTTCTTATTTGAATTCTCTCTCTGGTATTTATCCTTACATTTCCTTCTGTTCTCTCCTCCCTGTTCGTTAGTGCTTTTATTTTGAGTTTCTCTTAGGTTCCTTTTATCCTTATTTTCTTAGATATCTTTAGATACTTCAGAGTTAGTCCTTGCCCTTCTTATTTTCTGGATTATTTCCTGCCCTCTCTTCTGTTCTGTTTATGTCTTTAATGGTTTTTCTTCTGTTTTCTCCCTACCATTCCGCTCTGCTCCCCTCCCCAGCTGCTGATTGCCTCCACCTGCTCTCTTCCTCACCTCTCCTCACATCTGCTCTCTACTAATTAGTCATCTGGTTTCCTTCCTTCTTCTTCTTCTGTTTTTTTAATGGCAAGTGGCATCTAACTTCTAGGTGCATTTCCGCCACCTACTGTGCTGGAGTGTGGGTCGGAGTATTAGAACAACAAAAAAACAAAACAAACATCTCAGTTTTCTTTAACAATCTACTTTGTTTTAAAAACTCTATTACAAGTTCAAACTTTCTTTCTTCTCCACTTAATAAATTCTTTACACTTAAACATCCATCTCCACTTGTCTTCAAGCTTTCTCTGAGTTTTCTTCTGCTCTCTGAATGTTTTATACAATAACAAATTACATGTTCCACTGTTTCTTTGTCGGCTCCACAATTACCCAAACCTGATGGATGCTTCCCTATTAAATGTAGTGTACTATTGATTCCTGTATGACCCATTCTCAACCGTGATATTATTTTTTGATCTTTGCTGTTCATTCTTACATTATTCCATTTCCCTACTTTTTCCTGAATTTGAAAAAGATGCCATCCCTTCTTTCCCTTCTCCCACTGATGTTGCCATTCTTTCATGACCTGCGTTTTAATAATAGTTATAATTTCAGATATACTAAACAGTATGTCTATGATTGACCTCTGCTTTAATGACTTCTTTGGATAATAGTCCGCCATCTCATTTCCCTCCACCCCTCTATGTGCTGGAACCCAAAAAAATCTTACCTCTACTTTTATTTGTTGCAGTCTGAACAAACATTCATATATTTCATATAATATATCTAGTCTGCTGTTTGTAGACTTTGACTTTACTGATGATCATGCTGAAAGCGAATCTGAACATATGATTCCTTTTTTAATTCGATTTAGTTCTATCCACTGTAGACTGAAAGATATTGCCAACATTTCCACTGTATATACAGATAGGTGATCTGGCGTTCTTTCCTTTGAATAAATTTCTAACTGCGGTATAACAAAATAAATACCTGTTTTTTCCCTTTTCTCTTTCTTTTGATCCGTCGGTGCAAATTTGCATAAATGGATTATGAGCAGTTCTTAATCTATCTTCAGTGATGTTGTCCGAATTACCTTTCCCTCTGCTGTTTTCCATTTTCTCCTGAATATTAACCCTCTGGCTCATAGTGGTCACTGTAGTGGATAGCTATTCAAATGACATATTTTTCTAAATACTAACGTTTTTTTGCTGAAACTTCATATTGGCCACTAGAGTGCTCTCTGCTAACCCACTCCATTGCGGCCAACTCAGTGGTCAGTCATTGTAACTGCAAGTTTCCTATGAATCCAAGATGACTGATAATCAGCCACAGCTGTTGACTACTCAAGGAATATCCTGTCAGTTCTTCTATTCTAGAAGAGTCCTAGAGCTAAAAATAATATGATGGTATACAGTAACAGCCATGTAATACTTTATTTTGTCTAGTTTAAAAAGACCCATTTAAATAAGTAGTAATTGGGAACTAATCATGTGACACCATGCATCATCAAGTGTGTTTATTATTCCAGTCAAATAATTGTTTGCTCTCATCTTGTGACTGCTGTGGTTGTAAAACCAGTGTATTTTTGCTATATTGTATAGAGTATTTATTTAAAAACAGATATTGTTGTGCAGATTAGTTGCAAATGTAATGCTCTTAATTGTGTCCTATTTTGTAGACTTGAGTGCACCACAGAATAGGAAAAACTATAGAATAGTCCAGGATATTCCTTTCGGCTCCATTGATGATTATAGTAACAACATTGATAATGAGTGTCTCCCAGAGAACAGTAGAGGCATAGGACATGAGGATGATGAAGGAAATGTAGTCATTCAGGGTCCAAATAGCCCGGAGGATTAAGGCCAAGATACAGAAGTCAGCTCGATAAGGGAGCTATGGAAGATGTGCAGATATTGCACATCTTCCATAGCTCCCTCATGAAGGTATGGAAGATGTGGAAATGTGCACATGTACCAGGCCACACTCAGGCAAGCAGAAATGTCTAAAAATTCAAAAAATGATGGCTTTGATGGAAACTTAGTTCATTTTCTTAGAGACTAGAAAGTAGATGTCGAGGGAAGAGATCCAGTAGACCATTTTCCCAAAGATCTCACTGATGACATAGTTCAGCACACCGATTATTATGCTCATTAGAATGGGAAAGAAAGTCTGGCCCTGACAATAGAAGAAATGCAGTTATATTTAGGGATCAACTTGATCTTAAAATACATTTGTTATCCTATGACACGGTCGCACTAGTCTAGTGAGGATGGCTTCCATCTCATAGTAATTGTAAGCACAATGTCTGTGAACAGATGTATACTAATCAATTTGCTGTTATTGATGAAAACATGTTACACTAGTGCAATTACATAGTAATGTAATTGCCTGTTCTACACCCAAGGAGAAATATGGAATCCCAAAATATTGTTCTTCAAAGTGGACATATTTAAAACATGGAGCATATGCATTAGTTTCACAGTTGTGAGCACTGGATGTTTTTTTTAAATCCAGGCTATAACAATAAGCCATACCTCTCAAAACTGTGCATGGATTTATCATAGTATAAAACAGTATGAACTTAATATAAAACTATGTTCTGAGTGCTCAGGTGCATGCAGTCCACTGGAGTGGATACATTTGTAACTCCCTGAAAAAAAAAAACATTTCATGCCCTCAAAAGAATTAAAACACTAAAGGGATTTTTTTAACTCAGGCTTTCATAATTCATGCATCAAAGGGTTAAAATCAACATGTACTGCTGGAAATACCCAAATTGGGTTAGCAGTATATAAAAACTTCTTAACCTGTACCTTGTTGGGAATTTTCATCTCTCTAGTCCACCGTTGCAATTTCCAGATACCATTTCCATTCTTTGTATTTCCACTTTCCCAGCATGGATTTAGGGCCCTTTTAACAGGGTGATCTTCATCCTTGTATACTTGCCCAGTAATTTAATGGCAGTTTTTTAAACCTGAGGTGCATTGGCATTTCTCCCATTTAAGTCTGTGCTGATACCCCTGTTGTAGATCTGATTGCACCACAACATACGCTTAAAGGTTGGTTTTATATGGTTTTGATCTTTTTCAATAATGTTTTGGATGCTGAACTGTATACTGTACAGCCATAGTCTATTACTGATCTAATCATTGCATTATATATGTATTTTAAAGCCTGGGGCAATAGCTCCCCATATCCTCTCAAGCATCTCATTATATTCATAATAATTTTTACATCTTTCCTCTATTTTATTAATATTCTCTTTCCATATTAGTTTGATATCAAATATAACTCCCAAGATATCGCAAACTATGTACCTGTTCCAACTCCTCACCATATAATTTGAGATTAACCATTACATTGTTTTTCCTAGTAAATACCATACTTTTTGTTTTTTCCACTGAAAATTTTAATCCCCAGTCTTATGACCAGTTTTCAACTACTCCAATTGCTTCCTGCATTTTCTTTTGTATATGTTTAATATTTCTACCCCTTTTAACAACGCTCCATCATCGACAAATAACGCTTTTCCAAATTCATTGCCCACATTCTGATAAACATCATCTATCATAATAGAAAACAGCATTGGACTGATAACACTTCCTTGTGGAGTTCCATAATCCACTTTATATCCATTTGAAAGTCTGTTTCCTACTTTTACTTGAATCTTCCTACTAAACAAAAAAAGTTTAATCCAATAATGCATTCTTCCTTTGATTTCTAACCATTTTAGTTTAATCAATAAGCCCTCCTTCCAAACCATATCATGTTTCTTCCACATCAAAAAATACTGCTACCAAACTTTCTTTATTGACTTGCGCTTTTCTAATTCCTGCCTAAAGACATACGACAGGGTCCGTTGTACCTCTTCCTTTTCTAAATCTGCTTTGATATTGGGATATCAGTTTTTTACTTTCAAGGTAATATGTAAGTGTTTCTGTAACCATCCTTTCCATTAAAGCAACACTATGTCGTTTTTCAACTTTCACAATATATTTCCAAGACCCTTGTGATGGTACATCGACTTAGAATAGGTTGAATGACACACATGCCATAGCCTGTATCTGTATCGCTTTTACTGGCACCATGTAACTTCAGGCCCCCTATCCACTGTCAAATAAAGGCCCCTGTGGCCACAAAACCTTAAAAAAAAAAAAAAGCATTAGCCAATAGGCTGCTATAATGACGCTGGCTTTTAAACGGTAGCAACACGATCTTTTGGCGTTTGAAGAAAAAACAAACAAACATGAAATTGTATTCATATGTACGCTGGCGTAGAGCTGTCAGCCATATAAAAAAGAAATTGGACTGTATCAAGTTATAATGTGAGTTTATTGTAAAAACATGAAGAGTATCAAGTTATAACATGATAGTTTATTGTAAAAACGTGAAAACAATGTGAAACTATCACGTTATAACATGATAGTTTCACGGTTTTACATTAAACTAACACGTTATAATGTGATACGGTCTAATTTCTTTATTATATGGCTGACAGCTCTACACCAGCTTACATACAGGTCCTTCTCAAAAAATTAGCACATTGTGATAAAGTTCATTCTTTTCCATAATGTAATGATAAAAATTAAACTTTCATATATTTTAGATTCATTGCACACCAACATATTTCAGGTCTTTTATTGTTTTAAAACTGATGATTTTGGCATACAGCTCATGAAAAACCAAAATTCCTATCTCAAAAAATTAGCATATTTCTTCCGACCAATAAAAGAAAAGTGTTTTTAATACAAAAAAAGTCAACCTTCAAATAATTATGTTCAGTTATGCACTCAGTACTTGGTCGGGAATCCTTTTTGCAGAAATGACTGCTTCAATGCGGCGTGGCATGGAGGCAATCAGCCTGTGGCACTGCTGAGGTGTTATGGAGGCCCAGGATGCTTCGATAGCAGCCTGAAGCTCATCCAGAGTGTTGGGTCTTGCGTCACTCAACTTCCTCTTCACAATATCCCACAGATTCTCTATGGGGTTCAGGTCAGGAGAGTTGGCAGGCCAATTGAGAACAGTAATACCATGGTCAGTAAACCATTTACCAGTGGTTTTGGCACTGTGAGCAGGTGCCAGGTTGTGCTGAGAAATGAAATCTTCATCTCCATAAAGCTTTTCAGCAGATGGAAGCATGAAGTGTTCCAAAATCTCCTGATAGCTAGCTGCATTGACCCTGCCCTTGATACAACACAGTGGACCAACACCAGCAGCTGACATGGCACCCCAGACCATCACTGACTGTGGGTACTTGACACTGGACTTCAGGCATTTTGGCATTTCCTTCTCCCCAGTCTTCCTCCAGACTCTGGCACCTTGATTTCCGAATGACATGCAAAATTTGCTGTCATCCGAAAAAAGTACTTTGGACCACTGTGCAACAGTCCAGTGCTGCTTCTCTGTAGCCCAGGTCAGGCGCTTCTGCCGCTGTTTCTGGTTCAAAAGTGGCTTGACCTTGGGAATGCGGCACCTGTAGCCCATTTCCTGCACACGCCTGTGCACGGTGGCTCTGGATGTTTCTACTCCAGACTCAGTCCACTGCTTCCGCAGGTCCCCCAAGGTCTGGAATCGGTCCTTCTCCACAATCTTCCTCAGGGTCCGGTCACCTCTTCTCGTTGTGCAGCGTTTTCTGCCACACTTTTTCTTTCCCACAGACTTCCCACTGAGGTGCCTTGATACAGCACTCTGGGAACAGCCTATTCGTTCAGAAATGTCTTTCTGTGTCTTACCCTCTTGCTTGAGGATGTCAATGATGGCCTTCTGGGCAGCAGTCAGGTCGGCAGTCTTACCCATGATTGCTGTTTTGAGTAATGAACCAGGCTGGGAGTTTTTAAAAGCCTCAGGAATCTTTTGCAGGTGTTTAGAGTTAATTAGTTGATTCAGATGATTAGGTTAACAGCTCGTTTAGAGAACCTTTTCATGATATGTTAATTTTTTGAGATAGGAATTTTAGGTTTTCATGAGCTGTATGCCAAAATCATCAGTTTTAAAACAATAAAAGACCTGAAATATTTCAGTTGGTGTGCGATGAATCTAAAATATATGAAAGTTTAATTTTTATCATTACATTATGGAAAATAATTAACTTAACACAATATGCTAATTTTTTGAGAAGGACCTGTACGACATGCTGAAATATTGAAAATGTACCTGGGAGGAAGACATTTGACACGCAATGAAGGCTGCCCAAGACGTGAAAATCTGTAACGTTAGACGGTATCGCTTGTCAACGCACGTGAATCCCAGATTTTATGACAGTAGTAGAAAACAATACCTTTTTCCCAACTGTAGGGGGACCCTGAGAGCAAAACGTACACAGTGTCGCTTTAATTTCACAACATGTGACGTGAGTGCAACTGGTCTATGGTTTCCTGGACAACTTGAATCTTTCCCTGGTTTGACGATTGGCACAATTATTGCTTCTTTCCAATTACTTGGTAACTTTCCCTTTTCCCATATTTCATTATAGATTTCCAATAACTTTAGTTTCATTCGTTTCCTTAAGTGTTTTAACATTGTATAACATATTTGATCTTTTCCTGGACTTGTCATACCAGCTTTCGCCAAGCTGCACTCCTGTTCAAAAAGTGTAAATGGAGCATCCATTGTTGTCATTGTGTTCTCTTCCTCATTTCTTCTAATAACTAAAGCATTTTCCTTTTTGTTTCTTCTCTCAATCTTCTTCTTATTTCTGATAGATTATCTGTACTATGAATTTTAACAAATGTTTTAACCATTATTTCTGCTTTATCCTTGTTAGTTATATCTATTTCATCTCCCAATTTTAACACTGGATATTTCCATTCTCTTCGATTTCCTTTTAATTGTTCTAATAATTCCCCACACATCACTTCCTGGTGTTGTTAGACCTATGTTTTCACAATATCCTCTCCAGCTTTCTCTTTTTGCCCTTTTAATAACGTTCCTTGCCTCAGCTTGTAATCTTTTATACACCAATCAATTTTGAACATTATGCGTCATCTTTAGTATTCTTAGACTTTTATTTCTAGCCTTAATTGCTTTCTCACAGTTTTCTGACCACCATGGCACATTTTGCTTCTTTATACTTCCTTTACTTTTAGGTATTGATAATTTTGCAACTTCACTTATCACGCTTCTAAATGTTTCTTCTATCTCCTCTTTATTATAAGTCATCTCTACCTTAAATGCCATTTCTCACACATATACGTTAATGTATCCCATCTTGCTTTTTTAAAGATCCATCTCCCTTCCCTTTCCTCTGATATCATCCCTTTTGTCCCATGAACTTTAATAAAAAATGGATAGTGATCACTCCCTATTGTTATCTTCCACTCACATGCTCCTGCCATTTCATTGGAAACCAGAGTAAGATCTAGTGCTGACGTGTTACCTGTGTGTACATGAATCCTTGTCCCACTACCATCATTAATACATACCAAATTCATATCTTCCATAAGCTGTTTAATTATCTCTCCATTTGAGTCTGTCTTCTTTCTTCCCCACAACATGCTATGAGCATTGAAATCTTCACAGAAATGTAAATGTCTCTTGCTACCTTCAGCCATTGATTTAATCTGATTTATATCTATGTATTATATAAAGTTGCCCCTGACTTGTGTATACTTCAACTATTATGAGTTCTTCCTCCTTCCCTATTTTCACTATTCTAAAACTCAAATAATTGTTTCTGAAAGTGACACACCCACCTCCTGTTTCAACTGTTCTGTCACATCTGATTTCTGTATATTGAGAGATTTTAAAATCTAGTTAAACTTTTAACCATGTTTCCTGAATACAAATAATTTCTGATTTTGTAACCAAATTATTGATGTATCTTTTAAACCCTTGTCCATTTGCTAATAAACCCCTTGCATTGCATAGTAAAATAATCAACATTTACTACCCCACACACCCTGAGACTGCACTGAGATTGTTTCGGACTTCCTCCCATGTTAGTTCATTAATAACCAGATGATTCGCTGCTGCTTTGTATTCTTTCAGACTTTGATTTTGTTTCCATCGTTGCATTTATAACTCCGGCAATAAATGTAACATGTTTCTTTAAATCCACCCACACTTTCCCTTCCTCTTCTCTATCATTCCTGTTGATAGATTCCTCCCTTGTAGATCCCAATCTTTTTCCTGTTCTTTAATCAACCATTTTCACTGCATAAGCATACGACACTTTATTCTCAACTCTCATTTGTTGTATTTGAATCTCCTTTTTCATCACCTGACACCCTGCATATGTTACACTGTGATCTCCCCCACAGTTACAACATTTAGGCTCCATCTTCTTTCCACTATTTTCAAACTCATATTTTATCCACATCTAGGCAAGTCAAGGTAATTTTATTTGTATAGTCACTTTCAACAACAAGGTAATTCAAGGTGCTTTACATGATTAAGGGGTAAAATAAAAATAGCAGTAAAACACAGACAAAGCATTTAAAGTAAAAACAGCAATAAAGCGGCAATAAAATAAATACAGCAATAAATAAAATAAAAACAGCAATAAATCTAGGACATCTTCTTGTCCTTTTGCATGCAGCGGCAGTATGCCCAAATCTCTAACAATGAAAACATCTTAAGGGTTTCAGTATATATTCTCTCACTGAATATGACATGTATCCTAATAATATTTTACTGGGCAGGATTTCTCCTCGGAACTCTAAGAGCATGCTTTCAGTCTCCTTCTTTTAACTTTGCACCATTCAGATTAGCTTTTATTTCTTCTCCACTGGTATACACTATGTCACCCCTTTAGACCCTGTTCTACCATTCCCACTTTGCTCATGCTAATCACCTTGTGTTTTCCCTCTTCCCTCATTTTGTAAGCCTTCTCACTCTGGTCCTTGTTTCTACAAACTATCAACAAATGACCATATCTCAGCACTTTAGCTAGCTGAATATCTCCTATTTGGTTTTTCAATATTGAAGTCAGCTTAATTGGACTCAAAGACTGTACTCCATTTCCCTCCTTAAACCTCAAAATAACTCTAAAGTCCTTTACTTCTTCCATATCGCTCTCCTCATCACTAGACATCTCCATTCTTTGCTTTCTATTTTCTACTCCCTCAAAATTATGTCCCCTCTTTTCTCTAAACTGTTCTTGACCAACGATCATATCCATACCATCCTCACTCTCACAATCATCTAAGTCGCCCCACTCCTTTCCATTCACAGCACAGCTGATCCCATTGCTTTCATTTCCTTTCCAGTTTTTGCCATTTCTTCCAAATGTCTTCCTTTTCTTCGATAAGTTAGGGTAATTCATGAATTCACATGTCTCTCATCCATCAACTCCTTATTTCCTTTAGTTAGCAAACATTGAACCATTCACCACCAGATCACCTTTCAAACTAAGACCAAGCGCTTTTAGTTCCTCCCTGTCCCTTCCACTCCTCCTCAGTGTATTTAAGCTCTCCAGTTTCCTTTGTTCTCTGCTGAATCCTCCATCTTCATTTGCCGTTTCTTTATTCCCATGTTCTCAGTCTGACCTTGTAAGTTCTTTATTTGTCATCTTTATTAAATCCCACTCATCTTGCACAGTTCTCTGCATTTGGGACCCCTCCTTTACACAAACATGACAGAGCTTTCGTAAGGTTTAATACCTCATTCTACTAATCGAGTCTACAAATCAGCATGGTCTGGCCTTGTGTAAAGTGACTGTCAGACAGAGGCTGGTCCTGACAGGATCACAGCAGCCTGTGATGGAGCTCAGATAGCTAGGAACAGAACCCACAAGTCTCATATTTAATGTTATTGAAAAGGCAAAAAAATGCCCTTTAATAAATCTTTATTTTATACAAAATTATCAATGCTTCAATTATTCACACTGCTAAATGTGACTCATTTCTAAAACCTTTTTAAACATGCATGTTTTACTGTCTATGTTTTAAATTAACAACATCTATGCTTACCTGTTTGATGGTCTGCTAGAAAAGTTAGAAGTGACTAAATGCTTTAAGCTGCAGCCTGTCCTCTGATCGCTGCTATATATCCCGCAAATACAGAAATTTAAAGGGGGTGCAAATAAAACTCACTTTGACCTATTAGTTTCGATGGTTTGGGCAAGAGCCTTCAGTTAATATTATTGCTTTTAATGTGAAGCTGAAGGCATTATGGTGAAGTTTAAAAGCAAGTCAACATCAATATTGGGTTCCTACAAAGAGTGCAAATACTGTCTGCGTGAGTGCAACAGCTGAACTAGCTGAGCTCAGCCCACACACACACACACACACACACACACACACACACATATATATATATATATACGCACGTACATCTTTTGGTCACTTCTGAATAGAGTGCCATTTAATTATGTCAGGACGAGCTGTGCTCCCTTCAGGTTCATCATGTGAGAAACAGCACTGGTCACTCTTAAGAAAGTGAGCTCCACACATATTCATAGAATATTCAAAAATCTGACTTGTAGTTATTCATTTCAAATATTTTCTGTAAAGTTCTGTTGCATTTGGAGTTAAATGTTTTAACTATAATTGAAGGATAAAATGTGTGGGAAAACTGCAATGGGCAAAGCGCCACAGCAAAGACAGAAAAGTTTTCAGTCGAAGAACAGAGTGATGTGATCTGAGGCTTTATTATCAGACTAATAAGTTAATAAATTCCTCCTGTTAATAAAACAGACCCAAACAAGGCAGAGGTGTCGGACAAGCTGCAAATTAATTACTGAAGACAATTAATTCTAAGAGAGAGAGGAGCTAGACAAGTGAACAGCAGACTGAGTCAGGTCTGTTGAACTATCTCAGTCGCTCCTCCCCAGAGACTCTGGAGATAACAGTTGAAAGACTCATGAATATTTTCAGGATACCGTAATATTAATTGGAAATCAGTGGTACGGTTGTTCGGGCTAGACTGTCAGAGCTGTTGCTAGGATGTGACAAAATATTAATAGGAGACTGCAACAGTTGTACATTTCCATATTTATAATCTGGTGCGTGACACATCACAGTATTCGTGGCAATATTAGGTGTTAGGGCTGTTGATAATAAATGGTTTCACCTTCTTGAATGATATATTAAACCTTTCCTGTTTTACAGGCAAACAGCAGAAAAACAGACGAAAACATTCCCTTCAAGCTCTTGTAAAATTGCTTCTATTGTGTGAGTGGAACATATAGTTGTAGTTAAAACTGTGACAACAGGGGCCGGGCTAGGAACTAATTGAAACAATCCTTCAAAGTGTCAATTGGCGAAGGATGTTGTGTGTTAAGCAGTTGGCCATGAATATTGCAACAGTAGTACAACACAAAAATTTGCAGGATGCTTTTTAAATCTCTGATGAGCTAAGTGTTTTTACTAAGACCACTTGAAAAATGGCAAAAATCATATTTTGCATGCTTGGATCTTAGCAAGGTTCCAAGTTGGGCTTCAACATGCAACAAGAAGAAATGGGAGTGAGACACAAAATGTTGAGCATTCAATTTATTGAAAAGAATGCTTAAACTGAAACAGGGTGTTTTACAGCAGATCAAAAGTTTAGCATCACACCCCCAAGAAAACCCCTAAATCCCCCAAAATAGAAATCAAAGTTCCAGACATGAACTCAGTAATGAGTAGCTCCACCGTTATTGTTGATCACTTCAAAAATGTGCGGCGTGGTTGATGGAACCATTTCCATGAAGTGAGTGGGAATATTTCTCCAAGTGGCGAAGACGACCGCATGAAGGGCATCTAGTACCTGGAACTGTTGTCCGTTTTTGTAAACTGCCCTTGTCATCCATCCCCAAAGGTTCTCAGTTGGATTTAAATCAGAGGAACACACGGGATGGTGTTCCTCTGCACAGAACTCACCTCACCACTTCTCCCTTGGAGAGATCCAGCTCCCAGTCCCCAGTCCATTCCAGCTCTAGACTCATTCATATTCTCATTCATATTCAATAAACCTCTTGACTTTTACTGGTCTCCTGAGGGTCGTCGTGCATGAGGGTCAAGCGGTCACCAAAAACCATGAAAGAGTAAAATTATTATGAAGTATCATTACTCTTACTTGAGTCAAATTTCTAGCTACTCTACTGGGTGTGTGTAACGTCACGGAATGAAGAATAAGCACGTTTTAAACCAAAAGTGGATGAGACACCGTTTGTCAAAGTAAAGCTTCAAACACTGGAGCTTAGTCCAGTGATTGACTGCTGAAGCCAGCAGATCTTCCCTCTCCTGTTTGTATTTTTGAAATCGTTTTTGCTTCTGAGGACGTAGTGGAGTAACAGGAGGACATTTTTAAAACCGCTGGTGTTGTTGGGCGTGCAGTTCAGGTTTGTTGAGCTGGTCTCTGGAGAACTGTTTAGTGTTGATGTGCGTCCTGTATCGGTTCAAAATGACCGTCGCAATAAGCTACCCGATATGATGAAAAATAATTTTATCCCCAAGCAAAGTAACACTTGGTACTTGGAGGAGACAGCTTTGTTAACAATCATAGGTGTGAGAGATTTATGAAAGCTAGTGATTTTGGCCCACTCCTGTTTACAGGAACTCTAAATCCTTTAGGTTTCTCTGCTGCACCCCCATGGTCAAAATGTCTTTCCTTATTACCCTCTCCCGCGTAGCCTTAGTGCCAAGTTTTGCTCATTGTCATGCTGGTAAACCCATCTATAAGTCATTTTCAGTTTTGTTTCCCACTATACCCATGGTAGAGACACCGCCCAAAGCATAATGTTTCGGCCTCCATGCCTGACTGTAAGGATGTTGGTCTTAGGGTCATATTCAGGATTTTTCTTTTTAATCCAAACACTGAGGGTTGAGTTGATCACATCAAATCAAACTTTATTTATTAAGCACATTTCATACAAAATAGCATCTCAAAGTGCTTTACAGATTAAAATGACCCCACATAAACTTATTTAATGCCAAATAAGTCGAGTTATGTTTAAGTTGCGGCTTTTTCTCAAACCTTCTCTGAAACATTTAGATGTTCAATGCCAAACTTGATGAATATAAAAACAAAGACCACATTTCTCCTCTTTTAGTTTCCCTTCATTGACCGTTAAATCCAGAATAGAATTTAAGATCCTCCTTCTTCCATATAAATCCCTTAATAATCAAGCTCCATCATACATCAGAGATCTGATTGGTCCATATGTTCCTAACAGAGCACTTTGCTCTCAGACTGCAGGTTTACTTGTAGTTCCTAGGATTTCTAAAAGTAGAATGGGAGGCAGATCTTTTAGTTATCAGGCTCCTCTCCTGTGGATCCAGCTACTTTTCTCTTCTACTTCTCTTTAGTTGTATTATTTGCTGTAATTTCGACTGTTACCTTTGTTTCCTCTGTGTTTTTCTCTCCATAGAAGGTACACCTGGTCTGGTATCCTGCTCAGCTGTGATGCCGTGTTGGACGGGAGACATCGACTGGGAAGATGCTCCCAGTAACCGTTCATTCTCCGTGTCCTGTTATCAACTTTTTAACTTTCTTTAATATAGAAAGTACTCTTACATCATTTCTTTTTGTTCTTCCTGTGTCTCTGCTCTGTCTTCTCAAAAGGGGAATTTTTCCTCTCCACTGTCGCTACATGTTTGCTCAGTATGAGGGATTGCTGAAGGATTGCTGTGGTAGGAGTCTGCATCAACGGGGCACAACTACCAGTCAATGACTCGATGCAATCTACTGGGATTCCTTAAATAGAAAACTTTTAAACTGATTGGAATGTATGATTGAATTGAAATAACCTTTCTTGTAAAGTGCCTTGAGATGACATCTGTTGTGTATTGAATGGAACTGAATGACTGACCTTTACCCGTGTCTTTTATACTAGGAAGCTACAAAAAAAGGGGAAAAAATGGCCTCTTGTATCTCAAAAATACGTAGTAGCATGGTTGAAGCTTAAAAAGTTGTATCTGAACAAACCAGAAGATTTGAACAACGCCCTTCTGGTGGATGGGACTGAACTAAAGATGTTTGTCAAACAAAACAAACACACATATTAAAAATAGGGTGTCATGCATGGTGATAGAGGGCTGTCTTTGCAGCCTGAGGACCTGAGAACCCTGGCTGTCAATCAGCTGGTTTACAGGCACATTTAAATAGGGCTTTTGGTAGAAATCGAGCTAATAGCTTAATCAGAAAGGGAGCCTTTATCCCAGTTTACATGTCACTCAGAAAACCAAATTGTTGAAAGACGTGTTTGACTTTGCGACGGTAGCTGGTGACATGTGCCCTTTTGCTTTGGCATTCTTCTGGTTGGCATGTAGACTCACTGACTTAGTCCATCAGACACTCCACGGTACATCAAAGTGTTCTGGTGTCAAAGTTCAGCAAACAATACTCCCATGACAAGCAGCAAATCTGTAGCACAGGGGGGAGATTGTTGCTTTCCTAGGAAGGAATATATGGTATGAACCACAATGAAATTATTTATGAATGCAGCTTTGACCAATGAGGGGAAAGTTCATCAGAAACACTGTAAGACTGATAAGGTAATACAGAAGATGCCTACTTCAAGTTTTTTCCACTGAAATAGTCCTCTATCAGCTGTTAACTTATACAATGGATTTGTTATAACTGAGAGTTTAACATGTCATACAGCTGAATTCCTCCTTGTCTGGATCAACCATAAAGGGCAGGGTGTATTTCTTTATTTCGCCATCTCCTGTTTTGGCTTTTTTTGTTTTGCCTGATCGAAAATGTATTTAGATTATCTTGACCTTGAAAATGGTTACTATCTTATAAGCAATATGTCTATCATCTTCTGAGATGAACTGTTCTGTTTTTCTTTGTGCAGGTGAAGCAGATTATGGAAGAAGCCGTAACTAAGAAATTTGTGCATGAAGACAGCAGCCACATCATCGCTCTCTGCAGTAAGTACACTCCTGTATTTGTCTGTGGTCACACACACACACACACACACACACACACACACACACACACACACACAAAATGTCCTCACAACTACAAATGTCCACACAAGGGTGGTGGGCTGTCAAAGGTTGGTCCTCACAAGTATAGCTATACATGCACACACACACACACACACACACACACACACACACACACCACACGCGCACGTCTTACTATCCTTGTGTTGACATTGTATTGACTTCCATTGATTTTACTATGCCTAACCCAGACACTTTCCCTAAACCTAACCATTACTGATACATGCCTAACCCTAACCTTAACCTAAACCTAATTCACACCATACCCCTAAACCTAACTAGTAGAGTTTAATAGCTAGTTAAACATTGTGGGGACCAGGCAAAATGTCCTCACAACTACAAATGTCCACACAAGGGTGGTGGGCTGTCAAAGGTTGGTCCTCGCAAGTATAGCTATACATGTACACACACGCACACACACACACACACACACACACACACACACACACACACACACACACACACACACACACACACACTTGTTGAACTCCTCAGCAGGTGACTCGACACAGCTTCTCCGTCAAGGACGTAGCCTGACGTCATTGAGACTGTGCTGCTGCATCAATGGAAACTTAGTAATAACAGACGAGCTAATGGAAACTGATGTCAGAGACAGCCTGTGCACAAGCCAGGGTTTGTGTGTGTGTGTGTGTGTGTGTGTGTGTGTGTGTGTGTGTGTGTGTGTGTGTGTGTGTGTGTGTGTGTGTGTGTGTGTGTGTGTGTGTGTGTGTGTGTGTGTGTGTGTGTGTGTGTGTGTGTGTGTGTGTGTGTGTGTGTGTGTGTGTGTGTACTCTCTTGACCAGATGGTGGAGCTTTTAACAGCATGAGGATGAAAGCAGGCAGGTGAGCATTAAACAGCAGAAGTGTTTTGAGCTGAATTAATAATTCTTAAAGTCCAGTAAATGCATGCAGCACCTTTAAAAAGTATTCACCCCCTTCAATGTTTTACCCTTTTACAAATCAATCATGATGAGCAATGTTAGTTTTTTTTTTTTTTACAAAACATTTACAAAAAATGTCAGAGTAAAAACTGATTCTACAAATTAATGACAATTAAATACAAATACTGAACATAATAAATAAATAAATAAACAAAATACAGTACAGGCCAAAAGTTTGGACACACCTTCTCATTCAATTGAATGTGAAGGTGTGTCCAAACTTTTGGCCTGTACTGTAAATGTTTTACATGTATATTTGGCGCACCTGAATAAAAGCGGCATGTTTTCATGTAACATGAGATATGGACAGAGAAAGAAGAAAGACGGTACCCACAAGATTTTTTTTTAGTTTTAGTTTTTCTTGTTTAAGTTACCCGTGTGTCTGTCTGTCTGTCTGTTTGTTAGCAAAATAACTCAAAAAATTCGGGATGGATTTCCATGAAATTTTCAGGAAATATCCGCAATGGGACCAGGAACAACTGGTTACATTTTGTGATTGATCCGACATGAAGCACATAGCCACCCACCGACCAGCGGTGCTAACCTCCACTCCTCTCCCGTGTCAGAGAGCTCACAAGCTGCATTCCTGAATCTCCGCTCTCCCCTGGAAGAGCGCGGCGGCAGCCCGAACACTGTCTCATTAAGATTAACGTTTTTTTGGAAAAGTACCGAAAGTTAGAATTAGATAACAACATGGGGACGGGGGGAATGCGGAGGTCTGCACTCTCTGAATGCTTTTCTTCGGGTCAGAAAACGTAGGAAGCAGAAACATAAGCTTCCGTCCTCACTTTTATAAATGGAGGAGCTTTTTCCCCAACTGCTCCATTGATTAATTCAATTCAGTTTATTTATATAGCGCCGATTGACAACAGATGTCATCTGAAGGCACTTTACAAGAAAAATCATTTCAATACAATCATACAAACATTCCAATCAGTTTAAAGGTTTAGTTAGTTTCCTATTTAAGGAATTCCAGCAGATTGCATCGAGTCATTGACTTGAGGTTGCGCACGTTGATGCAGACTTCCAACCGCAGCAAACCCTCAGCAATCCTTCATACTGAGCAAGCATGTAGCGACGGTGGAGAGGAAAAACTCCCCTTTAACAGGAAGAAACCTCCAACAGAACCAGGCTCAGTAGGAGCGGCCATCTGCCACGACCGCCTCAGGGTTTGAGAAGACAGAGCAGAGACACAGAAGGAACAGAAGATCTGATGTAAGAGAATTTTCTATGTTACAGAAAGTAAAAAGTTGATAACAGGACACGGAGGATGTTCAGCCACCGAGACCATCATCCCAGTCGATGCCCCCCGTCCAACAGGGCATTGCAGCCAAACAGGATACCAGACCAGGTATATCTTCTATGGAGAGAAAAACACTGAGAGAAAACAAAGTTAAGTCAAAATAACTACAAATAATGCAACTGGAGAGTAGTAGGAGAGTGAAGAAAATTGGTAAGTCTGTCCTCCAGCAGTCTAAGCCTATAGCAGCATAACTACAGAGATAGCTCAGGATGACCTTAGCCACTCTAACTATAAGCTTTATCAAAAAAGAAAGTTTTAAGTCTGGCCTTAAAAGTAAACAGAGTGTCTGCCTCACGGACTAAAGCTGGGAGCTGGTTCCACAGGAGCATTGTTCTAACTTCTATGTTTCTTACTGCTATATAATAAATTCAAATAAACTATTGAACATTTGTCCTAATAGACATTTGCCTGAAATATTCTGCTAAAACATGTCTATGGTACAAAATGTTGCTTATTTCAGGATTCAGGTTTATGGTTTAAAGTCAAGCCAGAGATGAACTAGAAACCAGAGTAACACAACTATGTGAACATTGATTATATTGTTACATTGGAATACAAATAGATTTCTCAGGTTATTACTTTTCGTATCTTTTAATATTGTCAGATATGTTTATTCAACTGTGTAACTGTAACTGCAGTGTAACTGTGGACTCACAGCTCAGTATGCACCTCTGATATCCAGTCACAATTTGATAGTTTGGGCCCAACATCAACAAAAACAAGTGGTAAGTTTTTCTCTTTTTAATCTGAAAATTAATCTTATAAAATCCAAAAAAGAAACCTTCTGTACTATAAGTCAGGGTTTGTCCATTGATAACTTTACGGTAACAAAACATTTCAAAAATGATCTTCCAGTTTGAAAAAAACAGCGTCTTACAAGTAATATATCAAACAATACTGTGTGAATAAGTCAAAAACTGAAAGGTATTAATACACACCATTAGATATTGCATAAATGAATTGTGACCCTTTTGGCTTTCCATACATCTACCACCTAAACCGTTCTGCTGCCTGTAGATCAGCAGCCTGACACTTTGTGCCTGTGTGTCATTTCCAGCATCCATTCCCGCATTTATTTGGTGTGGAGTCCTTGACAAAGTTTCTTCATCTCCATATTTTGTGTTGTGGTACTTAAACAAAGCTCCAATGCTCTTTCAGTCAGAGGTTGTTTAAGTTGTTATGACTAGAGAAGTGCTATATCAATTTAGTCCATCTTATTAAAATAATCTATTTACACACCTTCTTCTTCTATATGTTAATGTATCCCACATGTTAAATAAGTAACAACTAAAAAGAGCAATGCACTCTATCAGTCATTTGCGGAATTATTCAGATCTTGAAATTCTAATCTGGTTGTTCTTCTCTTAATGGGTGGTTTAAGGAGGACCCAAGTGCAGAGATGTAACAAGTAGAGATTAACATGGAGAGCAACGGTGGAGCCAGTAGAGAGCAGTGAGAATGACCAAGCCTAATTACTCTGAGGAAGGAGAGGAATATACGGGAGAATCAGAGGAGCTAATCAGACTAAAGTGGAAACAGCAGCTGAGGGAGAGATGAGATGATGAGCAGCAGGCTGGAACGGTGGGGGGGTAAACTAGCAAACAGAACAGATTACTAATGAAAGATAAATGTACAATAATCAATAAGTTAAGAAACAAACACACAAAAGAATGAACTATGGCAAGATCTAGATAAATAGACAAAAAAATGGTCAAAATGAAGATACAAATGAAACTCAAAGTTCAAACCCTAAAGGATCATAACGGTTCTCATAAAAAATATAGAAATTAGAACATGACTTTTGTTAAAGGAAGCCAAGGACATAGCATACGGATCCACCTAGTAATAGTATTTATTAGCTGATTATGTTACATATGTTGAGTTAGAAAATATTATATTGTTGATCCCACCACTACTGACTAAGCTCTCTCTTTTCCTGAATACTTTCTCTTTCTCATGGTAGAAAGCTGTGCAAACCACTGTAACAAGCTCCAGTGTTCATGTTGTCATTTCAAGATAATTGGTGTTCATTTTTCCAGTCAGTCAGTACAGCCTGGATCCTGTAAATTAAACCGTCACCCTGGAACTGTTAAATAGAGTTTAATATCTCAACATTTTCAGCATTTCTTACATTTGTCTCCAGAACAGATTCCCCAAAAACTGACCTGGACATGGGTGGTTGTAAAAAATACAAAAAATTAAAATGTCAGACTCAATTTTAAAACTAATATTTCAATGTGTCATCCTGACGCAGGTCCTGTCACCCCTCAACAGTGTGATCTTATAGCTGAAGTGTGTTTAAAGAGTGTCGTTCTAACAAACACACAATGCTGAGATAGCTGACCTTGTTTTATCCCTAATATTACCTTCAGAATCAAATGTACATGTTTGTTTGAAATAAAATGTTGTAATTTATGATACAGTTACACATGAAACAATCAGCTAAGAGTTGTGCATTTTTGGACCCCACCCCAACAAACAAACAAAAACAACTATGTGGTGTATAATTGTAGTCACAATGTTATTACAGTAGTGATGAATTTGTTAGTCATCAAACTGTCATAGATGGGTATAAAGCAGTTATGTATCTACGGTCCGCAAAGGTATTAAATTTAACCCCTTAAAATTCCTGCAATTTCCGCCCTACATTTTTTTTTAAACGCATACCCAAAATTAACTTAAAGCTGTTCTTGAACCATTTTGAGTACAGACATGGTTGGGTCTCTTTGGAAAGCAAACACTCTAGAATTTATCCCAGAACTGTGCTAATATCTCTTAGTGCTATTGTTACCAAGCAATATGAATTTTAATACACTGAAAATTAATTTTATTTGTGTCCGATTATTTATTTGATATAAGTACATGCTGTAAAAATGGCTTTAAAAAGAGGTGTTGACCTAAAACACACTGTGGGTCTAAAGTCTGAAGTATTACCTTCATCCACACCAAATATGACAGCAATAAACCAAAAAATGAATATTCTGCACACATTTTTATAACTACAGGTCAAAGGTGGTCAAAAATGTGCCATATGCGCCATCTCCTGGGTAAATGCCGTAGTCCTCACTGAATTAAAAATATCATCAGAATCATAACTGCATCTTACCATATAAAGCTCCACGGCTTCCTTCAATGTTGTATTTTGATTATAAAGGGTGTTTGGACATGGTGCTGAAACAGTATGTTACCGGTACGCACTGTGCGTAATCTGTTCATGAATAAGACATTTTACGCACGTCATATACAATGGCTGCGACTAAGTCCGCCCGGTCAAGTTATATATCTGCGTTTACAGCATTACATTGGCTATTCGATGCGTCAATCATCAGAGTTCTGGACCGCGACTGGTTCGAGTTACTTACCATAACGTGACTTTCCATCCATGCGCCATTGGTTGGAGATCTACCCTACCTAAGGAATAAACCGGATGAATTTTTTTTTCTTTACTTCTGGGCATGCTCAGCGACCTTTGTAGGCGGAAGTGGAAGCAAAGGAATCTGAAACAAAGCCGTAAAGACTACAAAAATGGCCATAGACATTTCGGGAGCGCATTTTCACTGTTTGTTTTACATTTTTTATCGTTTTTGCTCTTGTCCGGGACTAATCACTTTATCGGAGGACTTTAATTGGACTCATATCGATGTAAAAATACAATTTTTGTTCGAAATGGATCGGTTTTGTCACATTTATTGGACTACAAAGTGGTGAGTTCCATATTTTTATACCTCCATCAGGAGAACGTTTGTGTTGGCAAAAGCGCTCACTGTGTCTTCAGTTATGATTGTATCCTTAAACGCCAGGCATAATTGGAATCACAAGACTCTTAGCTTTCCAATGATATACAATATGTATAGGTTCATAAAAGCCTTGGAACGTCTGAGTATGTTCAATTTTGGACATCTGTGGAAATGAAAATATGTAAGACAGCAGTATTTAACTAAAGCCCTATAAAGCTGCTATTTGAGTTTTTTCTTTGTTTTCATGATTTTCGTATGTGTAGAGTCTTTGCTTAAATTAAAACAAACTAAGGTTGGCGTCTGATTTTAAGATGGCTTTGTGGTTAAAGTGCCTTACTGTTGCTGAGCAGAATGTGACAGCTGTCTTTGCGAGTTGGGCTTCATGCAATCAGACTACTCTCCTCCATTCTGCAGGAGTCTCAGCAGAGATCATGTTTTTGTTGCATGGTCTACAGATCCCAGCTTGAGTCTAGTTTTTTTTTTTCAAATAGAAAATTTACTTTGGGTGGTGTTCTGTAGTCTGACAGCTGGAGATAGGCACCAGTCTGGATGGATGGAAACTAGTTTATAGTCTACAGATTCAGAAGGCTCTCCTTCTCTGCTGCACACAGAAATCTTCTGCTCTGTGATTCTTTAATTATGAATGTCCTGAAGGTATAATGAATTAAATTTAAATTCCACTGAAAGCTCTTGCTTAACATCACTTTATGAACAGCTCGATGACATCTGAGAATATTATTCCATTATGAAACAATGGAGGATATCATGAATCAATAAATGCCTTGTGGAGCAGCTATAATCCACAGGCTAAATCCTAAAGCTTGCTTCCAATTCTAGCCTTTGTAGTAGACTTTTCTTTTTACTTTTTGGTGTTTTTGCTGGCTGGCTTTCATGAGACGGACAGCTCTGAGTCATTGGATAAATTATGCTTGATGCCCATATGACCTCCTCAAAGAAATTAGACCATGGCCTTCTTGAACCCTCACTGTGTGTTCTCTTTAATAACTAAGCCAAGTGTGTAAAAGGAGCGAGTGCTGAATGCAGTCGCCCATGTTTCCTGTCATCACCTTCTGCTTCTGGTCCAGCTCAGCTGATTCTCACTCCACTGCCTCTCTTTGTGCAAATCTCAACTGTATACACCATTCCATGCCGAAGCTCCACTTATGGAAAGACTCCACTAATTAAAGTTGAGTGGCATACTACTTTTGATTTGCTAAATAAAAGGGAACGATCCACTGTGATCCACTAACCTGAACGCTAATCAGAAAGCTACTTCATTGATCTAGCATAAAATGGCTACTGTCTTTTTGATACATTCTTCACCATTCTTCACATTGAATTTTTTTGATGATTGTTTTTGATGAGAGTTTCCTCTGGGTACTCCATCAGTCCAAAAACAGGCACATTAGGTCAACTAGATATTTTAAATTTCATGACTAGATTGTTGTGGGCTCTGTGATGAACTAGTGATCTGTATGGGCTTACTCTGTTGATTATCACTGTTGAAAGGCACTAGCCAAAACCCAGACCAAGCTTAAGTTGGTATAAAAAATGGATGCAAGGTACAAAACCTGTTTAGTATGAAGCTAAGCATCCAATTGTTAGCCTAACCTCAGTGACTTGAAAAAGTATTCCCCCCCCTTAAATATTTATCCTGGTTTTAGGCCATGTACACACGTAGCCAGGTTTTTGTAAAACAAATATTCTTACCACCTTTTAGAAAAAGGCAAGGCAGTTTTATTTGTATAGCACACTCTCAACAACAAGGTACTTCAAGGTGCTTTAAAAAATGGATGCAAGGTACAAAACCTGTTTAGTATGAAGCTAAGCATCCAATTGTTAGCCTAACCTCAGTGACTTGAAAAAGTATTCCCCCCCCTTAAATATTTATCCTGGTTTTAGGCCATGTACACACGTAGCCAGGTTTTTGTAAAACAAATATTCTTACCACCTTTTAGAAAAAGGCAAGGCAGTTTTATTTGTATAGCACACTCTCAACAACAAGGTACTTCAAGGTGCTTTACATGATTAGGGGATAAAGTAAAAACAGCGATAAAGCATTAAATACACACAAAACATATGATACATGAAGACAATACTCAAAGGCAGCTCTAAACATGGGTTTCCAAAACTCACCTAACCACATAAGTGTGTTATTAAAGTGTAACTGTGTTGAGGTAAAGTGGAGGGGGGAACGTGGGGGTGTGTTCAGGAGGACAGTGACAGCTCGCTTAATGTGACACTGAAACATGGACAGTGGTATGTCTGATTGTTTTATGCCCAAACCTACGGGGCGTGTCTGTGAGACCATGGCTGCTGTGACGCAGTCAATGCCTGTGACGTAGAGATGTACCGCTCTCCACCAATCACAAAATTCAAATTCAGTAGCCACCGTTCAACCCTAAGAGGGCAGCACTAAGACGTTTTTAGACCAAAAAGTGTAGAATTACACAAGTTTACACCAAAATGTAAAAAATCCCCAGAAACTGAAAGATTGCATTGGTAAAGACCCATTTATACAGTTTAGAAGCAAAATAAAGTTGTTTTGGGGTTTAGTTACTCTTTAAGCATATTCATAGACATGCCAAACCTGTAGGGGGCAGTAGTTCACCCAAAGTCTATCCACTCAGAGTAACTTTCTTCTTTCTAACTTCTACATACAGCAATGACTGAGCTTGTAAAAACAAGCAAGCAAACAGCACTTGGACATTTCGATAGTGCCAACACATCTCTGAGAGCATCCATGTTGTTTCTGAGTGGAAAAACAGGTCACACATGTGACGTTGAAGTACTTTTGTTGTGGTCAGTGATGATGCGAAACCTAAACCTTTGGTTATTTCTGTCCACAAGCAAACACTTAAAACGGAGAAAAATCTAATCTTCCCTTTGGTCTGAGGTTTTAGAAAGAATGCCCTAAATCTGCGTTTTTGTGTGGATGACAGGCCAAATCGTAGAAAAATATCGTAGTTTTGTGAGATACCCGGCTGCGTGTGGACAAGGCATTAGACAAAGCTGAAATATCACAGAAATTTAAGTCTGAGTAAAAACAAATAGTAGTTAATTATGATTTATGATATTATAGGAAAAAAGTATAACTACCTCTGTTCTCAAATCATGATTTATCTGTGGTTAATCAAATTTTTTTGGTATAATTTTATCAGCCACACTCAGAAAGCAATACTGTACATGATACCATGATCTAAAGACATTTTTAGTAGATGAGATACAAAGTCTCTAAAATGTATGAGGTGAAAGATGAAAACCTGTTGCCAGTCCTGCGATGGACTGGTGACCTGTCCAGGGTGTCATGCTTCCCTCTACGCTCCCTCTCCTCATCCTCATCCTCACCTGTGTCTCAGTCATCCACACCTGATCCTCCTTACCTTATGCCTTCATAACCCGTCACTTCCCATCACTCAGCTCTTCAGATCACTGTCTATGTCTCCATGGTGTGTTGTCCTGCTGTTACCCGTCCTGCTCATGCGATGTCCTGTCTCTCCGTTCCTGCCGTCACCATCATCATCATCACTTCCTCCACCAGCAGCACTCTTCAATAAACATCCTACACTTTCTACCGGCGTCTGCGTTTGGGTCCATGCTTCACACCGGACATCCTGACACAGGGTGTATCCCGCCTCTCGTCCAATGAATGCTGGAGATAGGTACCAGCCCCCCCCGCAACGCTGCATAGGATAGACGGTAAGTAAGTAAGTAAGTAAGTAAGTAAGTAAGTAAGTAAGTAAGTAAGTAAGTAAGTAAGTAAGTAAGTAAGTAAGTAAAGTAAGTAAGTAAGTAAGTAAGTAAGTAAGTAAGTAAGTAAGTAAGTAAGTAAGTAAGTAAGTAAGTAAGTAAGTAAGTAAGTAAGTAAGTAAGTAAGTAAGTAAGTAAGTAAGTAAGTAAGTAAGTAAGTAAGTAAGTAAGTAAGTAAGTAAGTAAGTAAGTAAGTAAGTAAGTAAGTAAGTAAGTAAGTAAGTAAGTAAGTAAGAAGTAAGTAAGTAAGTAAGTAAGTAAGTAAGTAAGTAAGTAAGTAAGTAAGTAAGTAAGTAAGAAGTAAGAAGTAAGGAAGTAAGGAAGTAAGGAAGTAAGTAAGTAAGAAGTAAGTAAGTAAGTAAGTAAGTAAGTAAGTAAGTAAGTAAGTAAGTAAGTAAGTAAGTAAGTAAGTAAGTAAGTAAGTAAGTAAGTAAGTAAGTAAGTAAGTAAGTAAGTAAGTAAGTAAGTAAGTAAGTAAGTAAGTAAGTAAGTAAGTAAGTAAGTAAGTAAGTAAGTAAGTAAGTAAGTAAGTAAGTAAGTAAGTAAGTAAGTAAGTAAGTAAGTAAGTAAGTAAGTAAGTAAGTAAGTAAGTAAGTAAGTAAGTAAGTAAGTAAGTAAGTAAGTAAGTAAGTAAGTAAGTAAGTAAGTAAGTAAGTAAGTAAGTAAGTAAGTAAGTAAGTAAGTAAGTAAGTAAGTAAGTAAGTAAGTAAGTAAGTAAGTAAGTAAGTAAGTAAGTAAGTAAGTAAGTAAGTAAGTAAGTAAGTAAGTAAGTAAGTAAGTAAGTAAGTAAGTAAGTAAGGAAGGAAGGAAGGAAGGAAGGAAGGAAGGAAGGAAGGAAGGAAGGAAGGAAGGAAGGAAGGAAGGAAGGAGAAAACCATGATTGAACAAAAACAACATAAAACCCAGTCCTAGATTTGCTAAAAAAAAATCCTGACCAAGCTTAAGTTGGTATGAAAAATGGATGCCAATTAATAAACTTGTTACAAACTCAAAGAAACACTGAATTCCTTTAAATCACAACTAAAATAGTATCTGTTTAGAGCTGCCTTTGAGTAAGATTTTCATGCATCATGTTTTGTGTATGCTTCTTGTTTTATTGCTGTTTTTACTTTATATGCTTTGTCTGTGTTTTACTGCTAATTTTATTTTACCCGTTTATCATGTAAAGCACCTTGAATTACCTTGTTGTTGAAAGCGTGCTATATAAATAAAACTGCCTTGCCTTGCCTTGCCTTGACGATCCCTAAGAGCTTTAGACAGTAGACTGAAGAGACGTGTGTGTTTCCTGTTATATGTAACATAAATCTAACATGTTTTTTCAGAAACACCAAACCTCCAGTTTAACACTGTGATGGTAGTGTGATGATCTGAGGCAGTTTTAGTGCTTCAGAACCTGGACAACGTGCCATAACTGATGGAACCATGAATTTGCCTCTCTACCAGATATTCATAAGGAAAAAGTCTGACCATCATTTTGGCACCTTAACCGTTACTGCACTGAGGTTATGCACCAGGACAATGGTTTTAAGCACCCCACCAAGTCCTCCTCTGATTGGCTAAATGCTGTGACATGACTTTAAACAGTGTGTTCATGCTGGGAACCTGTCCAATGCGGCTGGAGTAAGGCAGTTCTGCTAAGAAGAATGGGCCAGTTTCATCCACATCAATGTAAATGTGTAAATACTCATTACCCGTTGTCTGAAATACTGGATGGGAGTTGTTGCCCCCATCTGTGGCAAAATTTGTAGGTTTTGAGGGCAATTACTTTTTCACATAGGAACAACTTGTTTTGGATATCCCTTTACCCTTAATAAATGCAGAAGCTGCATTTTTTATTTACTTAGAGAAGCTTTGTGTTCTATAAAAAATTGTTTGATTATTATAAATGCTAAAGAAGCATCAACAGAAGAAAGCTGTTAATGGGGCTAATACTTTTTCACAGTACTGTACATGCGATCAGGGCCTGTTTTCTTCAGTCCTGCAGTAGAACCAGCTCTACTATGGCATCAGTGTAATGTGGCCGAATTAGTAGCCTTCAGAGCCTGGAGGCTTTACAGAAAGATGAAAAGGTAAAAGGTCATTTGATAATAATAAGCAATGACGTCAGCAGAAATGAGTCATCTGGCCTCATCTCTTCTCTGTGTCAAATGCCAGCAAATTAAACCCATTTCTTCATTGGTTAAAAGCCAGAGACATGATATTTTAGAATGATCTTAGAGCCAAATTGAGAAGGTTTTTATTCTCTTGTATGGGCTTTCATTAGAGTTACATATAGTTTTTGTTTTTATTTTTTTTCCAGTGCAGATCAAACTTTGCAGATGGAAAGCTTTCAGGGTGGAAAAAGTTCAAAGGATTCAAGCTAAAAGTCCCTGAAAACACTGAGCTGATGGCAACATGAATCATACAAACGACCATGATACACCATCACTCTCTCTCTGAAATGAAGGCCTGACATTTTCAACAACCAATTACTACATGAGATGACCTTCATAATATCGGATCCAGTTTTCAGTCTAAACGAGCGTCTCTGTATTCCGCTAAAATACGTTTTAAGCATACAAGTACATGTAAATAATTTTAACATCATTTAAAAAATTCTATATCTTTTTGTCACTCATTTAAAAAAGTAACACATATCTTTTATAGATTCATGAAACATAAAGTGAAAATTTTCTTGCCTTTATTTCTTGTAATTTTGAAGGTATGGCTAACAAAGAATGAAACCCCAAAATTCAGCCTTTCTCTCATCTGACTTCCTACCAGAGCTGCTGCCTTGTGGCTGGTTCTGATCCGTTAACAGACGAAACAGACAGCAGGATGCGATGCGATGCGATGCGATGCGTCGCACCCTATGGCGCTGTGGCTGTTTACAAGATGTCAAAGCGCAAATGTAGCTTTACTGGCAAACAGTCACATGGACATAAAAACTAGAATAATGCTGTGCAAACTGAGAGTTCATCTATAAATTGACTGAAGAGAAGGAAGATGAAAACTAAAAACTGGAGTATACACATTTTTATTGTCTTTTTAAAACTGCTGCATTTTACTTTTATTATTACATTTAAAAGAAAAATATTTGTTTTCTCAGAATATTATTTCAGATTTTTGTTTAGTTTTGTCCAGTATGACTAAAATTTAACTATTATTGTTACGGGTACATTTTCTAAATTGTAAGAGTAATTATTTCCATGATTTATTAATTTCTAGAGATTTTAATGTCATTTTTGTACATGTTGACTTCTGAAAGCCTTTCTGAAGTTTGTTATTTAACTGTTCATTCTAACCACATAGAGAATGTAGGTTTTAAAGGAGTCATGACCTGTAATTTTCACTTTTCCATGAGAAAAAATTTGTTATGATTGCCTGGGTTCGTCAACCAGCCCACGTGCACGCGCACTCAAATACGTGATTTTAATTTCTGGCCAACTTGACATCAAGTCGGCGCAGGATATACCATATATAGACATCGCAGACCTACCTATGCTGCAGGAAGTCCGCCCTCCCTCTCTCCTCTCTCTCTCATATTCAGTCGAGCGCCGCCATTACTGAATTCTAGTGATGGGAATTCCAGCTCTTTTTGGAGAGCCAGTTCTTTTGGCTTGACTCACCATAAAGAGCCGGCTCTTTCGGCTCCCAAGTGGCACCTCACATTTTCTGTTGCTTAAAGTGTATTTATTACCAATATTAATGCAAAATGATGTGTACCAAATGTACCAAAACAAGCGGGGGGATGAAAAAAAAAACGGCTCCCAATTATGAGCCAGCTCAGCCGGTTCGTTCGCGACTGACACATCACCAATTCGAAGTACGAACTTGACCGTGAAAAATGCAGAAACGTTGGCATCGAAGCTCCGTTTGGAAGAAGGGGCAATTCCAACAATCAGAGACTTGCCTGCAGTTGAAACAGTAAGGCTGTGTTTTTATTGCTGTGCTGTGTGTAACAAACAGCAGCTAACTGCTAATGTGGCCATTGTATGCTAGCAGGAGTAGTAGATATGGGTTAGATATGCTGAAGCGTTACCTGCGGTGTCAACCCCCCTCCTTCTTGCGACCAATCAACGCGCCCCTCATTTGCATTAATACAATGCCCGCCCACAACAGCCAAAGTATCGCATCAGATCTCGCGACACAATAATGCCTTCAGAAATAAGGGTCAGAGGAGCTCTGTGTTCATTTTTTTCAACTTTTCTTTTATAGGAGGGCCTGAAAGACTATATTAGAGCGTGGTTAACCAAGGTAATACTAGGTTATGACTCCTTTAAATATGTTTTGGCCCAGTGCCGAAAGTGTTTTCAGACTGGACCAAGTGTCCTCTCTTTTGAAAAATCAAAATATGGGCAGCCTACTGTAAGCCACAAAAAGTTAACAAATTGGTTGCTCAGAGTGCTGTGTCCAAGCATATTCATAGTAAGTTGAGTGGATGGAGAAACTGTGGAAACCACAGCATTCAGAGGATTGTCGAACAAAATATATTCAAGATTTTGAGGGAGCTTCAGAAGGAGTGGTTTGAGGCTGGAGTCAACAGCCATGATGCACAGATGAGTTCTACACTTGGGCTACAAATATTTTACTTGGGCTTAGAACATAAACAACTGGAGATACTGCTTTCATTTTCCAGTGGGACTTGATACTGGCCCACCCTGCCGAAGGTACTAAAAGCTAGTTCAGTGACCAATGGTGTTTCTGTCCTTGATTGGCCAACAAACTGACCTGACCTGAACCCCATAGAATATTATTAAGTAGAAGGTGAGAGACACCATATAGGTCCCATATAGACCCATTTCCACGATCAGAATTTCAGAGTAATTTTATTGGACCTTGACAGCATGTCTAGGTCTCCATTTTACTGTGTCGGCCCAAAAAGACCACTTTATTGGGCCATTTAAGGAACCAAACCAGTACCAGTTTTCGGGTTTGTACTCGGAAATGACCCGGTAAAAGTTCTGGGCGGGAGCTGTGGTTAACTCATGCTGATTGGTTGTAACTTAATGGGAAATGATATCATCGGTGTGTATAACAGCACAGCAAACAGAAACAGGGAAACCCTCCCTGCTTCTTCCATCGTCCATCTGTTGGTATTTCTGCTGCTGTGGGAACCTTTTGGCTCTGATTAGTGGTCACTCACTGCTGGAACGGTCGCAGTATGCTGACGTCTTAGCAAATTCCTTAAATGGCCAATTTAGTATGGAGACACAATGACTGAGAGGAGCGAGCCAAAGGATTTTCCCTCTCACCTTCCCTCCTCCCAGAAATGTCCCGGAACTCGTCTAGTGGAAACTAACCTTATGTGTGATGAATATGCTATATGTTATAATGTCTAATTTATACTTTTTCAAATAATTGATAAAATATATTGGACTTTTATATAGTATAATCTTTGGGCTGATTCCTCATACAGTGATTTTCTACCTGTGCACTGAGTACTTATATTCATAATATTTGTACTTTCAGCTTGACTGACCAAGTCAAATTCAGTAGGAGCTGGTATCCCGCTTGGTAGAGCTATAGATAGGAGAGTGCAGGAGGTGTTTTGGCTAGTTCTCTACTCTGCAGGGTTGGTCTTAACTGTTGTGTAACTGTGTCAGTGTGTAGGAGTCCAGAACTTTTCCTCTACATTCAAACTGATCACATAACTCATCTTCATTAGCCTCACAGCAGGAGGTAAGGCTGGATGTTGTGAGTTCTGGGTTGTGTTTTGGGTGTATTTTACTTGATTTAATCAGCAATACTGGTTACCAATTATGGTAGCAGTAGATGCTGTGGTATTATTGAATTCATTTTTAATTACAGTGAATCAGGTTTAAAAAAGAAGAGCAACATTATTTTCCCATTTTATGTCAAAATATAATTTCTCTTACCATTTTACAAATTTAAGGTGATTTAACACCAGATAAAGAGCACCAAAACATTCATAAATGCAGAGATTTCAGGTAATTGAATGACCATTTAATTTTCAGGTGTTCATCACATTTTTTGTACACCCATGCTAAAATAATAGAGCGGACATCTGGACTCAGCATGGAACTCATGGCAGTGCACTCAGAATCTCCTCTGAAACAACAACAAACCCCTCTATTCCAGGTCACTTGGTTTTTTCCATCAAACAAGATCTGGCATGAATATTAGGCTGAGATCTTTCTTAACATGCTGCTGGGATCAAATCATCAAAAGAGCATTGCATACAACTTAGTAGCACTCACTTGACCAATAAGCATAAATAGCATGTATGACTGTCCTCATGTAATTAACAATACCTGGCTGAGCCCCATGCTTTCTATTTCTGTGCTGCATGTCAAAATTCATTCTGTGACAGAAGTGGTGAATCATCCTCAGCATGTTCTTCTCTAAAACAGATTCTTCTAGAGGATTAAGTCACTCTGCACTATTTGATCGTGTTGTTGTAACTACAGCACACTGCTTCCGCTTCACATCTCACCCTTACAGCTCATGGTTGTTACCACTATGTGACTTCCTACTGAGGTGGATCAAAGGCATAACAGTGATGGGAAAACTTTAACCCCCTCTTCACATATCACTGATCGATGGTATAATCTGAAAGGGGGGGTGGCATAGCCGCAGAGCGGAGTTGGTGTGTACGTGGGAAATGGGGTACAGGCCAAGCTGCACAAATTACAATATGGCAGTCATTCTAACGGTTCCAGCTTGCTGTGGATAAGGTGGTCCTGGGTAAGTTCTCCCCTTCACCATTTTGTATCTTCATTTCTTAACTTGCTAAGCATTGGCGTGAATTCCCTTCTCACCACCACTTCATACCTTTAAAAAATAATTACCCAGCATTAACTGGACCTCCGGTATTCACTGGGGTTAGTGACCACAGCTGCCTGTAAATAGCTATAATCAGCAAATACTTTAGACCAGTGGTCCCCAACCCCCAGGCCGCAGACCGGTACCGGGCCGCGAGCCACACATAAAGAATAAATAAAATAAGAATAAATAACTCCCAGTGGCGTTTTATTTATTATCTGAGGGTGACCACTGTTTTATTTTGAAAAATAACCGGATATCCCCATTACATAGCTCAGTCTTGACACGTAATCCCACAAGGTAGATGGATAGAAAACAAACGTTTCTTTGGAAAGGGGAAAAGGCCCAAGGCTCTCACTGATTCAGCGTTGTGGTGAGTTAGATTTTTCATGCACTTTGTATTTGTTTTTGTGGTAAGTCTTGAATTATTAAAGGTATGTTTACATGTTACCATGGCGACCAAAGATCATTAGGGGGCTGAGTGTTACTCGTGTTATGTGTGCTAGATGTTAGGAGGACACTGTTAATAAAGCTGCAAATACACATTGGATTTATGTCTATTGTTATAATTTTAAAAATAACCCGTTTTTATACCGTCCGTTAATATTTATCCACCACACCTTAATAGCCGGTCCGTGAAAATATTGTCTCATATTAAACCGGTCCATGGCGAAAAAAAGGATGGGGACCACTGCTTTAGACCACCTCTAAAAATGTTCATACCTGTCTATTTTAATAGTTCAATCACCAAATATACCTTAATATGCATTATTACACACTGTGGAAACCATCTTAACACTATAGCAGAACTGCCATCAACAGTCTTCCTTATCTCTCCACTCCTGGGGGTAAAACCAAATTCACTTTGTCCAACGTTCATATATATATTTAATATAAATAAACAGTGTTATGGCTGCAGGGACAGACGATCTCCTGAACCTCTCAGTCCTGCATGTCCGAGAGATCAACCTTACACCGCAGCTGCTTCTCTGGCTGCTCAGGACATCATGGAGGAGGTCTTTAGTATTATCCAATACCCTAAAACTTCCTCCTCATCTGCCTCTCCACCAGGTTCCCGCTCCCGCTCCAGCACAGAACTGGCCTTTAGGGTTTGTCCAGTTTGTCCAGACGTCTGCAGTCTTTGTCCGCAGTGCTACTTCCCAAGCAGAGAACAGCTTCCACTTTCAATGTCCATGTGGTGTCCGACATGTCACTGCAGACATCGAAGGACCTTTGCCACCTGAAGAAGAAAAGGGGACTCTGTCCCTTCCTATTTGCTGTGTCTGTGTTGGTGGTCCACTCCAGCTTCTGGTCCAAAACCACCCCCAGGTATCTGTAGGACTCCACAGTCTGCAGTCAGTGAAGGTCTCTACCAGGTCCACGTACTCCCCTTTCCTGTCCACAGCTCACACATACCACAACAGCTGTATCATCTGAATACTTCTGGATGTGACAGGACTCTGAGTTGTATCTGAAGTATGATGTGTTGAGCGTGAACAGAAAGGAGTCTCCTGTGGGACCCCAGATCTGCATTCTAGTGTCCCAGAAGGCAAGGCAAGGCAATTTTATTTGTATAGCACACTTTCAACAACAAGGTGATTCAAGGTGCTTTACATGATTAGAGGTAAAATAAAAACAGCATTAAAACACAAAGCATATAAAGTAAAAGCAGCAATAAAGGAAGGAGCACACATAGATACTTCAAGGCATTAAACAGCAAGAAACATAAACAAAACATGATATGACAAAGCATTACTCAAATGCAGCTCTAAACCAATACTTTTTTAGTCCTGATTTAAAAGAACTCAGTGTTTCAGCAGCTTTGCAGTTTTCTGGAACTTTGTTCCAGATAAGGGGAGCATAGAAACTGAAAGCTGCTTCTCCATGTTTGGTTCTAATTCTAGGGATGTTGAGTAGACTGGAATTACAGGACCTGAGTCGTCTGGTGGGTTGCTATAGTAACAGCACATCTTTAATATACTTTGGTGCTAAGCCATTCACTGATTTATAAACTAGTAAAAGCATTTTGAAGTCTATTCTCTGAGCTACAGGGAGCCAGTTTAAGGACTTTAGAACTGGGGTGATGTGCTCTACTTTCCTGGTTCTAGTGAGGAACACGAGCAGCAGCGTTCTGGATCAGCTGCAGCTGTCTGATTGACTTTTTAGGCAGACCTGCGAAGACGCTGCTGCAGTAATCAATCCGACTAAAGCTAAACACATGGATGAGTTTTTCGAGGTCCTGTTGCGACATCATACCTTTAATCCTAGAAATGTTCTTCAGGTGATAGAAGGCTGATCTTGTTATTGCCTTGAAGTGACCCTGGAGGTTAAGGTCTGAGTCCATTACTACACCTAGATTTCATGCCTGATCAGTAGTTTCTAGCTGTATTAATTGAAGCTGTGTGCTGACTCTTGATCGTTCCTCTTTAGGTCCAACAGTAATTACTTCTGTTTTGTTTCTATTCAGCTGGAGAAAGTTATGGCACATCCATTTATTGATTTGCTTGATGCATTTACTTAGGGTTTGAATTGATTAAAAGTCACCTGGCGACATCGTAATGTAAAGCTCATTGTCATCTGCATAGTTATGGTAGCTAATCGTGTTGGTTGTTATAATCTGGGCTAGACGGAGCATGTAGATATTAAATAGGAGGGGCCCTAAGATGGAGCCCTGGGGCACCCCACATGTGATTTCTGTTCGTTCTGATGAAAGGTTTCCTTTTGAAACAAAGAAGTCCCTGTTCTTTAGGTAGGAGTCAAACCAGCCAAGTAATGTACCGGAGAGTCCAACCCAGCTCTCCAGTCGTTCTAATAGTATATGATGATGATGATCAACAGTGTCAAATGCTGCACTGAGGTCCAACAGAACCAGCACTGTGCTCCTACCACAGTCTGTATTTATGCGGATGTCATTGAAACCTTTGACGAGGGCAGTCTCAGTGCTGTGGTGAGCACGGAAACCAGACTGAAAAACATCAAAGCGGTTGGTCATTGCTATGAAGCTATTTAACTGCTGAAACACAGCTTTTTCAATAATTTTACTGATGAATGGAAGGTTAGAGATCGGCCTGTAGTTCTGCATTAACATGTCCAGATTATTCTTTTTTAGCAGTGGTTTAATAACTGCTGTTTTTAAAGCCTGGGGAAAGATACCTGACAAAAGGGATGAGTTAACTATCTTAATCAGATCAGACCCAATGACAGGGAAAACTTTCTTAAGGAAAGCTGTGGGTAGGATATAAAGACAGCAAGAGGAGGAGCTTAATTGGGCAATAATTTCTTCTAGGCTTTTTTGGTATAATGTATGGAATTCTGACAGTTTTTCTACATTTGTGTTAGCTGGGTATAACATTGGTGGTCGGTTTGGTGCTGCGGTACATACAGATCTTCTAATTGTTAAAATCTTTTTAGTGAAAAAAAGTAGTGAAAGTCTTTTCCAGATAAGGAGAGCATAGAAACTGAAAGCTGCTTCCCCATGTTTAGTTCTGAGTCTAGGGATGTTTAGTAGGCTAGAGTTGGAGGACCTTAGTGGTCTTGGTGGTTGGTACCGTGACAACAGGTTATCAACATATTTTGGTGCTAAGCCATGTAATGATTTATAAACTAGTAGGAGTATTTTGAAGTCTATTCTCTGAGCTACAGGGAGCCAGTGTAATAACTTTAGAACTGGGGTGATGTGCTCTACTTTCCTGGTTCTAGTGAGGACACGAGCAGCAGCATTCTCGATCAACTGGTTGTGGGTTCGGTATTGAGGTACAGATTGACTGTCTAATTGTTGGAATCTTTTCAGTGAAAAAACTGGCAAATTCATTGCAGGCCCTGGTAGAATTTAGTTCAGGGGCTACTGTCACTGGAGGATTAGTTAGTCTTTCCACTGTTGTAAATAGAGTCCGTGCATTATTAATGTTTCTGCTAATGATTTCAGAAAAGAAAGATTCCCTAGCTTCTTTCAAAGTTAACTGATATCTGTTCAGTCCCTCTTTGTAGATCTCATAGTGAACCTAGAGTCGAGTTTTCCGCCATTTTCTCACGGCTCGTCGACACTCCCTTTTTTCGCTACATACCAGTGGATAATTCGTCCACGGAGACTTCTTTCTACCTTAGACTACTTTCACTTTAATCGGAGCAATGGAATCAATGATGTCTGAGATTTTAACGAGGAAATGATCTACCAGCTTGTTTACTGAGCTGGAGTTGGGAGATGAGGGGGATGTGGTGGAAGGGTAAATACATTTAAAGGTTTCAACAGAACTGTCCCCCAGAAAACGCTTTTTTACAGTTATCTCACTGTGGTTAGATATTTTAGCAGAGATGGTACTTTCAAAGAAAATACAGAAATGGCCAGATAATGCAGTATCAATAACTGAGATGTCAGATATAGTTAAACCTTTGCTGATAATTCCAGATAAGTCCAGAGTGTGTCCTCTATTGTGTGTTGGCTGTTTGACATGCTGGGTCAGGCCAAAGTTGTGGAGAGTATCATCTAATGTTTTTATTTGTCTATCTTGGGGTTTGTTGGTATGGATGTTAAAATCCCCCACAATGATTAATTGGTCATAGTCGATACATATTACAGAAAGAAGGTAAATGAAATCATTAAAGAAGTTAGAGTTAAGTTTTGGGGGTTTATATAAACTTAGAAATAAAGCTTTGTTTGGCTTGTTTATCTGGGTGGCTAGGTATTCAAAAGAATCAAATGTGCCCAGGGTTACCTTTTTAAAGTTGATTGAATTGTGAAAAATGGTGGCTACACCTCCAAATTGTAATTTGGAGGAGTAGATTCTATCAATGCAGATGTTTCATTATTTTCATCTAGCCAAGTTTCTGATTAAAAAAAGGGCGTGTAAATTATGCTCAGTGATGAAGTCATTGATAAGAAAAGACTTCCCAGGTAGAGATCTAATGTTTAATAAAGCTAACTTAAGTATTGTGATGATGGGCAGCTGAACCTTCTGACAGGTTATCAATTTGAGATTTTGTTTAATATGAGAGCGTGTGGTTAACGGTTTATGTTTTCTGCTGCTGATAAGCACTGGAATGCTAAACTTAGGGATGGCGGGCAAGTTCTGGGAGACGGTAGGGTTAGATAGCCTTACTCTGGCCTTGTTCAGATAATGTAGCCTTTCTTAGAACAGATGGTTAGCACTTCCAAATACTTTAAAATTATTAATAAATGTGAACGACTTATCAGCTGATTCTTTCTTCAACCATTTATAGAGCATGCAGAGTCTGCTAAATCTTTCATAATTTCCTTCAGGTACTGGTCCGCTGATGAGGATGTTTACGTTAAGTCAATCAAGTCTCTGTAGGAGATCAGAAAAGTCTCTCTTCAGAATCTCTGATTGTCTCATCGCGATATCTGCTGCACCAGCGTGAATAACGAGCCTTTCCAATGTAGGGTGTTGGTCCAAGATTTTCTGGATTTTTTCTGATATTTCTCTCACTGTATTTTTGTAGCAGCTATAAACTCTGGTGTTCTTGCTACAAAAGGCCATCAATTCCATATGCAAATGTAAAGGATTCATACATGTCCGAACCAAGACCTCCTCTGGGACAATCGGATCACAATCTTGTTTTTCTCTGTTCAGAATATAAACCACTTGTTCAGAGGCAACCTGTGACAAAACGAACTGTGAGAAAATGGTCACAGGAAGCTGAAGAAGCCCTGCAGGGTTGTTTTGCAACCACAGACTGGATGACTCTTTGCCAAGCACATGGAGAGGACATCAATGCCATGACTGAGTGTGTGACTGACTATATAAACTTCTGTGTGGACAACATCATCCCCACCATACAGTGAGATGCTTCCCTAATAACAAACCCTGGATCACCAGTGGCCTGAAGGAACTGCTAAACAAGAAAAAAACAGCCTTCAGGGAGGGAGATAGGGAATTACTGAGGAGTATACAGAAGCAACTTAAGGTCAAGATCGAAGACAGCAAAGAGGCATACAGGAAGAAGCTGGAGAACAAACTACAGAGGAACAATATCCGAGATGTCTGGTCAGGAATGAGAAAGATCACAGGTTTTAAGGACAGGAAGGATTGGATAGATGGAAGTCTGGACAGAGCTAATGAACTGAACACATTCTTCAACAGGTTCAGTTCAGGAACTAGCTCAGCATCTCCCTCTCCTGTTCCCAGCCAAACAGACATCCCACTCTCCTCTGATCAACAGTTTCCATGTTACACCTCGGATGTTTTATCCTTCACCTCAGCCATGGACTCTTCTAATTCCACAAGTTTGAAGTCAACCAAGTCAAGAAATGCTGCTACCCCCTTTGCCTCCCCCTCCCACTTGTCTGTCTCCAAAAGTCAGGTGAAGAGGCAGCTGGAGAAACTGAACCGGAACAAGGCTGCAGGTCCAGATGGTGTCAGCCCCAGAGTCCTGAAGGCCTGTGCTGAGCAGCTCTGTGGGATTCTGCAGCACCTCTTCAACCTTAGCCTGACTCAGGAGAAGGTTCCAGTGTTGTGGAAGACATCCTACCTTGTTCCAGTACCAAAGATAACTCACCCATCAGTCATCAATGACTATAGATCTGTTGCCCTGACATCCCACATCATGAAGGTCCTGGAGAGACTCCTGTTGGCACCCCTGAGTTAGCAAACAAGAACGTATCAGGACCCACTGCAGTTTGCTTATCGCTGTGGAGTTGGAGTTGAAGATGCCATCATCCACCTACTTCAACCAACCAACTGTCATCTGGACAAAGCAGGCAGAACTGTGAGGATCATGTTCTTTGATTTCTCCAGTGCATTTAACACAATTCAGCCTGATTTGCTTTGTCAGAAACTCTTGAAGACACGGGTGGAGCCCTCAACAATCGCCTGGATCAATGACTACCTGACCAACAGACCACAATTTGTGAGACTGAAGAATTGTGTGTCAAACCAGGTGGTCAGCAGCACAGGAGCACCCCAAGGGACCGTACTCTCACCATTCCTTTTCACTCTGTACACTTCAGACTTCCAGTACAAATCAGAGACCTGACATCTGCAGAAATACTCAGATGACTCTGCAATTGTCGGGTGTATCAGAGATGGACAAGAAGCTGAATACAGAGAGCTGGTGGACCGCTTTGTGACATGGTGTGGAAACAATCGTCTCATCTTGAATGTGAACAAAACAAAGGAGATGATTGTAGATTTCAGAAGAAACAGGGATAAGTCAAATACTGTTTCCATCATGGGAGAAAAAGTGGAGGTGGTTGAGGAGTATAAATACCCCGGAGTTCACCTTGACAACAGACTGGATTGGAGACTGAACAGTGAAACCGTCTACAAGAAGGGACAGAGCAGACTGTACTTCTTGAGGAAGCTTAGGTCCTTCAAGGTTTGCAACAAGATGCTGGAGATCTTCTACAAGTCTGTTGTGGAGAGTGTAATCTCTTCAGCCGTCATCTGTTGGGGTAGCAGCATCAGAGCTAGGGATTTAAAAAGGCTAAACAATCTGATAAAGAAGGCTGGTTCTGTTCTTGGGACAACTGTAGAACATCTGGAGATGATGATGCAAAGAAGTATTCTTCACAAAATCAAAAAAATTATGGACGACCCTGAGCCTCCTCTTCATGAGACAGTCATACAACAACAGAGCGTCTTCAGTCGGAGGCTTCTTCAGTTTTGCTGCAATACAGACTGCTACAGGAAATCCTTCCTGCCCACAGCCGTCATCATCTACAACAACTCCTTAAAGAATTAATTATATGAGCTATACCAACACTTAATTTCCCTCTGGGATCAATAATGTATTTTTGAATTGAATTGAATATGGAGTGTGGAAGCAGCTGCAGACGTGGAGGTCAATTTTACCCAGTGATGGTCTTCATCCCTCTCCACACATCTTTGATTTCTCTGTTCTCCAGCTTTTTCTCTACCGTCCTCTTGTAATCCACTTTAGCATGCCTCAGAGTCTTTTTCAGTTCCCGTTGCACACTCCTCTGCTATTCCTTATCACCATCCTTGAATGCCATCTTCTTCTGGTTACGGAGGTTCTTGATGTCACTGGTGATCCACTGTTTATTATTAGGATAGCATCTAACACTCCTAACCAGAATCACCGTGTCCCTACAGAAGATGATGTAGTCAGTGATGATGTCAAGACTCCTGTCTATGTCCATCTCCTGTTCATCCAGCAGCACATCCCAGTCTGTGCACTTAAAGCAGTCTCTCAGTGCATCACTTGTCTCTGATGACCACTTCCTAAAAGATCTTGTGGTCACAAGAAGTGACTGTACATGAGGTTTGTATGTGGGTTGGAGATAGACCATGTTGTGATCAGATCTGCCCAGTGGAGGGAGAGGTACAGCCCTCTATGCCTCCTTCAAGTTGGCATTGAACAAATCTAGAGTCTTATCCAGGGTTCGAATTACACCAAAGCTTTTGGAGGAGCCATATTTTTCATCGTGCACTGCGATGTCTAAATTCACCTGCACACACGTATATTTTTTAAATAACATTAAAAAACAATTTTGGTAAGTTAATAGGTTCTGAACAAAAGAAAAGCAACAAGGGATCCTCATGCAGTTCAACATTTTCTGCCTTATCATAGCCTTTCAAGAAGAACAAATCATGGACCAACTTGGATCGAAAACCCTATTATGATCATGATGATCATCACCACCATCAAAACCAAAATAATTGCAAATCCAAGAACTAATATCAGTCTAGTATATTACTTTACTTTAGATCAGTAGGGACCACAGCTGTCACAAGACTGATTCGTGACCCAATATCTTCAATGTTATTAACAAACCTAGGTTTCATTTAATTGGCAATGTGCCATATTATTTCAGCACAAGCTTGGTGTGATTTGTGCACACATTAGCGTGATTACGTTTTTAATTAAGTTCATTATGGCTGGGGGCTTTCTTAAAGCCATTTTTTCTTTTGTGAGTCCAAAGATTTTCTCTGAAGTTATTCTGTGATTCACTGCTGACTTCTCCATCAATCCATTCTTCAGACAGATGCACCCCAGTTTTGATTTTGGCAAGCAGCAGACTTTTGGCATTGATACATGCTGTACACCCTATCCTGTAATTTCTAGCAAACAGCCAGGTATTCCTACCTTTCCACTCGCTCCACTGCTTTTGTGCCAAGTTAAAAGGGAAGGCTGCATGACCTGATTTAGGCCTCAGTGCACTGCAGGTACCCACTTACGGCAAAGTTACAGCTGAGCCTGCTTTTCTGCATCCGCTGCTGATGAGCTCTCACCACGAGCAAGACTTACATGTGAAATTCAATAAATAAGAATATCATGCAAAAGTTCATTTATTTCAGTAATTCAACTAAAAAGGTGAAACTAGTGTATGATATAGACTCATCACATGCAAAGTGAGATATTTCAAATGAATTTAAATTAATTTAAAACGAACTTTTGCCCAATATTCAATTTGAGTTTCACCTGTATTACCTGCCGGTCCTGGGTGCGCTCGTCCTCTTCACTGCTCACTTTTTTTGCCTATAAAACCGAAACGCTTCCGTTTACGTTTAGAGATGATGCCCAAAACTTTAGTTAAACTTTGTCCAATCTAATCCCAGGCAGTGTCCACGATGTTCCAAGCGTGTTTGATTAGCAAGAACCCAACACAGATTAGCATTAGCATGCTTGATGTAGCCTATGTCAAACAACAGATGTATGGTCACAGAAGGAATTAAGTAAGTTATTTTCAGGAGAAGTCAGTATTCTGAAAATGTAATGAGAAATTGAACACACAAAGCGGACAAATTAGGATTATATTTTAATCTAAAACACATTAGGATTCTTGTAAAAAAGAAAAAAAAGAATGCAAACTGGATTATTTTAGAGCTCCCCCTTGGTGTGTTAGTTGAGGGCTTTCAAGGGAGCCTATCTTCCTTTAAGGGGAGCCAAGCTCCCCTTAGCTCCCCTGTATTTCGAACCCTGGTCTTATATCTACGTGTTGGACAGTCCACATACTGTACATAGCCAGTCAGGCAGGAGGACAGTGATTAAAACCCCAGTGATCACAATGAAAGCCTCTTGTTACTGGGTCTGTATCCCAACAACAACGTCATGGATGACGTCACACGTCGCTCCAGGAACTGCTCTCGGAGGAATATAAATGGTTACAACAGCCACGTATGGAATCTCCCATGGTATGTGGCAGTGGCGTAGCCAGAAAAAAGACACTGGGTGTGCCAAATTTATTCCTGACAAATATTACATTTTTGCTAAGGGCTCCCCCTACCTACAGGCCTGCAGGCAAAACTAAGAAATTCAGGCTAACATATTCAAAATCACTGGCTGGCATTAACTTGTATATTCAAACACATTCTCAACTTCTGAAATACATTATAATAACTTTTCAACTTTTAAACACATGTTTTTAACGCAATTTAAATTAACAATTTTCAAATGCATAATCCTGTAATATTTATAAGTAAACCTGTTTATCTTATCCTATTTATTTCTTATTCACTCTATCACATTTACATATTATTTAAGGATCTGAACTTCCCACCTTCGGATTGCAGCTTCACAATGCAAGGCGGCGTGGTTTGGCCTTAAACAGGTTTATTATTTCGTCAGAGTCTAGTTTGTCTGCAAGCTCTTTTTCGAACATGAGCAATGGGATGCTATCAACTAGTCTCTCAGTGAGCATTGTAGCTCTGCTGCTGGTTTTAGTCCTGTTCACCACCAGTGTTGCCAACCGTCTCCGACAGAAAGTAGCAGAAGTTGCCCCAGAAAGTCGCTAGATGTCGCCAGATGACGTCATACGCTAATTTGCTTAATGATTATGTCATCACGTGATGACGAATGAAACAGAAAGGAGGAAATAATTATATTTAGATTAGGATTACAGGGTTAAACAGTACATTATTTAAACAGGGGAAACACGCTACAGGGAAATGTGACTTCTGTCTTCAAGAAGAGACGGTGGAACATGTTCTATTATTTTGCCTGAAGTAAACTGTTGAGAAGAATGGTACAAAATTTATAAGATATCAAATTGCAACTGGACATCAAAGACCTTTTAAACAAAATTTTAAGTTCTGGAAAATTTATTTTTTCCTGAGATATCTGAAGAAGACTAAATTAATACAGATAATATAGTTGTTTGTTTTTTAGTACTTTGTAAAAAAAAATAAGTAGGGCATATTTAGCATGCACCTACCGCTCCTCTGTGGATCTCTATCCGCTCACACAGCTGTGAAGGCGGGTACGTCCACACAGGAGTCCGGTGTGTTGTCATTCAGCCAGGACTCTGTTAGACAGATCAGACTGCACTCCCTATATAGTCTAGCTGTTGGTTCCGCACAAGCGCCTCCTGTTCATCACACTTGTTTGGGAGCGAGTTAATATTTCCCATGATGACACAGGGTAGGAAATGCTTAAATTTCCAACTCTTATCGTTGATCTTCGCCTTTACCTTGACTCCGTCTCTGAATCTACGAAATGTTCTCCTTAGTTCCGTTGGAAAGGGATGTTTAAGTCCATGTCTTGTGCTTGACAATTCTAAAAGTTCCTCCCTTGTGTAAACGACTTTTTCAAACGCTGTACACATCATATTCACAAAAAACTAAATGATATTAACTAAAAAAAATAGTTAAGCAAAATATTTAAAAAGTTTGTAAACTACAGAAAAACAGTAAAGTTATTAAACTACAGAAAAACATTACAAACGTACAGGAGCTACTCAGACGTGCTGCCACCTGACCCTCTCGTATTAGCAACCAATTTAACCAACAGAGTTTCAAGTCGCGTTGTGCGTAAGTATTTCATCTTCCCAAGCTGCATTTTCTTTTGAATATTTTAGATATGCTCATTAATAGATATGACAAAAAGGCCTGTGAGAATACCACAACTGGTAAACTGTCAATGATGCTAAATTTGCCGTGTGCTTTACAACCTCTTACTGGAGCTAGACTAAAGGGCTGTTTCATAATTTATATTGAAACAAGACTACATTTAATCCCGTCTTGTCCAAATTACCTCTGGTTGCCTTTATTGGTTCTCAGAGGCAATTTGGTTAACAGCTGTTTGGTGAGCTGAGAACGTAAAACAACAAAAACGTTGAGTAGTTCAAACATCTTGACAACAAACAGATACTACTCAAAACGCTTCTTGGATGCGTCCGATTCTCGCTGCTTCGCGTCCAGTGGAAATGAACCCATTGACTATAATGGTGGCTACCAGCTGTGTATTATGCTTTGCAGACGTTACGCCTCCGGGTGAAAGAAGGCTTTAGCAATACAAGCTGCATTTTATGTATTCAGACAGTCATATGACATGTGGATGGAGGGTACTGCAGGTATTATTATATATTAAACACACTAGGGTTGCCAAGTGTTGCAGTTGGTAGCACTGTTGCCTTACAGGAAGAAGGTCCTGGGTTTTAATCCCAGCCTTCTGTCTTTCTCCCTGTCCATGCGTGGGTTCTCCCCAGGTACTCTGGGTTCCTCCCACAGTCCAAAAACATGACTGTTAGGTTAATTGGTCTTTCTAAATTGCTCTTAGGTATGAGTGTGTGCGTGCATGATTGTTAGTCCTGTGTGTCTCTTTGTTGCCCTGCGGTGGACTGGTGACTTGTCCAGGTTGTACCCCGCCTCTCGCCCCATGACTGCTGTAGGTGGGCACCAGCCCCCCCGCAACCCTGCATAGGATAGACGGTATAGATAATGGATAGACTGCAACCATATTCGATTTTGTTTTTAAGGTTTGTGAGAAACTGTTGGGACTCCATTTTTGTCAAATGAACTGAACAGACTGTGGACCGCTGGAAGTCATTTTTCCTAGATGGACTGAGCAGACCATATTTCCCAGCAATCCTAGCGGTGACCCCCAACACACTCCTATTGGTCCGTGGCCACCAATGGTGACATCACCGGTGACATCATGGCCAAAGGCCTATAGAATGGTAGTGACGACCATTTTCAAATTGTTCTCAGCAGAGGTTCTTAGCAGAAACTCCTGCTACACAGAGGACATCTCACCGGTGAAGATTCTCTTGTTCTGACCCGCTGGACCGAGAAGAACCCTCATTTCAAAGCTTCGAAGTGCCCTTGCTGTCTACGTATCTAGTTTGGGCAATATCTGGACTGTTTTAAGACAGTTCGTTACGACGTCAACCTGCAGACCATCCAGCCTGCAGTTGGGACACAGTCCTAAAAATCGTGTGCTGGTTTTCTAACTCTTCCTTTTCTTGCTCAACTACAGACACATTTTGCTTTCCTCCTCGTGGACCGGACTTCTCTTAAAGCAAAGTAGGACTGAACCGGTTCATTTATGCTAATCTGGTGTCTGTGTAGAGATAAATAGGAAAAATAGAGTTCCTAACGAGTAAGATCTCATTCATTATTGGTTTAAAGTGTTTTTAAGCGCTGAAACTGTTTGCTCATTTCGCATCGTCGCACACATAAGTTTATGCTGTATTTGCTGTGTTTGAAACGGTTTTTTTTTTTATCCTGAGCGGATCCCACTCTTTCTTTTTCCTTCCTCTCTTTTCCTCGCTCTCTCTCTTCTGCTCTCTGATCACATGGTTGGCTGAGTCGGACTCGGTCCGGCCTGCGTTAGCTGGTGTTAACCTCATTGTTCCTTTGTCTCCTTACACCCCATGTGCCCCAGAGCTAAGCTTTATGGCCCTTTGTCTCCTTACACCCCATGTGCAGTTCTCCATCTTGGCAAAGAACTACTTTTATGACCCTTTGTCTTCTAGGTTATCTGTGACTTGAGCCCCCTGGAGTGAGGGCCACCTCCCTCCCTGAACAAAGCCTGAGCTGTCTGTTTGTCCCTGATCCATTTCATGTTAATTGTGTTTAATTTTCACATATTATTGTTTATAAGATCTGTAGTAATTTGTTGCGTGCTTTAGAATAGATGGGAATTATTGATTAAATGTTTTGGCTGTAAAGTTGATCTATTTTCTTAATAAATTCCCCTTATCTTAAAGAGAAGTTGTCTGGGATTACTTGGAGTAATGCATACAAGAATGTCCACAGCGTGTGAATTTACACCTTCAAGAAGAGACTGGATGTCTGGTCTTCTAAAAACAGAAGTGGTGCCCCTAATATTAATAAATTTAACTTGAACCTCATCAATAATTATATTAATATTAAATTATTGATCATAATTATTGATGGTTATGTAAACCAGACAAAAACTCTCTCAGTTTGTGTCACAACACTGACTTTCCCTCTTTGGATTATTATCTCTTTCAGTGGAAATGAATAAGCATGTTCTTTTTTGTGACAAAACAAATACAGAAAGTCAAACTCCTGTACTGCTTTAAAGTGTCTCGACAGTACACTCGTACCACAAAAGCCTAGATTTTACTAAAATGGTACTTGTTATAAAACGTTGAAAAAAACAATGACTTAGACTTTTCCAACCTGAACTGGACAATCCTCCACTGAACATGATTTTTTTTCATTTATGAAACCCTTTCTCTATTTGTGTTGACAAAAAGGGGATTTTTAATCTCCCCTTAAATATTGCTACGATCTTGTCCATTCTTTTTCTCCTGATCAAGCATACCCAAAACTGAGCTCATCCTTTCTATACTTTGTTCAAGTGATTTAGTACGACAGAGAAATTAAAAGAATACAGTCAGATAAGAAATAAGGAGATGATTAGGAACTGAGGGGTTTGAAAAAGTGCTTAATTCGAATAAATGGGAAAGTGTGGAGGAGTGAAGCAAAAAGAAAATTGGTGAGGAAAAGAGAAAAAGATGGCCTGAAGCAACTAATGGGCTCATTAGGAAACTCATGGTCATGTAATGACCTGCCAACCAATGGATATCTGGGGTGCTATGCACTGCAGACAAATGAACAGACAGAAATAGAAAGAAAAAAAGTAGGAAAGAAGAAAGAAAGGGAGTTGTTCCTCTCTAGTGAAAACAATGACAGGCTTACGCTAACCCATTCAAAATATACTATTAGAATAATAACGTGTACACACAGAGAAAATATGTTCATTCCAGTGTTATTAAGAGGAAAGTTATTGTATTTGGAAAATAAGTAATAGAGTTCATATCAAGTTCAAAGTCATCATATTTATTAAAGTATATTAACAAAGCCTAAGTTATCTGTTATCTCTGAGTTCTTCTCAGCTGACATATGTCCAAGACAGGCTTGGATACATTCTTCTAATTGCTACAGAGTGTGTTGTTAGTTCATATAAAATGGAATATTTATGATGCGACTTTTTAAATGAGATGCTGGTCGCGTGGCGGCCGGCCGCGGCCCCTGCAGTGCCGGGGGCCCCTCGTCGGCCGGTCCCTTGTCGGGTCCCTGCTGGGGGGTGGGGTGCCCCTGGGCCCGGGCTCCCCCGGTCCGTTGACCGGCGCGGCCGGATGCCGGCGGAGCCCGTGGGCTCGTCACTGCTGCCCCCCGGGCCCCTCCATAGTGGCCGCTGGACGTTCCCCTGGGGTTCTCCTTTTCTCCTCTCTTGGGGGATGCGGTCGGCCCCGCCCGGGTCCGCCTGGGGCTTTGGCGGTCCTTTGGACGTCTTTGCTCCGATCTCCTTCATGTCTGCATCGATTCCTGGGGGACGGATTGATGTCTTCTCACACCAGCTATTGAACACTCTGATGGAGAAACCTTATATGCACCAGCATGCTAACACACACACATAGATGTGGGGTCTCTGGTGTTTAAGGATATATTCTTGGGCTGAGGTTATCATTACTAGAGCTTGATTAATCGGTACCATGAGTTTTTCTGTGACATTGTTGTTGTATTTTTATATCTATTTTTGTGTGATGTGGTTGTGTAATTCTTAGTTCACAATGTTTGGTTGGTTTTGTCGATGTTCCTTTTTCGTGTTTTGTTTTTCCCCCTCTCTCTGCCGTCCTGTGGGTATGGAGGCAGACTTCAATGTCTTCCTGTGTTTTCTTTGTTCCCCTTCCTCTCTTGTATTTTCAACTCACCCTCTCTCATGACATTTTGTTTCCTACCTCTCTTCTTCATCTTCCTTCTTCCTTCTCCTTAATTTTCCGTCTCCGTGTACATAACATCAGGAAATAAAAACCCCAACAATTCATAATAAAGATTTTTCACACATAAATCAAGTGGAGGACTATAGCAAAAGCTGTACTGCTCCGCTTGTGAAAGTAAATCTGTTGGGCTTCTACTTGGTACTCAGACACCAATTCTGAGCTCCACACTGCCAAACAGGACACGTAAAAAATAAATAAATAAAAAATAAATGAGATGCTGGTGCTACTGGAGTTTCCTGATTGGCCATGCCTTAATATTTTTCTGATCCGTAAGAAATAGTTTCATCTGTTTGTAGGGCCACTGATTCATGTAATTTCTTATGAGAATTTGTAATTTTGAGTAAACATACTGATTCTACAAATCTGCAAATAATTAGGTTATGTTTCCACAGAAAAATCCCCGAAAAGGTAACTCCACAATTAGATGTCTTCACAGATCTCCCTAAAAAGTCAATCAGACAGCTGCAGCTGATCCAGAACGCTGCTGCTCGTGTTCCTCACTAGAACCAGGAAAGTAGAGCACATCACCCCAGTTCTAAAGTCCTTACACTGGCTCCCTGTAGCTCAGAGAATAGACTTCTAAATACTTTTACTAGTTTATAAATCATTACATGGCTTAGCACCAAAATATGTTGAAGATCTGTTGTCATTTTTTTCAACCTTCCAGACCACTCAGATCTTCTGGTTCAAGTCTATGGCTTTGAACACTAATAGCTGAAACATAATTAGTTTTAGTCTGGATAGCAGGTTTTCCATACTTTATTTTGTAACTGTAATGTCCTTTTCTGTTTGCTTATTGTGTTATGTTTTTATCATGTAAAGCACTTTGAACTGTCTTGTTGATGAAATGTGCTATAGAAATAAACCTGACTTGACTTCATTTAACTTATAACCCTGCTTTATAGTAACTGCCCTCATTCACAGTGTGATACCACGTCTGATTTTAATATAAATAATGATTCCACACAACAGGAGGGCCGGAAAATCTAAAAATATAGTTCTTCAAGAAATGTTTGAATCTAATTAAATCGTATCTGCAGGTCAAAACTTAACAAAAAAATGGAGATATGTGGAGATTTACTACCATGTTAGAAAAATAACATTAGAGCTTTAGGTGTTTCACTGATTAGAAGCAGTGTCTCTACCGACAACCCCTCCCATCTGGAGATGGATGTTTACATTTCTTAGAAATATGTAGAACAAATTTCATCAATGCATCCACTGGTATGTGTTCTACTGTAATGTGTTGCCTCTGCTTGTGGTTCTGTTGACGTTCATTGGAGGAGACGTTTTTGCTACAGCACCAGTAACGGTAGGGATGCAGCTGTGATGGAACTTGCGGTGGCCTCAGGGAGAATGTCTGTGCTCTTATATTCCTGATAGGTTTCACATTTAAACACCTGCTACATGTCAGGCTTCAGGGTGGACTAACCTGCTGTCAGACAGAGTCCTGTCAACAATCTATGAAGAGAAGCTAAACATAGCATCTTTATGCCCAGTTTGAAATATCAACTCCCAGATTCAGCAGTAAAGCCTTCTGATTGCATTCAGAGCAATTCAAAAGCGCAATGATCTGAAGCTCATTTCATCCACGGAACAAAGCTTACAATCAGCACATGCTGCTGTTTACTGATAAAGGCTTTGTCAGTCACTGTATTACTTCACAAGTTAGCAGTGTGGTACATTACAGCATTATCAGTCAGACATTCAATGTCATGAATCAGGAGGAAAAACCCATCAAACGCTTTATAATAATGAGAGAGGCGTTCTCTGCTTTGGTCTTAGTTACTCAACAGTCTGACTTAGAACCAACCATCCATCCATCCATCCATCCATATATATATAAACTCAGCAAAAACAGAAACGTCCTCTGACTTTCAACTGTTTTTACTTTCAGTAAACTTAATGTGTGTAAATATTTGTATGAGCACTAAAAGAGTCAACATAATAAGACATAAACTAAAAATGTTTCACAGACATGTGACTAACAGAAATAGAATAATGTGTCCTTGAATGAAGGGAGGCTCAAAATCAAAAGTAACAGTCAGTATCTGGTGTGGCCACCAGCTGCTTGAAGTACTGCAGTGCATCTCCTCCTCATGGACTGGACCAGATTTGTCACTTCTTGCTGTGAGATATTACCTCACTCTTCCACCAAGACACTTGCAAGTTCCTGGACATTTCTGGGGGGAATGGCCCTAGCCCTCACCCTGCGATCCAACAGGTCCCAGACGTGCTCAATGGGATTGAGATCCGGGGCTCTTCGCTGGCCATGGCAGAACACTGACATTGCTGTCATGCAGGAACTCACGCACAGAACGAGCAGAATGGCTGGTGGCATTGTCCTGCTGGAGGATCATGTCTGGATGAGCATGCATAAAGGGTACCACATGAGGGAGGAGGATGTCTTCCCTGTACCGCATTGAGATTGCCTGCAATGACAACAAGCTCAGTCCGATGGTGATGTGATATACCGCCCCAGACCATGACGGACCCCCCACCTCCTAATCGATCCCGCTCCAGGGTACAGGCCTCGGTGTAACGCTCATTCCTTCCACGATAAACACGAATCCGTCCATCACCCCAGGTGAGACAAAACCGTGACTCATCAGTGAAGAGCACTTTTTGCCACTCCTGTCTGGTCCAGCGAAGGTGGTTTTGTGCCCATAGGCAGCGTTGTTGCTGGTGATGTCTGGTAAGGACCTGCCTTACAACAGGCCTACAAGCCCTCAGTCCAGCCTCTCTCAGCCTATTGCAGACAGTCTGAGCACTGATGGAGGGATTGTGTGTTCCTGGTGTGACTTGGGCAGTTGTTGTGGCCATCCTGTACCTGTCACGCAGGTGTGATATTCGGATGTACCGATCCTGTGCAGGTGTTGTTACACGTGGTCTTCCACTGCGAGGATGATCAGCTGTCCTTCCTGTCTGTAAAGTTATTTGGATTTTTACAACTTTATTGTTGAAATACACAGTCCTGAAAGAGGGACGTTTTTTTACAACATTATTGTTGAAATACACAGTCCTGAAAGAGGGACGTTTCTTTTTTTGCTGAGTTTATATATATATATATATATATATATATATATATATATATATATATATATATATATATATATATATATATATATATATATATATATATATATATAAACACATTGGTGCTGTCAAGAAATTAAACAACTTTTAGATTAATTAATCATGATCTGTAATTAATTAATCTCTTTTTTTTAATCGCACCTAATAATTGTAATTGGTGAGAAAAGCCCCAATCTTGAGGTATTTTCATTTGAATTCATTACATTATTGTGGCAGAACAAATACATAACAAAGTGTCTTTATGAATTCCTCTACTGCTTTTAATAGACCTCTCTCTCTCTCTCTCCCTCTCTCTCTCTATCTATCTATCTATCTATCTATCTATCTATCTATCTATCTATCTATCTATCTATCTATCTATCTATCTATCTATCTATCTATCTATCTATCTATCTATCTATCTATCTATCTATCTGTCTGTCTGTCTGTCTGTCTGTCTGTCTGTCTGTCTGTCTGTCTGTCTGTCTGTCTGTCTGTCTGTCTGTCTGTCTGTCTGTCTGTCTGTCTGTCTGTCTGTCTGTCTGTCTGTCTGTCTGTCTGTCTGTCTGTCTGTCTGTCTGTCTGTGTGTATGTGTATGTGTATGTGTATGTGTATGTGTATAGTTATAGTCAGATGGAAGTGTGGGATGGCTGGATATTCTTTTGAACACAGTTCCTGTTTCTGTCAGCATGCTGACTGACCTTGAAACTGTTCAATTAAGCGTGTGCTCATGAAAATGTTCCAATTAAAATCTTAACAGCTCCGTTTTATGTTCCAACATTAATGATGATCATTCCAGTAAAAGTTCTTCACAGAGTCCAGATAAACTTTTCTCTCTCTTCCTGTTTCACTTCCAAAGTGACTAATTAAGATACGACAGCACACAGATTTAATGCCAATAAAATTTTCTATTACCAAATAGCATTTCTCTTTCTTTGTTGTAATTTGTATCCCAAATAATGTGCTTAACTTGTGACCATTTGTAAAATAGGCCTTGGCAATATATTGATTAATGCTGTCAAGAGCTTGAAAAAACATTTAGATTAATTAATTGCGATCTGTAATTAATTAATCTATTAATGTCTTATTTATTCGCACCTAATATTTGCAGAGCAAAGCCCTCATCTTGAGGTATTGTCATTTCAATTCATTACATCATTGTAGCAGAAAAAAGAAGAAGAAAAAAATAAAAAAATAAAAAAAATAAAAAAATAAAAAAATATATATATATATATTTATATATATATATAATTTTAAAAAAACACAAGTCAATTCAAACATACTTAATTTATCCCAAAGTGAAATCAAATGTTATCGTAACTCGTATCATTAAAGTATCTTCAACAAGTTGTTGTATCTGGTAGCAGTCAGTCTTGGAACAAATCTGATAAAGTCTCTGACTGAAGAGTCTTGAGTTAAATTTTTAAGGCAACTTGATTTCTCTCTTTAACTTGAAGAGGTTTCACTTCTCATCCAAAAGGCTTCCTCAGTTCTGAAACTTGGTTGGGAGTATCAGGCTTATAAGGTCTAATCAGGAACATTCATACTAATAGGGCAATAAAGACTACTAACAAGGCCTTTGTTATCGCCTAATGAGGCCATCAAGGCCACATGACCCCCCTCGACCAGCCCTCTGCTCAATTCCCTAAAAGGGCCATTGGCACTAACCATCCTGACGATTCCCCCAACAATTCTGAGCTGTTTTTGGTCTTATGTCCCAAGGTGGGAGTTTCTGTGAAACAGCCGGAGGAGCAGAGTCAGGGCTGCACTATAGATATAAGGAAGTTTGGATAGCTTGGATTTTATTAATCTTTTTTATTTTCCTGTAATGTATCACAGTCAGTTTTCACAGAAGCAACAGATGTTGTGCTTTTGCAAAGCTTTGTGATAACCCATGTTTTTCAGTGTTAGAACAACAGAGATCCTCTACTAATTCAGCCCCACTCCCTGTGGTCTTTGGTCAGCACTGCATGCAGAGTGATTAAATATTGATTAAAATCCAGTGTGAGGTTAGGAAATAAGAAGACCAGTGCTGATTTATCTTTTTTCTTAGATAAAATCAATGTTGGGGGTTCTCTGATCATGCAGCTCATCTTACTGAGCTTCACCTTGCATATTTGCCCATATTTGAGAACCGTTTTTGTAGTAACGGAATGTGGAAGTAGAACATTTAAAGATATTTTTAAGTTTGTATTTAATTATGAGTTTTTTTACATGAGCATTCTGCAAATGATAGTGGAAAAACAAAAAAAGAATCATAGATCAGAACTCCAATAATGAAAAAAGAGTGCAGGTTAAATTCCTCAGAAAAGCTTAAATGAATGAAATCAAACTTTTGAAATAAATTCTACATAGCATTTGTGCATTTTTGTGAATATTTATCTTCCCAATCCTTTTTATGGGATTCAGAATAGTGCAGTAGTTGGCACCTTTCAGCAAGACATTCATCGATTTGAATCCTAGTCACACCTTCTTCCCTAGAGTTGGATAAGTGAGAAAAAGCATTTTGTAACCAGCCCAGTCATTCTCCTAATCTGGCAGCAGTTTATTTGCTTTATCTTAACAAAAAAATGTAAGTGAATGGTAACAGCTAGCATTTCATATGCAAAAATCATGACAATTACTCAATGGTGATCCTAATTATTCCTGGTGACCTCAATAATCATAACAATTGCAAATAACAATAATAAATAAAGCAAAGGAATGGCAGCAGTTGTTTTAGACTTGGGACTACATTATGACAAAGCACTGCTGTAAGCCGCCACTGCAAGGCGCAAGGATCTGAAGCAGCACCTGCAAAAGCCACCTACTTTCATAAACACAAACGCGTGCACTGAATTTTTACTGCTGTAGTTTGAGTAAATTTAAAGTTTAATGGAAGAAAATGTTTCTTGCTTGTGTAGCCAAGGGTTGCGAAAAAAAAGTTGAAAACATACAGCAACACGCTGTTTCACATTATTCCATCTAATGTGGAATGAAGAAGACAACGGCTTGCTGCCCTTGTAATTCCTTCAACAACACCCATAGAGAAAATTAATCCATATCATGTTTGCGAGGAGCAGTTCACTCTAGAGGACTATAAAAAAAATACAATATCCTACCAGAAAGAAGGAACTCCATCAGAAGAATACAGCAGTACCATCCATTTTTTGTACAGATACTGAACGAAGTAAACAAACATTCCAATCAGTTAAAAAGTTTCCTATTTAAGGAATCCCAGCAGATTGTGTCAGTCATTGGCGTGAGGTTGGGCCCCGTTGATGCAGACTTTCCAACCACAGCAATCCTTCAGCAATCCCTCATACTGAGCAAGCATGTAGCGACGGTGGAGAGGAAAAACTCCCCTTTAACAGGAAGAAACCTCCAACAGAACCAGGCTCAGTAGGAGCGGCCATCTGCCACGACCGTCTGGGGGTTTGAGAAGACAGAGCAGAGACACAGAAGGAACAGAAGATCTGATATAAGAGAACTTTCTATGTTACAGAGAGTAAAAAATTGATAACAGGACACAGTGGATGTTCAGTTACTGGGAGGATCATCCCAGTCGATGCCCCCCGTCCAACAGGGCATTCCAGCCAAGCAGGATACCAGACCAGGTATATCTTCTATGGAGAGAAAAACACTGAGAGAAAACAAAGTTAACAGTCGAAATAACAGAATGTAATGTAATACAACTGGAGAGTAGTAGGAGAAAAGGAAGTAGCAGAGTGAAGAAAATTGGTAAGTCTGTCCTCCAGCAGTCTAAGCCTATAGCAGCATAACTACAGAGATAGCTCAGGATGACCTAAGCCACTCTAACTATAAGCTTTATCAAAAAGGAAATTTTTAAGTCTGGCCTTAAAAGTAAACAGAGTGTCTGCCTCACGGACTAAAGCTGGGAGCTGGTTCCACAGGAGAGGAGCCTGATAACTAAAAGATCTGCCTCCCATTCTACTTTTAGAAATCCTAGGAACTACAAGTAAACCTGCAGTCTGAGAGTGAAGGGCTCTGTTAGGAACATAAGGAACAATCAGATCTCTGATGTATGATGGAGCTTGATTATTAAGGGCTTTATATGCAAGAAGAAGGATCTTAAATTCTATTCTGGATTTAACAGGGAGCCAAAGGAGGGAAGCTAAAATAGGAGAAATGTGATCTCTCTTTTTAATATTCATCAGAACTCTTGCTGCAGCATTTTGGATCAACTGAAGGCTTTTAATGACATTTTGTGCACTTGATGTCATCAGACTCATTGACACCTACTGACTCTCTATTTAGACATTTCTCAGATAGACTTAAATCAGAAATTAGGATTGGGTCAAAACTAACCCTGAAACTTGGACTACATCAGGCCTCTGGGACTAACACTGGATGTACTCTGCCCATGCCTCAACTGGTAATAATGGACATCCGATATAGAAGGGAACAGTACAGTAATTACACTCCCACCATCTCCCAGAAGTTGTCCGGCCTTGTGGAAATAATCATTCAAGTCATTATAAGCAACGGAAAACAAAACACTAAAGCCTAACACCCTCTAATAAATTAAATCTCAAATTGATCACCTGTCAGAAGGTTCAGCTACCCATCATCAAACCACTTAAGTTAGCTTTACTTAATATTAGGTCTTTATCAAAAAAGTTTCCTAACCAATGAATTTATCACTGAACATAATACACACGCCCTTTTTTATCAGAAACCTGACTAGATGTAAATAATGAAACATCTGCATTGATAGAATCTACTCCTCCAAATTACAATTTCTTAAGCGAGAGCAGGAAACACAGACGAGGTGGAGGCATAGCTGCAATTTTTCATAACTCAATGAACCTTAAAAAGGTATTCCTGGGCACATTTGAATCTTTTGAATACCTAGCCACCCAGATAAATGAGCCAAAAAAGCTTTATTTCTAAGTTTATATAAACCCCCAAAACTCAACTCAAATTTCTTCAATGATTTCAGTGACCTCCTTGGCGTAATATGTATAGATTATGACCAATTAATCATTGCGGGGGACTTCAACATCCGTACTGACAACCCCCAGGATTTACTAGCAAAAACATTTAGTGACATTCTTCATAACTTCGGCCTGACGCAGCATGTCAAACAACCAACACACAATTGAGGACACACTCTGGACTTAATTATTAGCAAAGGTTTAAATGTATCTGACATCTCGGTAATTGATATTGCATTATCTGACCATTTCTGTGTTTTCATTGAAAGTACCATCTCTGGTAACATATCTAGCTGTAGTGACACAACTGTAAAAAAGCATTTTCTAGGGGACAGTTCAGTTGAAACATTTAAATGTCTTAACCCTTCCACCACATCCCCCTCATCTCCCAACTCCAACTCAGTAAATAATCTGGTAGATCATTTCCTCGCCAAAATCTCAGACATCATTGATTCCATTGCTCCAACTAAAGTGAAAGTAGTCTCTGGTACGTAGTGAAAAAAGAGTCCGACTAGCTGAGAGAAAATGGCGGAAAACTCGACTCCAGTTTCACTGTGAGATCTACAAAGAGAGACTGAACAGATATCCGTTAACTTTAAAAGATGCTAGGGAAACCTTTGTCTTGAAAAATTAACAAAAACATTAATAATGCACGGACTCTGTTTGCAACAGTGGAAAGACTAACTAATCCTCCAGTGACAGTAGCCCCTGAACTAAATTATGTCAGGGCCTGCAATGAATTTGCCAGCTTTGTCACTGAAAAGATTCTAATAATTAGGTGGTCGGTCTGTATCTCAGTACTGAACTGACTACCAATGTTATACCCAAGTAACACCAATGTAGCGAAAATCTCAGAGTCCATGATACAACCAAAATAACCTAGAAGGAATCATGAACCAATTAAGCTCCCCCTCTTGCTGTATTGATATCCTACCCACAGCTTTCCCTAAGAGTTTTCCCTGTCATTTTGTCTAATCTGATTCAAATAGTGAACTAATCGCTCCTCTCACGTGTCTTCCCCCAGGCATTAAAAACAGCAGTTATTAAACCACTGCTTAAAAAGAATAATCTGGACAACATGTTAATGCAGAGCTAGAGGCCAATCTCTAATCTTCCATTCATCAATAAGATTATTGAAAAAGCTGTGTTTCAGCAGTTAAATTTCTTCATAACAGCTTTTCAGTCTGGTTTCCGTGCTCACCACAGCACTGAGACTGCCCCCGTCAACGTTTTCAATGACATTCGTATAAATACAGACTGTGGTAGAACCACAGTGCTGGCTCTGTTGGACCTCAGTGCAACACTGTGGATCATCAAATATTATTGAAACGACTGGAGATCTGGGTCGGACTCTCCGGTACAGTACTTGGCTGGTTCGAGTCTTACCTAAAGAACAGGGACTTCTTTGTTTCAATAGGAAACTTTTCATCAGAACAAAGAAATCACGCAGATGATACTCAGCTCTACATTACGATGTCACCAGGTGACTCTGAAACCATCCAAACCCCTAGTAAATGCATTGAGCAAATAAATGAATGGATGTGCCATAACCATAACCCTAACTCCAGCTGAACAGAAACAAAACAGAAGTAATTACTGTTGGACCTAAAGAGGAACGATCAAGAGTCAGCACACAGCTTCAGTTAATACAGCTAGAAACTACTGATCAGGTTCGTAACCTAGGTGTAGTAATGGACTCAGACCTGAACCTCCAGGGTCACATAAAGGCAATAACAAGGTCAGCCTTCTATCACCTGAAGAACATTTCTAGGATTAAAGGACTGATGTCGCAACAGGACCTCAAAAAACTCCTCCATGCATTTATCTTTAGTTGGATTGATTACTGCAACAGCGTCCTCACAGGTCTGCCTAAAAAGTCAATTAGACAGCTGCAGCTGATCCAGAACGGTGCTGCTCGTGTTCCTCACTAGAACCAGCAAAGTAGAACACATCGCCCCTGTTCCAACTCCTTACACTGGCTCCCTGTAGCTCAGAGAATAGATTTCAAAATACTTTTACTAGTTTATAAATCATGGAATGACTTAGTACCAAAGTATGTTGAAGATGTACTGCTACTATACCAACCCACCAGAACATGCAGGTCCTCTAATTCCAGTCCACTAATCATCTCTAGAATTAGAACCAAACATGGAGAAGCAGTTTTCAGTTTCTATGCTCCGCTGATCTGGAACAAACTTCCCAGAAAACTGCAAAGCTGTTTATTGCTGTTTTTACTTTATATGCTTTGTCTATGTTTTACTATTTTTATTTGACCACCTAATCTTGTAAAACACCTTGAATTACCTTTTTGTTGAAAGTGTGCCATACAAATAAAATTGCTTTGCCTTCCCTAGTTTGCCACTAATTACGCACCATAAGATACTGCTGTAGATTTTTAGCAAGAAAACGTAACTTTTGGAAAGAGCATTGCGTGGATAAAAGAAATGAGAGGTCTCCTTTAGTTTCCACCCTATAACTTTTCAAGGAGATTTTTGTCGTTTTGTATACAGGAGAAATTAGAGTGACCAGTACAGTGAAACAAAGAAAGTAGGGGCAATTTTTCTCCAAATACTGCTCACTCCAGAAGTCTCCCTGCCATTTTATAAATGGTACATTTAACCATAGGAGCGATATGATGGGAACTTTTAATGCATTTAAAACTGGTTACCAGCTCTCGCCTTCTACCAAGAGAAATCCACTGACATGAATTGTGTAGATTAGGCAGAACACCAACATGTGAATCAGGGGTACATATTGGCAAAAAGGGTAGTTAAATTTTAACCATTTGCTTACTGGAAGATCTTCAGCTTTTTTGATAGCAACTTCTTCCCAGTAAAAGAGGCACATGAATTCAGGGCTATCAGCTCACCTTTTAACCTGAAGACTGGATACCCTTCCTTCTTATAATGAACCAGTAGTAATAAACCAGTAAATATTCTATGAAACTGATTATTTCTCTTGCATGTGGTGCCAAGACAAAAGGGGATTTCTAAAACGGCTCTAATCTCAAAACCTTCATAGCAGTTGATACAAAACCTACTGCCTAACCTTCTAAACCACACCATGTTCACATTGAATGGTTATTTACATAAAGATGTGTTATTTACAACAAAGACTACGGCAGGTAAAGGTCCATACCAATAACCTCCACACTTACAACATGTTGTACTGAACAGAAGGTATTAGGTTTGTCTATCCCGATTACTGTCCGCTACAAAACACATCAAATGTAGAAAAAAAAGAAATATATAGCTGTCCAAGTCAACACTCATACAAATTAACAGTATCAATTAATACAGTTAATTTGTATTCGTTCTGGTTTATATTCCAGTTTTCCGTGAAGACAATAAAAGTGAGCTATTGTTAATAAGATATTGAATGCTTATAACTTGACAACACAACTCACGTAAAAAATGTGAACTATCCTTTCCTTATAGTTACAATTTATAATATAGTACTGTTTAGTACACTAATGTGTGACTGACATCTGATAAGTCGTCTTCCTTGACATCTCTGTGATTATCTGTTTGAAATTATTATGGCACGTTTTCTAATATGCTCATAAAGCTCAGGCATCGTTCATCTGGAGCCTGATCCAGTGCACCGGGTATCAGGAGAAGACCAAGGGTCATCAGAGAAAGCATCAGCTTGTGAGAGCCAGTATGTACTTTCACCTCTACCTTTCTTATTTTAATCCCCTCATCCCTATTTCTTCTTTCTTTCGATTTCCGCTCAGTTCTGGTAGCCGGTGGCAACCTTTCTCACTCCTACGCATACTTGTTTTTTCACGAGTAGAAACAAGAAATGAGAAGGGATTTAAGAGCTAAATTGTCTAAAAAATGAAATGAATCGATGCAAAGATTTTGGAGCTGAGAAAGAGGTTTAGTTGTCACTGTGTATGTACATTTGATTTTGACCAAGCAAACACATTTCCAGATAGATCATAATGCACTCTCATAATGGATTTTCAAATAGAGGAATCTCAATACAGAGACATGTGCAGACAGCAGTCTTTGTTTTTGGACAAAAGAGGATCGATGAAGTGCCAATCAATGGCATTTAGAAACTTTTGTTACTACTGCTATCAAATGTAAGATCAGGAAGTCACAAGGCTGGAGCTTTTAGAAAAGATCTACAGAAAAACATTTATTGAAATCATGAGTAGATTTGTGGAAAATCTCTTTAGTTCAAACATACACCATCTAGATAGATGGGCAGCTTGGACACATTGTCATTGAAAATCTCAGTGTCATTGGGTTTTTTGGGTCTTTGATCTTCAGACACCCTCACCTGGGCGACCCTGCCAGGGGTGATCAGTCCTTACACCACTTATCCCCCCTTTTGATCCACAACCACCTGGAAGCTCTCGTTGCCGCTTCGCTGATGTCTTTGGTGACTTTCTTCTCCTGCAACCCTCTAATCCCAAGGAGTCTGAGTTAGTGATGCAGTCATTGCATTGGAACCCCCTGCTGCCAACCTCAGTGGGTTCACAGCGGGCCTTCCACCCATTCCCTCTGCAGTTATCTGCAGATAGTTGTGGCGATGTACTCTGGAAACTTCAACTGTCTCCCCAAATCCACCAGGAGCTGCCAGTCTTGAGATGAGGCTAGCGGGCATGTTGGCACTTCTACAAGACCCCAGCTGTGCAGGTTGGATGGATGTGGCAGAACATCATACACTGGCTTGTTGAGAAACTGAAGTCTTGCTGGTTTCCACCTCCAGATCTCTGTCCATGTGATCTGAAGTGTTTGTGCTTGATCCCAGTTCATTCAGGCCCCCTGCTGACACATGCCCACTGTCCTGCTACAGCGCTCTTCTTCCACCTCTGAATGGCTCTCTTCCTAAATAAGGTGGTGCCTTTCTTTTCCCAGGGCTCTGTCAAAGCGTGGTGTTCTGATAGAACCCAACGCTGTCCGTCCACAGAGCCCACCACCACACTGTGCCTCTTTAGAATATTCAATGTCTCGCAAGCTTCTGGGTTGGATTTGTTCTTGTGGTTTTTGGTTGTGTGGTTGTGTTCTGTGTGTGTTAATATATATATATATGTATAAGTAAAGAAATGAAAATCCGTATTTTGTCACATAAAAGCCACTTACTAAAATGTATTTAATTGGGATTTTATGATTGACCAACGTAAAGTGCTGTATAGTTGAGGTGGAAGGAAAATAATTCATGGATTAAACATTTTTTACAGATAAAGATCTGAAAAGTGTGGTGTGAAAATGCTTTGTTTAAGTATTTATCTTTCTAGAAAACTCTCAGAATAATTTGACAGCAATGTACTCTAAGAGGATTGAATTGGAATGTTTTAAGTGAATCTGAATTGGAATTGGTCTGATTATACTTATCTGTATAAGAACTTGATATGTTTGTCTTAAAATGGGTCATTTGTTGTCAATGAGCTTTATATATCTACATCTAAATGTAATTGCTGCAATTGAAATTGCTGTAATATATGCTCAGCTCCCTATACTTTAATACCTCTAAATAAGATCTGGTCGAACCAATTGCCTTCTGAAATCATCTAAAGATTAAAGGATACATATTTTCAGTTTTACATGATCCACAAGTCCTGTAGAACAGCGTTTCCCAGCCCTGTTCCTCGAGGCACACTGCCTTGCATGTTTTAGGTATTTCCCTGCTTCAGCACACCTGATTTCCATTGATGGCTGGTTAACCGCCTTTTAATGAACTGTAATTATCTGAACCAGGTGTGTTAAAGCCAGAGGTGGGTAGAGTAGCCAAAAATTTTATTCAAGTAAGAGTAGCACTACTGCATCATATTTTTACTCAAGTAAAAGTATAAAGTAGCCGTCCAAAAAAATTACTCGAGTATAAAAGTATTTTGTACAAAGGCTACTTGAGTACTAAGTGACATCGGATTTCATCTTTTAAAATTATATAATCAGACAAATTCTTTTATTTTGAAAAAAATTATAATAATACAAACAAATAACATATTTACAAAATAACACATTTTAAGCAAAATACACACCTTTTCTAAGTCCGTTTTTTTAATATAATGCCAATACGTTTTTTAAAGGTTTTTTTTGGCCATAATTTCCTCGAACCCGGGACAACCACGTGGAGGACTGAGACCTCCATAAATGGGGACTGTAGGTTTGTTTCTGTGTCTGGTGTATTTAAAAAAAAAGAAGATGTTTCTTCTTGATTCAGTGAATTTACTCATAGCGGGTAGAGTATATAGAAATTGTACTCAAGTAAGAGTAGCGATATTTCATAATAAAATGACTCAAGTAAAAGTAAAAAGTATGATGTAGTAAAGCTACTCTTATAAGTACTCTTATAGTTTTTCAAAATGTTACTCCAGTAACTGAGTTACTAGTTACTACAGACCCCTGGTTAAAAGCAGGGAAACATCTAAAACAAGCAGGACCAAGGCTGGGAAACACAGTTCTAGGGGACCCAGCAAACACGTTTGAATGGAGTTAAATACATGACCCTTGTGGAAGGAAACCTGTTAGTGGCTGCAAACGAGCCAAAGCTACATGGGAATTGGTTAGATCAGAGCGGGCTTATGTTAGAATGGCTCAGTCAAAGGATAGACTTAAATCCAACTCCTGTTTACAGATGTTCTCCTCTCAGTTCAGTCTCTAGATGTAAAAAGCTGATTAAGACATATCCTAAATGCCCTGAATCTGTTTTTTTTTATTATTTATGTATTTTTTATTTGAGCAAAAACTTTGTTCTACAATATATTCAGAGGGAGTGGGCCCTCTACCCTGGGGTAGCAGCAAACTAGTTCCCCCCTTTAAAGTAAAAGTCAGCATTTTCTTTCTGGTAAACAACATGTTGACATATCAAACTGTTTCAACTCTGTGAATGTTGCTATGAACAGCCAAACACTTAAAATGCCAGTTTCTAGCTGGCAGTGTAGGATCAAGCTAATTTCCCTTACATAAACTGTTTCCACGTCTGTGTGAGGAGGTGTTGATTTGTAAAATGTCTCATAAAGCCAGAATGTTCACATTTCTTCCTTTTTCCACATAATGACAAAACTGAATAAATATCATTCAAAAGCTGCAAATTCTTTCTTACCCTGATTCAGAAATAGGATCATTTATTTACCGCGGTCTTTCAAATATTCATGAAGTACTCATAAAATGAATGTATTGTTTTGTCCCTGCTGAGAGGCAGTAAAGCTGATATTAAGATGATATATGGTTCTGATTAGACTGCACAAAGCGGCCTCCATGAATAGCAGCGTTACAGCCTCTGGCATCACATCTCAAATATCATGAACACTGCAATGTGGCAACAGTTCCAGCTGGATAGGAAGCGTCCTGATCAGAAAGCTGCTTTTTATGTGGCTGATTTTCCTGGTAATGTCACATTCCCTGCCATGCACACTGGAGCGTCAGCCTCCATGTGATTCAAGTGCTTCGAGCTCTGTCTGACACTCGCCATGATTAGTTCCCCTCTCCACCCATAATGAGCACATCTGTCTTCTCAGACGGAAAGCATTGGCTCTGTGTAATGTGACAATGCAATATGATGGCAGTTAAGAGCCAGAGCACTCTAAAAGTCCCAACCTTTTTGCTGCCGCGGCACCTTTGGAAAGATCGGCTCTTCGTATTGGGTGAATTTTTATTTGCCAGCTGACGGAGTATTGAGGCTTCAGAGGCATATTTTAAACATGTTGACAGTTAAAAGTGAAGGAAGATCTAGTTTGTTTTCCTGACCAGCAGAAGAGCGATCTGACCTCCCTATTCACAGCTTAAGTGCTTACAGGTTCAAGTTCGATAAAGGTAACAGAAAGATCTCGGCTAAATAAAGGATTCTCTCTTCTTCCTTCTTGTAACCAGAAGCTTCATCCCTTTTGAAATGTAACATATAGTATATGTAGCTTGTTACTCAACTAATGGCCACTTACACTGATCTCATTATGTAATGTTCTCCTAACTATGCATGAAAGCTGTTTAGTGTGTGTGTGCTGTTCAGAGCAGACTTCATTGTGTCCTCTGTTTTCTGTGGTAAGCTAGAGGAGTGTCATGGGTCAGCACATTTTTTATATAACCGCCCTCACATCTGTATGTAGTGCCGTTTGGAAGAGCTAACTTATTTCTAGCATTTGTCTTTATTTATAATAAGAATAGAGAAGCTGTCCCACACATAGAAAAAGCAGTAAGTTTAAGAAACACAGAGAAAGGGAGCAGAGAAAAGCAGTCGTCCACCTATTGGAAGTATGCAAGTTGGATTCCAGCTTTCGGGCATCCGCATGTCAAAGTGTTCTCAGGCAAGATATGATTAGCTTCAACTCAGCTAACATTTGGTTGGACGGGTAGCTGATCCAACAGGGAAATCAGGAGGTAGGAGTTTGTCCAGCAACCGGTGGGCTGGTGGTACAAACCCCGCCTCGGTCCATCCTGGTTGTTTTGTCCTATGGGCAAGACACTTCACATGCCTCAGAAAAAGCAAGATACAAATGCATACCATTGACCATATCCCCACACTATATACACTCAACAAAAATATAAACGCAACACTTTTGTTTCTGCTCCCATTTTTCATGAGATGGACTTAAAGATCTAAAATTCATTCCAGATACACAATATTACAATTTCTCTCAAACATTGTTCACAAATCAGTCTAAATGTGTGATAGTGAGCACTTCTGCTTTGCTGAGATAATCCATCCCACCTCACAGGTGTGCCACATCAAGATGCTGATCTGACATCATGATTAGTGCACAGGTGTACCTTATACTGCCCACAATAAAAGGCCACCCTGGAATGTGCAGTTTTCTGCTTTATTGGGGGTCTGGGGACTCTGAACCGGTCAGTATCTGGTGTGACCACCATTTGCCTCATGCAGTGCAACACATCTTCTTCGCATAGATTTTATCAGATTGTCAATTGTGGCCTGTGGAATGTTGGTCCACTCCTCTTCAATGGCTGTGCGAAGTTGTTGGATATTAGTGGGAACTGGTACACGCTGTCGTATACGCCGGTCAAGCACATCCCAAACATGCTCAATGGGTGACATGTCCGGTGAGTATGCTGGCCATGCAAGAACTGGGACATTTTCAGCTTCCAAGAATTGTGTACAGATCCTTGCAACATGGGGCCGTGCATTATCTTGCTGAAACATGAGGTGATGTTCATGGATGTATGGCACAACAATGGGCTTCAGGATCTCATCACGGTATCTCTGTGCATTCAAAATGCCATCAATAAAATGCACCTGTGTTCTTCGTCCATAACAGATGCCTGCCCATACCATAACCCCACCACCACCATGGGCCACTCGATCCACAACATTGACATCAGCAAAGCGCTCACCCACACGACGCCACACACGCTGTCTGCCATCTGCCCTGAACAATGTACACCGAGATTCATCCGTGAAGAGAACACCTCTCCAACATTCCAGACGCCATCGAATGTGAGCATTTGCCCACTCAAGTCTGTTACGGCGACGAGCTGGAGTCAGGTCAAGACCCCGATGAGGACGACGAGCATGCAGTTGAGCTTCCCTGAGACGGTTTCTGACAGTTTGTGCAGAAATTGTTTGGTTATGCAAACCAATTGTTTCAGCAGCTGTCTGAGTGGCTGGTCTCAGACGATCTTGGAGGTGAACCTGCTGGATGTGGAGGTCCTGGGCTGGTGTGGTTACACGTGGTCTGCGGTTGTGAGGCCGGTTGGATGTACTGCCATATTCTCTGAAACGCCTTTGGAGACGGCTTATGGTGGAGAAATGAACATTCAATGCACGAGCAACAGATCTGGTTGACATTCCTGCTGTCAGCATGCCAATTGCACGCTCCCTCAATGCTTGTGGCATCTGTGGCATTTTGCTGTGAGACAAAACTGCACATTCCAGGGTGGCCTTTTATTGTGGGCAGTATAAGGTACACCTGTGCACTAATCATGATATCAGATCAGCATCTTGATGTGGCACACCTGTGAGGTGGGATGGATTATCTCAGCAAAGCAGAAGTGCTCACTATCATACATTTAGACTGATTTGTGAACAATGTCTGAGAGAAATGGTGATATTGTGTATCTGGAATGAATTTTAGATCTTTAAGTCCATCTCAAGAAAAATGGGAGCAGAAACAAAGGTGTTGCGTTTATATTTTTGTTGAGTGTATATATATATATATATATATATATATATATATATATATATATATATATATATATATATATATATATATATATATATATATATATATATATATATATATATATATATATATAAATAAAGAGGTATATATGTATATAAATAAGGAGGTATATATGTCACTTATTTTATGTTTCACTTTTTTTTTTTACCGTCATTTTGTAGAAATCTGTTTTCACTTTGATATTAAAGGGTTTTTTGTATTTTTTTCACTAAAGTCAAATTTTGTTCATCATGATTGATTTGTAAAAGCAATAAAAAAGGGTACAAAATCCAAGGGGGTGAATACTTTTTATAGCCACTGTGTCCCAATGTACAGTTTAACCTCATGCAGTAAAGTTTTCAGTCAGTTCTTCAAGCTCTCAAACTCCATTATCACTCCCAGATTTCCTGTAGCCTAAGCTTTGGTAATGAAACGGCAACAATTAATAAATGCGATGAAAAAACAGAGAAAAGAGGAAGAACAGACAGAGAGGAGGTGTTGTATGTTACAAGATGAACAGAGAAACACTGTGTGAGAGTGTGGAGGAAGAGGTATAAAGACTAGGTGTGAATCACGAGGTGATAATGTTTCAACATAACACATAATAGAGAGCGTGGCTGTTAGGTATTAAAGGCTTGGGGATGAGATATTTATTTCTCCTGTGAAAACAGACGATGTCTTTTGAAAATGGATTAATATAGGTCGATATGATGTTTCTGTCAAAGCAGAATAAAATATATTTAGTTTTAGTTTTGCCGTTCATCCCCAGAGGTCGTGCTACATTTTGTTGTTGTCTGTGATTTTGACTGACGGCGTCAAAAAAATCCAGTCATAATCTAGTTTTACAATTTTTATAACAATAATAATTACATATTCCATACTATTTAATTTTCATGCATTTTAATTGAGCTGAACTGTGCTCCAATTGTGTTTAATGGAGGCTAAATCTGCTGCTACACTGGAGACTGGAATTACAAGCGGCACTTCAGCCAAAGTTTTAAAGTCAGGGAAGGTTTCTCCAATTGAAGTGATCAGAATTTGGCAAGACTCTCTAAATGGCAACTTTTCTGATCGCTTCAGCAGGAGGAAATGCCCGCATGCGCACTTTCTGCATCAGTGGTTAGGCTGCAGCGATCTGTCACTGATGGTCTCAGAGTTTTCCATCACCATTTAAAAAAACAGAAAATATTTGGTTAAACGTGACTCCTGGTGTGTCCTAATCTGCTGTAAATATGTCTTGCAGCAAAAACTAAAATGATCAAACATAGTGTATTACAAAAATCTGCTTAGGTGAAAATATTGCACATCTGCAGTCTGGACTGCTGGCCTCTCCTTTAACTTCAGTCACATCCTCCCTGTGTGTTCTCATCCTTTCTGCTCCTAAAACCTTGATTTCAACTCTGACTCATCCTAGTCATAATTGCATTTTGCTAAACCATGTCTTGAACCAACCAGCTCCATCATAGCGTGAGACAGCCTCTCACGAACAGCGGTCTTAGTCATAGCAGAAACAACTTCTGTTTCTCTGGAAAGCGTTCATGCTTCTCCTCCTTCAAGAGCCAAGGTTGCAGCTCAGTGAGGTGTCGAAAAGCGAGGCTAAATCAGTTCTGTTATGAGGAAGCTCCGCACAAAGACACTGCAGCAGCAATTCATATCCAATGGCAACAAAAATCACATGCAGAGAGTGGTCGCCATGCCAACCCACCTGACCCCATGACCATTTCTGCTCGCTCCCTTCATCCATCCACTCCTCCTGTGGGATGGAAGGTTATCAGAAGAATTTAGTTCCCTCCTATCCCACATAGGAGAGCAGGAAGAGGCACAAGAAATAAAAAAATACAAGAAAGTGAGATCATCTACTCTGGATCTGCTCACCCTGTTTTTATCCCCCCACACCCCATCTACACCTGTGTGAAGCCCTGGCCAGTGAGCAGTTCTAATTCTTCGCTATAAACACGCATGATTTCTGATCTTTACTGCTGCCACTGATCATCAGATGCCAAACATCAGAGATGTTAAACCACCACCCAGGCTTTCCCAGCTTGATGTGCATTTCCCTTTATTTCTTGGCTTCATATACAGAAAATAAATGACATGCCAGCTTCCCACCTTCTCTGCTCTCATCTTACTTGATAAATAGCAGATGATGCCTACTGGAAGCTGCTACTAATAATTATCGTAGAGACAGATTTTCTGATTCAGGTAAGAGTCACTTAAATTACAGCTGCACAAGGTGTTATTGAGGAGAGTCACTGACAGGTAGCTGCCATAGCAAACAGTGGCCCAGTCTTGCTTGAATTGTCTCTGTTTGCATGAAGATCTTCATTCAGCTCCACTGGCAGTGTTAGAGGGATGACAGAAGGAATTTATCTTGCCTTTTTATGAAAGTAGCCTGGAGCAGCTCTTATTATAGCTCAGTACATTTTATGAATAGACCTTATAAGCTTCCTCTAGAAGGAAACAGTTCAGGATCTGTCGTGGATAGAAGTCTCAGTAGGGTTTTAGTTGCCTCTATCGTCTTTGGATGACAAACTGGACAACAAATATATGTTATATTAAACAAATATATATATATATATTCCTGCCCATTCACAGATTTCTTAATTTTGCTTATCTACAGTATTTGTAAGAAATGCAACTTGGGGACCTAAAACACCTAGTTGCAATGCTTCTGGACATGCTACTTTCTGGCATTTTCAAAGCAACCAATACAGGAGCACCAGTTATTTTGTGTGCTGCTACTGGATTGGCTGTACCACCAGGAGTGGAAATAAAATAAAGACTGTGGCAGCTTCTGTGGAAGGACTAAGACAGTTTCCACTACTGAATTCTGAAGATAATCTGATAAACTTCGTTCTGTGTGGGCGAGTTCAGAGTGGATATACAGGATTGCCACTGGTTACAGAATCTCATCTTTCTGTCTATCGGCATCGAGATTATCACCACTGATGATAAGTCTTATTTTTTTCAGTGACGGAAATGCTGCCACGCATCACAGTGATCTTCTTTAGGCCAGGCAGGCAGGAAGTAGAAAAGTGGCTGCCATCTTCTTCTGTGAAGAATGCAGACTCATCTGTTGCATTTTTCTGCACCTTCATGTTGGTTTTTGCTTTGTAAAAAGTTCCGTCTTTCTCAGGACAGTGCTCAGTGTTTGGCTGTGGCCTCAGACAGTCTCTCTTTCTCTTCCCTGCTGCACCTGTCTCAGGATCAACAGTATGACTCATAAAGCCAGACATGTATTAAGCTCCAAAATGGATAAAAACAGCTCACAGGAAGAATCTATTCCAAGCATTTGATGCCTTTTATGAAAGTTTATCTGAATGTTACCTAAACATAGAATTATGACACTGTCTTTCTAAAATTATTGAAAAACAAGAATGAATGATGATTTCTACTGTTTCAAGTTTGACATGTTTACATATTTTAAATTTTGAAAGAAAAAAATTGGTTCCGTTGTTGCTGCAGATACAGCTGGCACAGCCAAGATCTGTCCTCATTCAGTGGCTCTGAGCCTGAATCAACTGGTCACATCAGTCAAAGAGATTTGACCCTTTTTTTATTTATTGCTCAATTTATGTGTTTGATACTTATATATTATATATATATATATATATATATATATATATATATATATATATATATATATATATATATATATATATATATATATATATATATATATACTTTATTTAAGATCCTTCTTCTTACATACAAAGCCCTTAATAATCAGCTCCATCATAAATCAGAGATCTGATTGTTCCATATATTCCCAACAGAGCACTTCGCTCTCAGACTGCAGGTTTACTTGTAGTTCCTAGGATTTCTAAAAGTAGAATGGGAGGCAGATCTTTTAGTTATCAGGCTCCTCTCCTGTGGAACCAGCTCCCAGCTTTAGTCCGTGAGGCAGACACTCTGTTTACTTTTAAGGCCAGGCTTAAAACTTTCCTTTTTGATAAAGCTTATAGTTAGAGTGGCTTAGGTCATCCTGAGCTATCTCTGTAGTTATGCTGCTATAGGCTTAGACTGCTGGAGGACAGACTTACCAATTTTCTTCACTCTGCTACTTCCTTTTCTCCTACTACTCTCCAGTTGTATTACATTACATTCTTCTATTTCGACTGTTAACTTTGTTTTCTCTCAGTGTTTTTCTCTCCATAGAAGATATACCTGGTCTGGTATCCTGCTTGGCTGCAATGCCCTGTTGGACGGGGGGCATCGACTGGGATGATCCTCCCAGTAACTGAACATCCACTGTGTCCTGTTATTAACATTTTACTTTCTGTAACATAGAAAGTTCTCTTATATCAGATCTTCTGTTCCTTCTGTGTTTCTGCTCTGTCTTCTCAAACCCCCAGACGGTCGTGGCAGATGGCCGCTCCTACTGAGCCTGGTTCTGTTGGAGGTTTCTTCCTGTTAAAGGGGAGTTTTTCCTCTCCACCGTCGTTACATGCTTGCTCAGTATGAGGGATTGCTGAAGGATTGCTGTGGTTGGAAAGTCTGCATCAACGGGGCCCAACCTCACGCCAATGACTGACGCAATCTGCTGGGATTCCTTAAATAGGAAACTCTTTAACTGATTGGAATGTTAGTATAAATGTATTGAAATGACTTCTTGTTAAGTGCCTTGAGATGACATCTGTTGTGAATTGGCGCTATATAAATAAACTGAATTGAATTGAATTGAATTGAATTGAATTGATACTTCAGAAAAATGGAATTTCCTATTTTCAACAGAAACCTTTGTTTACAGTTACAGAAGACTGTCGTTTCCTGTAGTTCTTAACCAGGTTTGCACTGTAGCATGGATTTTAGCCCACTCCTCCGTACAGATCTTCTCCACGGATCTCATTAATAGTGCTGCTTACAAACAAAACGGGGTCTGAAAATTGTGTAAGTCACTTTCTACGCAAAGTTTGTGTTTTTATAGAAAAAAACCTGTGACGGAAAAATGTGCTTTTTAAATTAGCTTTTTAAACTACAGGTGAATGCCAGTGTTGTTGGTGTAGTTTTACTGCAAGAAGATGAAAATGGCATTGATAGAGATGTTTGCCACTTTTCCAGAAAGTTCCACACTTATGAATTTAACTATTAAATTATTGAGAAGGAGGCATTGGCCATAATTTGGGCCTTGCAATATTTTGAAGTTTACATCGGGTCAGGTATTAGGCCAGTTCTGGTGTATACGGATCACAATCGGTTGACCTTTTTGAATTCTCTGAAATGTCCCAGTCAGAGGCTTATGCCTCTGTTTTACTGCAGAGCTACACTTTAGATATAAAGTGTAGACATAAAAGGCATTGATAATATTGTTGCAGATGCATTATTCAGTTTCTAAGTAGTGTAGGTGTCTTGTGCCAACCATAGTTTTTTGAAGTTTCTGTCCTGTTTATTTTTCACATCTGCAGTTGCTGGGATGTGGATAATGGGTGAGGTTCATGTTTTTTTCCCCTTTTTTGTGAATTTGTTGTGAGGATCCCTTTGGGACCCTTTCTTTTCGGGGGGAAGGCATGAAGACTCCTGTTTTTGCCTGTTGGTCAAAAGATCTGCCCGTCCTTCTCAGGTAAAGTGGTTGTGGTCTGTCAGCTGCTTCCGGGAACACATGGGCCCAATCTTCCCAGTCTATAAAACCCTGGTTGCTCCTTACACCAATGGCTGTCCTAGTTCATTCATAGGAGGCAGTCCAAGGGTTCTTTGGTTTTTTGAATTCTGGCATAGTTTGGTTTTTGGCTTTGTCTTGGTTCATTTAGATTGGTTTTTCCAGATTTTCTTTTAATAAAACACTCAGATTTTGCAGCTAAAAAAAGGTATGTCTTAGTTTTTTTCATTACTTAATGAGCTGGGTTGTGACACAGTTCACCAATTTCCTCAATTCTATTGCCTGACCCGGTGTTTTAACTGCTCAGGTGATGAAGAACCAATGGGGCCTGTGGCAATGAAGTGATCTGAGGCTCTACAATAAATGCAAATATTTGAACTCGCTTTTTTCTTCAGGAGTGAGACGTCTTCTCCCAATCTGCATTTGTTCCGGTTCAGGTAGGGTACTTCTGGGAGGGAAAGCAGAGTGACTGGAGGAGGATAAGACTAAGACACTTTGTCTGAGATCAGCTGAAATCAGCTCATCTAAGCTGAAGGGTTAATCATCAATTTTCTATCTAAGGAAACCCAGCAGATTGTTTAGGCTGTGGGAAAAGCGTTCTTTAAAGCGTCTTTATTCCACCAGGAAGCAGCAGCATGGGTACAAAAATCTATTGAGAAGTCAGCAAAAGATCCATGATTTTGTTTAAGCTTCCACATGTTTCTGGAAAGGGTGGATTGATTGAAAATAATTTTTACATTCCTCGATGAACGTCTGAAAGGTAACATCAAATTGGGTATAGTTTTGGAATTGAGCCTCTGTCCATTTAAGAGCTTAACCGTTAACAAGCTTAGAATATATGAAATCTGGCTTCATCACTTGAATAAGCTCTTATAGAATGGTTGAAAACAATGGAGCATTGCAAGAGGAAACCCCCATAACGCCCAGCTTCACCTGCAAACTGTTCAGGAGGTAGAGAAGTGAGATCACGGAAAGACGCTTTGGCTGGAGCAGGGATGATGTTTCCTCGATAGGGCCGTCTGCAGGAACGCCGAGGGTATGATCAGACTGAGCTTTCTGAAAAGGGAAGTCAAATAATCTAGACAGTCAATGGTAGCTGTTTGTTGTTCTGATAACATTCTGAGTGTGTTTTGGGGGTTTGAATTTGGGTTTGTTGCTCAGCTTATGACTTAGTAATCGTGTTTGTCATGGTTTCGCTTGATTTCCTGACCAACATGTATAACACAGATTACAACCAGAAGCAGATTGAAAAGTTTTTGAAGGATTTTGTAGATTGTTCAGGACGGGGGATAACCAGTTGACAGGATGCACTAGAGAGAGATAAGTAGAGAGGTGAGATCTGGGATGGATTGTTAGAATGATTAATCTTAGAATGAACATCTTACTAGTGGAATGGAGGAATGAACAAGAAGGGGGAGTGGAGTCCGGGTCGTCTGTTGAAGATGGATCCAGAGGGTTGCAGCTCACCAGAGCTAAGTGGTGGAGGGCGCACAGGGGGAGGCTGCGATCAGGGATTGAAGCTGCAGGCTGTCTGAGGTGGAACGAAGTCCTGGAACTTAGAGAGTGAGGACGCAGGTTACGGTGGAACGGAGAGACGATCAGGTAGGAACGTTGGAAAGTAGCACAGGAGAAATCTAAGTTAAAACCATAAGGTGAGTAAGCAAAGCTTAGAGATACGCTGGGAACACAGAGGGCTAGAGGTACCGTGGGAAGCAAAACACTTTAGCCAGCTCCTTAAGAAGCCAGACCGATCATGATGGACCACAGGTGTGAAGGTAGGCAGCAACTGAAAACTCTGCTGGGTGCTGGTAGGTGGTTCCATGCTCCAACGGCGACCTCTGGAGAAGAACTCAGAGAAGAGCAGAACAGACAACCCGGATTTCCTGACAGAAGGAGTTTTTTGCCTAAAATTGGGCTATTCATGGAAGCGTCCATCCTCTCCTGAATACGATGCAATCGTTCTGTTCCCTTTCTAGAAAAGCACCCCCAAAACATGGTGCTTCCACCCCCATGCTTCACAGTAGGGACGGGGTTCTTGGGATTGTACTCATCCTTCTTCTTCCTCCACACTCGGTGAGTGGAGTTTATACCAAAAGTTATATTTTCGTCTGAACTGTTCACTTGACCTTCTCCCATTCCACCTCTAGATCATCTAGATGGCAAACTCCAGATACTCTAGTCATCCTGGAGGGACTTGAGCAGGGGTACCTTGCACCTGCTGCAGGATTCATGACAATGTAGTGTGTCACTATGGTAACCTTTGAGACTTGGTAACAGCTCTCTTCAAGTCATTCACCACCTTCCTGTGTAGTTCTGGGCAGATCCCTCATCTTATATATGATCATTGATACTCCATGAGGGAAACGTGAAAACCCGATGGTCCATCAAATACTTAATATCTTTTTTTTTAAATAGATTTACAGATTGTACTGTTGCACTAGAATTTGTGGTCAGTTATAAAGTCGTAGAGCAAAAGCCAAAGATAATGCTGTGTACTGGGTTTTTTTAATGCCTGTTGATGGATGTGAGGAATTTTTCACCTCTAGGGCATCAAGCAGCAGCAGCTACACATCCACCATTAGATTATCCACCAGCAGATACGGCTGCCGTCGACGCAGTGATAAATGGTTTTACATGTAAATCCTTACATACCTACACAAGTCAACAAATAAGGATTGGAAATGCTCTGTAGAGACACACAAATTCTTCTGCCTGTCAGCTGTCGAGGCCTACGGTTGCAACATTATTACAGTCATCAATCACAGCTCAAACATTGATTCACATGGATGATATTGTGATGTTGCCATAACTGTCATGTTTTTGAATAAAAACAGTTTATGTATTTCCCTCTCACAGTATAAACACAGATTCCCATGTAATCTATTTAGAAACTGAAGCCTGAAGTAGCTGCAAAGGCTTTAAATAATGTGTAAGACAATGTTTTGCTACTGCTGTGGATGAAACCAGAGTAAAATAAGATTTTCTTTTAATCATTCTGCACCAGCAAGGTTACATGTTATGGTGGCATTCATCAAAAAACAGATGCATAATAAAACTTGGTAAAACATATTTAATAAAGATCCTAAATATAGTAAAATTGTAAATGAGTGAACTTATATAGTGCTTTTCTAGTCATACTGACCACTCAAAGCGCTTTACACTGGAGCCACCTTCATCCATTCGCACTCACAAACACTTTATACAGCTCGGTAGGCAACTTGGAGTTTTAAGTGCCTTGCCCAGGGGCACATCGACATGTGACAGGAGGAAGCTGGAATTGAACCTACGACCCTCTGATGCCAGAAGAATAAGATATAAATATTTTTAGAGGTTCTTTGACTACATAGATTTCCCCAGTATTTTTAGGACTGCCCTGGGCCTCTGGGCCCATGGCTGGATCCGCCCTGGCGTAGCCGGTTGCCGGCGGAGCCTGTGGGCTCGTCGTTGTGGCCCCCCGGGCCCCTGCATTGTAGCTGATGGATGTTCCTCCAGAGCTCTCCTGTGCTCCTTTCTTGGGGGTGCAGTCAGCCCTTCGTTGATCCGCCTGGGGCTCCTGTTCTCTGGGGGTCCTTTGGGTGTCTATGGCTCCGATCTCCTTCGTGTCTGCATCGATTCCTGGGAGGCGGATCGATGGCTGCTCACACCAGCTCGTATGGAGAATCCTAATATGCACCAGCATGCTCATACACACACACAGGTGTGGGGATTCCGCTGTTTACAGATACATGCTTGGGCTGAGGTTACCATTACTAAATCTTGTAATAATCGGTACCGTGAGCTTTTCAGTGACGCTGTTATTGTATTCCTACATCTACTTGTGGGTTGTGGTTGTGTAGTTCTTAGTTTGCATTGTTTGCTTAGTTTTGTCGGGGGGTTTTCCTCTACCTGCTGTGCTGCTGGTGTGGAGGGAGACTGATGTTTTCTTTGTTCCTCTTCCTTTCTTGTATCTTCAGCTCAACCTCTTCCTCTTAACCTTTTTTCCCTACTTCTCTTCATCTACTTTCTTTCTTCTCCTTTATTGTCCGACTCCGTGTCCCTGGCATATAAAAAACAACAACAGTAATTTCTGATAAAGATAAAAAAAAAAAAAAAAGCACTGCCTTTTAAAATCTGTAGATCAGAGTTTTAGGGTATTCTTCCACAATCGTTTGTTGAAATTTGGAGCCAATCCTCCTGAACTGGTGCTTCTGAGTCGGGTTTGTAGACTGTATTTCTCACACACAACTTTTCAGCTCTACCCACAAATTTTCTCTAAGACTGAGATCAGGGTCTGTGATGAACTTAGACTTTGTTGTCCTCAAGCCTTTGGCTAGCTAACTTGGGAATATGCCTAGGGTCATCATTCATTTGTGTCCAAGATTTAACTTCATGGCTGACAGCTTTAGATGTTTTTCATCACCTTCCATCCTGCAGAAGATGATGTAACAATACCCACACAACAAGATGTTTCTACCACCTGCCTCACAGTTGAGAAGGTGTTCTCTGGCTTGCAAGCTTTTCCCTAATCATCATAATTGCCAAATACTTCTTTTTTTTCATCCGTATCTTTTTACCTGAGTATAGTAGCAAGCAGTAATATGGCTTTTAATGATGCTTTGGGAATCATGATTTTTCCCTCACCAAGAGGCCTTACAGCCAGGCTGAAAGGCTTGACATTCACTGTGCCTGAACATTTAAATTGTTTTTATACGAGCAGATATGTGTTTCTTTTCCTGACACCTTTGGGGATTCTTATTTTTATTGATGTCACACAAGGAAGCAGTGTGTTTCAGGTGTTGCTTTAAAGTACACCCACAGGGGTGCCTCCATTTAACTTGAAAGTAACAAATCGGCCAATCAGAAGCTTTCACAAGCTATAACAACATCATCTGGGTTGTTTACATGAATTGTGTTCTTAGTATATGTAAACTTAGTCATTTCCATCGATGCATTGTCTATATCTACTTGTACTTGCAGGGTCTGGGGGGTGCTGGTACCTATCTCCATCAGTCACTAGGTGAGAGGCTGGGTATACCCTGGACTGGTTGCCGGTGTATCCAAGTTTAACACAATCCCCCTCAGAACAAGCAACCATGCACACCAACATGCTTACCTGAGGGCAATTTAGAGAGAACCAATTTACATAGCAGTCATGTTTTTTGACTGAGGGAGAAAGACTGAGTATCCATGGATGCACAGGGAGAACCTACAAACTCCATGTTGATAGACTTCAGCCTGGGATTCAAACTCGGGACCCTCTTACTGCATAACAACAGTGCCCACTTCTTACTTGGAAGTAAGTAATACAACATTTATCAATCAAATTATCTCTCTCGTTATTGTGGCATTTGGCAAATAGAAAAAATGCAGGTAATCCTGATCAACCAAAAACAGAAAAGCTTTAGTAAAAAAAGTTTGTCTTTACATACTGTGTATGTAAATATTTGCTTCAACTGTAAATTGGATAGTTTCATACATACTACATAAGGACCATAAATAACTGAAATTACCAAACAGAACGTGTTAAAGCTGACCTTATCCGACAACTATTTTTCACAGATGTTGGCAAACAAGACAGGATCTATCTATTCCTAGATATACTCCATAGAACCATTTTACATTATTTTAAGAACTGTTCTACTTTGTTTTCCTTGTTTACCAAATGACTTCTTTAACAATAATGATGGTTTAGGTCATGAATAATAAAGAGCAAAGAACAGAACTGACTTAGAGTTTTTCTGACAGTTATAGACAGAACGGGAGACAAGCTTTGCTGCCTAATTAGCTTAGCCTTCATTAGATCAGTTAATGATCTCAGTGGAGAGCTACAGTACAAACTGCCACCAGCTCATGGATGTGGAGGGGGGAGAGAGAGAGAGAGAGAGAGAGAGAGAGAGAGAATTGAGAGATTGAGATTCTGCTATGGGAGAGCTGCTTACACCCTGCTCCATTCTGGTGTTTCCCTAGAAACAACCATGCCCTAATGTTTCATCCTCCTCTTCAACCCTCATTTTACAGTGCTAATCACTGAGTCCCATCTGATAGTTAGACCTCCCTCTCCCCAGCCACCAGGGCCAGCTCCTCTGGGGGAATCCCAAGGCGTTCCCAGGCCAGCAGAGAAACAGTCCTTTCAGCTTGTCCAGAAGGCATCCTAACCAGCGGTTAGAGGGTAAGAATGTAGATTGACCAGTAAATCGAGAGCTTTGCCTTTAAGAAATTAGTCAAACTAGCAATATTTATGCACAAAACGACAAAGTTGGTTTGTGAATGGGTGAATTTTGTCTAGCTAAATCACATTTCACAACAACACAGTCAAAAGAGCAGAAAAATACAGCACAAACTTGACTTTCAGTCACACTTTGCCCAGCTTGTTTAGGAGGATGAGTAACAGTCTGGTGCTGCTTCAGAAAGGAATTGATCATTTGAACATCAGCAAGTGTGATCACCATTAGAAAAGCACAACCTTTGGCACTTTGCTGGTCTGTAGCTTAAATGTGTCTGCATCAGTATTGACATTGCTATATATTCTATATATTTATGCATATACATATATTGTATTTTATCATGGTTTATTTTTGTACAGCACTTTGTGATATATATCTTGAAAAGTGCTATATAAATAAAGTATTATTATTATTTTTATACAATATGTACAAATATATGTGCATTTTTTTTCCCAGTAGGAATAGACAAAACAAATATTGTTAATATTTATGAGCTGAGCTGGCTCCAATGATGGTTCGACTTGGAACTTTTTCTTTGGTTTTCCACCACCAAAGCACCCATATCTTGGTTCCAAACCGGTGGTTAAACTAGCACTAACTCCTTGGTGGTCCAGAGCCAGAGCTTGATAAGAAGCGCTTTCTCCCTCGCCCACATGGTGGCTTTGGATATTTACCTTTCTCTGCAAATGTAGTCGCCTGTCACCTTGTAAACAACCGTTGATGGTGCACCAACAACATGTTATGTACTAATTTTTGCAAATCCAGCAAAGCGTGGAAACACAACAGCAGCACTGGTAAGTGCACGATGAACTCCTCCATTAATAAAATCTCTGTGCGCTTCTTGTTTTCTTCTCCTTATGTGGGCGTATACAGTTACATTGTAACGCTTCAGATGACATTATGACGCAGCACCGACTGTGGTTTTCACTGCTGCACTTATAGCACCTTGTGCTATAGATGTTTACATCATTTTACATCATTTTTGCCAAGTCCAACTCATGTCTCTTATTTTTAGCACATAAAGTAAGAATGTCTTTGTTCGGTTTATTTTATTTTAATTTTTTCTAAATCCTTTTTGGTGATAAACATTTGTTTTACTTTGAGTTGATGCCACAAATGAAGGAAAAATGCACTTTTAAGTAAGTGAGTGTGTGGGTTACAAACCTGAAAACATTTCCAAATTTGCTCTGTCTGTACCAAACCGCATATTCTGTTATTAACTCTTGCAAGGATGACGTTTCTATGGACTGGATCTTTGTAGTATGATGGCATATTGGTTTAACAACTTGTTAATTTAACACTGGTAAAGTCCCTGTTTGATCTGTTGACATCTGGATTGCGGACAGTCTATTCCATCTGCTCCAATCCCAAATTCTGGAGGTAGTCACTGATAAACTCTGCTCTGTGTGGACGATCATTGACATCTTGGAGCACAGAGTTTGATTATATACTGTGTAAATGTGGGATAAGCACTGGTTTCAGATACCTATCTGGATATCTCTCTGCATGAAACTGGCCTCCAATTATTACCTGATATAATCTGCTGGGTTTCCTTTGAAAACCTTGTTACCAATATGAATAATAAACATAACTTAACTGCATTGTTTGATAATGCTGATCAAATTTGAATGTATTGACTTTGGATCTGTCTGTATGATTGGACTAACTTTTTTCTTAGTACAGTACTTTAAGACGATGTCATTAGCAGAGAGGATTTGCAGCTCAACCCAACATGAATTTTTCTTACAAATATTGCAACATTTAGAGGAAGATAGATCCAATGCAAATTTATTCGTATAGCACATTTTCAGCAACAAGGCAATTCAAGGTGCTTTACATGATTGGGGGATAAAATAAATGCAGCAATAAAACACAAAACACAACATCAGAAACATAAAGAACATTAAAACGTACTACTGTTATGACATTCCAGCGAATATTAATCATTTACTCAAAGGCAGCTCTAAGCAGATGGGTTTTTAGCCTTGATTTAAAGTGTTTCAGCAGCTTTGCAGTCATCTGGAAGTTTGTTCCAGATAAGGGGAGTAGACTGGAGTTAGAGGACCTGAGTGTTCGGGTGGGTTGGTATAATAGATCTTCAACATACTTTGGTGCTAAGCCATTCAATGATTTATAAACTAGTAAAAGTATTTAGAAGTCTATTCTCTGAGCTACAGGGAGCCAGTGTAAGGACTTTAGAACTGGGGTGATGTGCTCTACTTTCCTGGTTCTAGTGAGGAACACGAGCAGCAGCGTTCTGGATCAGCTGCAGCTGTCTGATTGACTTTTTAGGCAGACCTGTGAAGACACTGTTGCAGTAATCAATCCGACTAAAGATAAACGCATAGATGAGTTTCTCGAAGTCCTGTCGTGACATCAGTCCTTTAATCCTAGAAATGTTCTTCAGGTGATAGAAGGCTGACCTTGTTATTGCCTTTATGCAACCCTGGAGGTTCAGGTCTGAGACCATTACTGCACCTAGATTTCGGGCCTGACCAGTAGTTTCTAGCTGTGTTACCTGAAGCTGTGTGCTGACACTTGATCGTTCCTCTTTAGGTCCAAAAATTATTGCTTCAGGGTTTTTTTATTCAGCTGGAGAAAATTATTGCACATCCGTCCATTGATTTGTTTAATGCATGCACTTAGGGTTTAGATGGGTTCAAAGTCACCTGGTGACATTGTAATGTAGAGCTGAGTATCATATACATAGTTACAGTATGGTAACTAATCTTATTTGTTATTATAATCTGTGGTAATGGGATCATGTAGATATTAAATAAGAGGGGCCCCAGGATGTAGCCCTGGGGCCCCCTACATGTGATTTCTGTCTGTTCCGATTGCCTACTGACACAAAGAAGTTCCTGTTCTGTAGGTAAGACTCGAACCAGCCAAGTACTGTACCAGAGAGTCTGACCCAGCCCTCCAGTCATATAAATGTCATGGGTAGTGTCAACTGAGGTCCAACAGAACCAGCAGTGTGGTTCTACCACAGTCTGTATTTATGCAGATGTCATTGAATACTTTGACGAGGGCAGTCTCAGTGCTGTGGTGAGCACGGAAACCAGACTGAAAAAACATCAAAGCAGTTGGTCATTGTTAGGTAGCTATTTAACTGCTGAAACAGCTTTTTCAATAATCTTGCTCATGAATGGAAAATTAGAGATTGACTTGTAGCTCTGCATAAATGTGTTGTCCATGTTGTTCTTCTTTAGCAGTGGTTTAATAACTGCTGTTTTTAAAGCCTTGGGGAAGACACCTGACAGGATGGATGAGTTCACTATTTCAATTAAATCTGAACCAATGACAGGGAAAACTTTCTAGACAGGCTTTCCAATGTTCAAAATCATATAGCTATGAAATGTTAGTAACACCATAAAAGCACTCTTTTATCCAACATCACACAAAGGCTTGCTGTGGGGTATTGTAACATCACCTGCTAACATCCCAGAAGAAAAACAAGCAGACAAGTACAGAGCTTCAACCTGATAGGAGTGTCCATGCAGATAGACTCCTCTTCTGTGTTGTTGCTGAAAGCCTTTAATTATCTTGAATTAATCAGTGTTCCCGAACTGGATTGAAGCTTGTTTGTAATAATGAATCCCAATACCTGCACTGACATGAGCATGTAGTCAGTTCTCTCTGTGTTCGCTTGATAAAACACAAAGTTGTGTTCACATTCAGCCCCCCAAAGACTCATTATGGCTGAGCATTATTGCAGCAATTACAGAACAAGGGAGACAGCTAATAGACGGGTCACCACTAAACGTTTTCTACGAATGAGTCACTGTCATTCTCAGAGCTGTTTCTGTGCCACACATATTACTCTAAAGTCTTGTTGATCTGCAGAAAGCCTTGTAATGGCAGTAATGTCAGCTGAGACTTGGACTCTTCTAATCATCCAGGCAGCATCACAGACACACTGTAACTGGAAAATCACAATTACTATCAGTTATTGTACAGTTTTTTATTATTACCAGCACTTTTCAGGAAGCCGTTATGTAACAGATGCAGTTTTAAAGAAGTAAATAAAGCATGAAATAAGATCATTTGAGTAACAGAGCTCAGTATCAGCACACTTCTTGTGTCTAAAAAGACAAACTGAAGATTTTACAGTTTCACACGCAGCAAATCCTTTTCACAGCACACAAATCGTCAATCCCATTTCTTCAAAGTTCAGCCGTGTTAAATTAAAGTTTAGAAGGCAAAAAAGCCAAACAGGAAAATGTCTGACCTCCTTAATTTGCAGGCATCCTTGTTGAATGTCAGCGCAAGTAGATGTTTTCTGTGAATAATAACTTATGTGATTTTGGATGCTGTTTGGCTAGGGCTAAACTGATTTGAGAAGTTGTGGGGACAGATTTTTCTCTTGAAGCTGGCAGAAGCTTCAGGAAAAAATTATAAAATTCAACTTAGTGCTTTACTGTTGGTAAACTGTCTCAGCACACTGAGTCGGTGAAGCTATTTTAGGAGTAGATCTGCCTGAGGCAAAAAAAAACTCAGGTTACCAGACATTTATCACCAACAATAGTTTTGTGCATCCACACCTGACATGATGCATGTGGAATTCAGACTAAAGAAACATTCTGTTTAACATATTTCATCTCTGTGGGTTTTCTGTTTATGTTGCCTTCCAGTCTCTGTCATTAATAACACACTTCCTATATCTGCAGCTGCCATTGAGGCCTGCCTGAGTCATCTCCTGAAGAGACGTGCAGCCGGCTTTCTCCGAAGTGACAAGATAGCTGCCCTCTTCACTAAGGTTGGCAAAGTGTACGACACAGCCGGCGAGGTTTGTCGGAAAGTACAAGAGCAACTTCAGCAGCAGGCTGACCTCACCAGGTTGGTTGCACAAATATCTCCTCCCTACTGCCTCCTTTTCTCATGCTACTACCTGTACCTGTACCAACACAGCAGTGACAGTAACATCAAGCTACACTAACAAACACCCCCACATTCAGACACCAATATGTAGCTCAGAAGGCAGCTTGGGGTTTAGTGCCTGGCCCAGGGGCACATTGACATATGACAGGAAGAAGCTGGAATTATGCCCAGAACTTTTTGATTGCAAGACAACTGCAGTGAACCCTCGGTATCCGCAGAAGTTAGGACCACAGCCAACCATGAATAGTTAAAATCTGTGAGTACTTGAGCCCCCCCAAAAAAACCACTTACAATAGCCTATTTTAATAGTTCAAAAACCAAATCTAGCTTAATGCCCCTCAATATGCACAGTGAAAACTATCGTAGGAATACCATGGAAGTTAATGTCTATAGGCTTCTTTATTTCCATTCTTGGGGGTACAGCCAATCAGTGCCCAGAAAAGAGAATGGCCCTTCTAGATTGACTGCTTTGCAAATGTCAGCCAATAGCATGCCAAGAAGGATTACATCTATATATTCCAGTTTCTCAAGCTGCAGGTTTATTCCAAAAATTTACATATGTGCTACGAAGAAATCGGTGAACAGGTGGATGGAGTGGTTTACACCGGGCACATTTCAGGCGTGTCCCAGAAGCGTCTCACCGCGCAGCGTCGCTAAAGATAGGATTGGGTTCTATTTTTGACGCGACATGCTTTCAAAACGCGTCGAGCTTCAACAGTTAACATAGGGCTAACAGGAAAACACCCATGCAGCATCCGGTAAATTTCAAAATAGAAAAACGTGCAGATTTGTGACAGCTTACCTATCTAAGCATCACTTCATTACATATGACGCGAGGATCTCGTTTGCTACCTGCATCTAAAATTGTAGTTGTTTTTTTTCCAGCATTGACAACGAAGCGTTTATTTTAGCTGTGCAAAATCACAAATCCGACTCTAAACAGAAAAAACTAAGCAGAAAAAAAAACAAAAACCTCTGTCTTCCATGCCGGCGTCCATTGTTGATGTCACATGTGATCTTAATCCTTGTGTGATTTTGTGATCTCGCGAGTCAACTCACTGGACCGCGCCGCTGCTGACTTGCGCCTGAAACGCTCCTGGTGGTGATTGATGCACCGAGGAGGTCGCAACCAAACCGCCCCGCGCCGCTGACTCGCCTGGTGTAAATTGGGGGTAAGAGTAGTTAGCGGTTACATAATCGGGGTCGTTTCACTGTTAACGACTCTTAGATCACCAAAATTGCTTAGTGCTTGGAAGCTTATGCAACCCTGATAGCCTCGTTATCAAATCAAATCAAACTTTATTTATAAAGCGCTTTTCATACAAGAAGTTGCATCACAAAGTGCTTTACAAATTAAAATGACCCCACATAAAACCACCTTCCCTTCCCTCCCCCACAGATTTAAAAGCATGGTCACAGTTATACCCCCCTCCCCCCAACCCATCTCCCATGCACACACACAGTTAAAAGAAAAAGTAAAAAGGACATTGGGCAGAGTGTAGACGAACCATGCAAGGAAACGCCATCAGAGGAGCCATCTGCCCCGGCAGCAGTAGATCAACAGCAGCAGCCGAGGCACCGACACAGGGCACCCAGTGGAGGCAAGGCCAAGACCCCCACCTCCACCCAAGCTCCACCTGGAGAGCACCCAGGCAGCTACAGCCGACCACCGCTCCCGGGGCAGAGGGCTCCCACAGAGGAAACACTGGAACGGGGATTAAGATAAATTAAAATATAAAAAGAAACGGTAAATTAATGTGCTAAGATTAAATAGTAAAACTGATAAAAATATAATCATATAAAACATCCAGAGCAATTAAACAAACAGTGATAAATAATAATCAGTTAAAAGCTAAGCTAAAAAGGTGAGTCTTGAGCCTGCTCTTAAAAACATGAATGTTCTCTGCAGCCCTGAGATCCTCTGGCAGCCTGTTCCAGAGGTGAGGGCCATAAAACTGGAAAGACGCCTCACCATGAGTGTGTGTCCTGAATTTAGGGATGACAGAAAGACGGCTGCCAGAGGAGCGCAGAGACCGCGAAGGTTTATATGGTAAAAGCAGTTCAGAGAGATAAGAAGGCCCAAGACCGTTAAGACACTTAAAAACCATTAAAAGAACCTTAAAGTCGATCCTGAAATGTACGGGGAGCCAATGCAATGATTTTAAGACCGGTGTAATGTGCTCCCGCCTCCTGGTCTTCGTCAGGACACGTGCTGCTGAATTTTGTAGTAGTTGTAAACCTGATATACTCTTTTTGGGAAGACCAGAAAGCAGGGCATTACAGTAATCAATTCTACTGGAGATAAAAGCATGCATCAGTGTCTCCGTATTGGCCCGAGAGAGAATGGGGCGGACTCTGGCGATGTTCTTTAGTTGATAAAAACCTATTTTAGTGATATTTTTTATGTGAGGAATAAAAGTCAGCTCAGAGTCAAAAATCACACCCAGGTTCTTCACTTGTAAAGAGGGATTAAAAGACAGTGATTATAGTTTTGGTAAAAGTTTCTCTCTCTGAGCCTCAGGACCGATGACTAAAACTTCAGTTTTGTCCTGGTTGAGCTGGAGAACGTTTTCTGCCATCCAGGATTTAATGTCTAAAATGCAGTTAAAAAGTGCATCCATTGGCCGTGTGTCATCGGGAGACATGGAGATGTATAACTGTGTATCATCAGCATAAATGTGAAAGTTAACTCTAACTGTGAAAGTTAACTCCATGTCTCCTGATGACGCTGCCAAGAGGGAGCATATAAAGGTTAAAAAGCACTGGGCCTAAAATTGAACCCTGGGGCACACCACATGTAATCCTGTGGACCCTAGAAGAGCAGGTATCTAAACTTACCATAAAAGTCCTGTCTGTGAGATAGGATGTAAACCATTTGTGAACATCACCAGAGAGGCCAATCTGTTTTAAATGGGTTTTAAAGAATAGTGTGGTCTACTGTATCGAAGGCAGCGCTTAGATCCAGTAGAACCAACACTGTCACCTTCTGAGCGTCATAATTTATTCTAAAATCATTTAAAATCTTCAGAAGGGCCGTCTCTGTGCTGTGGTTCACCCTAAAACCAGACAGAAATTTCTCCAGGACATTGTGCTCATTAATAAAATCATTAAGTTGAATTAAAACAAGCTTTTCTAAAACCTTGCTTAAAAATGGTAAGTTAGATACTGGTCTAAAATTATTAAAATCATTAAAATCTAAATTGCTCTTCTTCAGCACTTCCGCCCCTTTAAAGGCGGCAGGAAAGACCCCCGTCTGAAGGGAGCAATTCATCATGGTTAAAATCTCATCCCTAAAAGGTTTATAAAATGGCTTAAAAAATGAAGTGGGAATCGGGTCCAAAACACATGTGGTGGGCCTCACTGAGGAGAAAACTTTATCAAGAGTCCCAGCTTCTACCAGGACAAAACTGTCCAGCGTTTCCTCTGGTAGAGACACACATTCAGATTTGTCTAAAACCATGTTACACTGAGAAGATAAAATATTACATCTGATGGTGTCTACCTTCCCTCTGAAGTGGTCTGCGAACTCCTCACAAAGATTGTTTGAGGGTGGTTTCTGAAATGCATTAGTAGTACAGTTAAAATTTTTATCAATAGTGGAAAAAAGAATTTTAGGATTATTTTTATTGTCTGATGTGATTTTTGCAAAGTAAGCATTTCTTGAATTTCTTACAGCATTATTATAGGATTTGAGAAGTTCTGTGTATAATTGATGGTTTATCTTGGTTTTATTTTTTCTCCATTTTCTCTCTGCCGCCCTGCAGTCCCTCTTTAGTTTTTTAAGATTGTTATTTCTCCATGGCGCTGCAAGTTTTGAATGTGAGCGTTTCACTCTAAGTGGAGCCAGCAGGTCAAGAGCGGACTGAAGTCTTCTGTTAAAATCACTGGCGATAAAATCACAGGGGGCAGGTAAGAGAGTAGGAGGAAACTTTTGGAAAACTTCTAGAAAACCTGCAGCCACTTCAGGGGTTAGATGGCGCTTCCTGACAGTTCTAACAGAGGTCTCCTGCTGGATAAAACTGGTGATGTTAAAAAACACACAGTAATGGTCAGAGACAGCCAAGTCAACAACAGAGGACACACGGGTGGACAGGCCATGCGTGATGACCAAGTCCAGAGTGTGTCCTCTGTTGTGAGTTGGCTGCATGACATGCTGACTAAAATCCATATAATTCAAAATATTTAAAAATTCTGTTGATAAAGGGTCTAAAAGGTTATCCATGTGTAGATTAAAATCACCAGCTAAAATGATCCTTTCAAAGGAGTTGTACAAAATTGATAAAAACTCTGAAAATTCTTGAATAAAAAGTGCACTCTTTTTAGGAGGCCTGTAAACTGTGACACATAAAATCTGAGGAGTTCTAAAAACAGTTGCATTATATTCAAAAGTACTAAAATTATCAAATTAAACAGGTTTGGCTGAAAGCGTTGATGAACTAATAAAAGCAGTTCCGCCTCTCCTTTTGCAACTCTTCGTGGAATAAGTGAAGTTAAAATTTGGTGGGGAGGCCTCTGTAAGAACAACAGGGGCATCTGTACTCAGCCATGTTTCTGTTAAAAATAAACAATGTATATTATGATCTAAAATTAGGTCATTTATTATAAAAGTTTTATTCAGCAAAGAGCGGACATTTAAAAGTGCCATATTAATAGTGGTTGGAGATGGAGTGACTCTATGATTTACTGGGGGTAGGACTTTTGGGAACTGTTTGAGATTATTAGAGTTGCATTTTCTACGTTTTTTATTATTTGTCCGCTCTCTGCTGATAATAACGGGTATAGATGATTTAGGGCAAGGTCCAAGTCCGATATGTGAATTACTGTTAAAATCTGAAATGTTAAAATCTGAGTTCATAGGAGCAGGGTTATGTATAACCATGTATAACCATAGTTAGTCAGCTTTAACTTTAGATTTATAAATCTGATACTCCCAATCCAGTTTTCAGAACTGAAGAAGCTCTTGGATGAGAGACGAAATGTATTAAAGACAACAAGAAAAGTCCAGCTGCCTTCATTTAAACACTCAAGAATTAATTAGAGAAGCAGCCAATAGGCCCAGCACAACTCTGGAGGAGCTGCAGAGATCCACAGCTCAGGTAGTAGAATCTGTTGACAGGACACCTATTAGTTATGCACTTCCCAAATTAGAATGGCTCAGTCAAAGTCCAGAATTGAATCCTAGTGTCAATCTGTGGCAAAATTTGAAAACTGCTTTTTAGACACACAAATGCACTCAACAATTTTCAGATTTTTATATATCAAAATGAAGAATACAGGATGTATAGTTTTGCAAGGTGTTGTATGGCTGTAATTTTTTACCTTATGTATCATTTCCTAGTTGTATTCTTCATTTTCTGGTTATACTTTGTGCATCATGTTTAAAGCTGAACGGTTTGTGTACACACTGAGATTGGCCTTGGGACTGTGCCTAGGTGTGCATATCCATGAGAGGTGTGTATAATTGTATCTTGCTGTGTGTGTGTGCTCAAAAGGAATATAATAAACTGCTTGATCTGCAGGCACTTAGTTACCAGCTGAGCTGTGTAGAACCCTATTAATTGTCCATTAGCTTGTGCCACATGGCTTCCACAACTCTCCAGGGCTGCAATGAGATGGAGGACAGAAAGCTTTGGGTGTCAAGTTCACAACTAGTCCCACACCTCTGTGGTTGCAGCACTGGACCTCCAACAATACTTCAGACAAAAAGGATATGGATTGGAGTCTTAGCTTGAGACACTTGTGATGTAAATCAGTGGTGTAAAGTCACAGCAGGCGCCCTATCACAGCTGTCACATCTGGCTGGCCTTTGTTTCTCCAGGCGGACGGCACACAGCATGAAAGCCTGTTGATGTGTGGAACTCACACCCTTCATCTATAATCCATACATTCAAGCAAGCACACACACACCCACACACACACACACACACACACACCCCACACACAGACACTCAGTCATGTTAGTTCCCATCTCCCTGTCATCCTACCTCAGGGCTCTATCTCCCATTTGCCCTGGTTTCCATAGTAACGTGGTCTGCTCCATTAGCATCACAAGAGAAGAGTGAAAAAAAACAAAGGGTTTGATGGGAAAAAGAGCAAAGATCAGCAGAGAAGAAGGAAATGGTATTCACAGTAGAGCAGGAGATGATAGCCTGCTGTAGTGTTTATGTATGTTTGGGATGATGGTTTGGTGCCATGAGCAGTAAGGGGGAAGATGCTGAAATTCAGTTTTTGTTTACTAAAACCTATTAGTGGACACCCTGCAGCATCTTTAGGATTCTCCTTTTTGTCATACAGGCTTGATTGACATCTACATTTCTACTCTATATAAAGCTGGGTTTTGGCAGTCTGTTGCTATGGGGCATACAGGTGCCTAATATCAAGGGGGAAAGACATAAGCATTGAGCTTAATTCAATTCAATTCAGTTTATTTATATAGCGCCGATTCACAACACATGTCATCTCAAGACACTTAACAAGAAGTCATTTCAATACATTTATACAAACATTCCAATCAGTTAAAAAGTTTCTTATTTAAGAAATCCCAGCAGATTGCGTCAGTCATTGGCGTGAGTTTGGGCCCCGTTGCTTAAAGAAACAACTATTGGTGCCCATTAATCTGCGAAGAGTTATAAGGCCAAACAGTTTAAAGTCTATTATTGCGCTGTGAGAATGACAATTCGCTTGTGGAAAACATTTAGCACAGTTGCCAATCTTTCATTAAACCAGATCAAACTAGTAATGGATGTCCCAGCAAATTCCCCTAAACATCAGATTGTGCAATCCCCGGTGAAATGATTGAAAAAACAACCCTAACAAAAAGTGGCATCTCAGACTCAGCAAAATTAAATAGTAAAATTCACAACAGCACAATTAGAAAAAAGTAGAGATTCTTGGCCTTTTCTGGGCAAAACCAGACATCACATCTACACAAAGCCCCATACAGCAAAGCATTGTGGTGGACAGGTGATAACTTGGCCTTGTTTTACAGTCACGGTGACTGGGCATCATTTAGTCACTGAGGCAACATGACCTCTTCTGTATATCAAAGTTTTAATGAATCAAATTTGGGGTGTATTTCGTGGAATTTGTTGTATGTTTTTTTTACACCAGACACCAGACTGGCGGGAACGAGTAGGAAGGAGAACAGTAGGGTGAGACACAGTGGGAGAACGTCCAGGATGATCCGACAGTGAGTGAAAGAAAGTGAAGGATTTAAATACACAGAAGGGAAGGAGGATCATGTGTGACTGATTGGAGACAGGTGCAGGCAATAATTAGACTAGGAGTTAGCTGAGACGGCTGGGATCACGTCCCCTGACTGGACGAATATCAGGCAGATGGTCGGGTGATTGTCTCTTGACAGGCCGATGGTCGGGCTGACAAGTGAGTCCCTCAGCAGAGGCCTTAGGCTGGTGACGGAGGAACAAGGCTGAAGGAGCAGGGCAGCGTCGAAGTAGGCTGACCGGAAGAGCTGGCTCTGCAGACAGAGGTGGGTCGACCATGACCCTCTCTGGGAGGCCACAGTTTTTCTTAAAGGCCGCAGGGAGGCGGCATAGAACGGCCACAGGAAGGTGGCATGGAGCAGCCACTTGACTAACCCTGGAATGGCCACAGGAAGGCAGCGTTGAGTGGCCACTGGACTGACCCGTGGAGCGGCCACAGGAAGGCAACGTGGAGTGGCCACTGGACTGACCCTGGAATGGCCACAGGAAGGCGGCGTGGAGTGGCCACAGGACTGATCCATGGAGCGGCCACAGGAAGGTAGCGTGGAGTGGCCACTGGACTGACCCATGGAGCAGCCACAGGTATGCGATGTGGAGCGGCCACTGGACTGACCCTGGAATGGCCACAGGAAGGCGGCGTGGAGTGGCCACAGGACTGACCCATGAGGCGGCCACAGCAAGGCAACATGGAGTGTCCACTGGACTGACCCATGGAGCAGCCACAGGCTCCTCCACCCCGGAAGCAGACTTGCTTCGACGGCGCAGTCATCTGTGGCGAGGTGGTGGAGGAGGGTCTTTCCTCCGTGGCCCAGTGCCCGGAGGACAGAACGCCAGCCCTGTGCCCACAAAGTGGGCTAGCTGCTCTAGGCAGTCCTCTGCATCGGACTCCTCAGATCGATCACAGTTCTCGGGGAATGTGGAGATGTAACCTAACCTTTAAGGAAGGATATGGGTGGGCTGGTATGGGTCCACTCGTTCCTCCTTGTCGTCCTCCGTCTCGGACCAGTCCGAGGAGGAAGCAACCAGCGCTGCCAGAGAACGAAGCTGGCTTGATTAATTATCCCCAGCTTGCTTGACTGGAACCGCTACTGCGCTGGCTGCTGGAGGTGTGGACCACCTCCCAGCAGAGGACATCCGCTCCCTGGCCGCTTGGTGTATGCTGTCCGCCTCAGCCTTCAGAGCCGCATAATCCACTCCTTTGCTTCCGCCAGACGAGCCCAGGGATTAGTGAGGGTGGGGACCTTGACCAGCCTTTCCCAGATGATTTCGAGGAGGAGCTCAGTAGGTTGGCTGTCTGCTGGATCCATCTCATAGTTGGATTATTCTGTCAGGTATGTGTGTTGAAGCAGAATGGACCCAAACGCAGACAGCAGTAAGTGCAGGGTTGTTTATTAAGGGGACGATGATGAGAGTGATAAAGACGGTACAGGTCACCAGACTGACGGGAACGAGTAGAAAGAAGAACAGTAGTGTGAGACACAGCGGGAGAACATCCAGGATGAGGAGTGAGAGGAAGTGAAGGGTTTAAATACATAGAAGGGAAGGAGGATCAGGTGTGACTGATTGGAGACAGGTGCAGCCAATAATTAGACTAGGAGCGAGCTGAGTGAGGGAGTGAGTCTGACAATCAGGTTGTTGGGCCTGGGTTTGGGGGTTAGATATATGAAAATGCAACAGGATAGCCCAAAGAGGGACGTTATCCTCCTGGTAGAAGTCCTTTGTCGGCTGGGGTTTTGTGAATTGTGTCGTTTAGATGAAAGGTCCATTAAGCCCTACGCAGACCAGGGCCCTTAATCAAGATGGATGCCCACTGTAACAATTATACATAGCTAGCGATGGTGCACAACCTGAAGCTCTATGGCATTGGTCCCCAAACTTTTTTTTAGCTACGGACCGGTTTAATGTCAGACAATATTTTAACAGACCGGCCTTTAAGGTGTGGCGGATAAATGATAACAAACGGTATAAAAACGGAGTATTTTTAAAATTATAACAATAGACGAAAATCCAATGTGTATTCGCAGCTTTATTAACAGCGTCCTCATAAGATAGAGCACACAACATAACATGGGTAACATACACTCAACCCCCTAATGCTCTCTGGTTGCCATGGTAACATTTAAACATACCTTTAATAATTCAAGATTTACCACGAAAAAAAAAGCAAAGTATATGAAAAATCTAACTCACAACCCTAAATCAGTGAGAGCCTTGGGCCTTTTCCCCTTTCCAAAGAAACGATCGAGAGACATTTGTTTTCTATCCATCTTGCTAGCTTGTTTGATTAATATTAGCGGTAACTAAGACATGACCAATACAAGCCTTTTGATGTGTCAAGACTGAGCTATGTAACGGGGGTATCCGGTCATTTTTCAAAATAAAACAGTGGTCACACTCGGATAATAAATAAAACGGAAATACTGGAAGTTATTTATTCTTTCTGTGTGGCCCGCGGCTCAGTACCACATGACCCACAGCCCGGTCCGCTGCCCCGGGGTTGGGGACCCCTGCTATATGGTACATTGAAAGAATTGTTTCTGGTTTATTCTTTTAAAAACTTTTTCTTATTTTTCATTGTGAGCCTTTGTTTTTTTATTTGTATTTTTTTCATGTTCTGGTTTTGGATGCCGTGCACCAAGGGTTTTTGCTGATACTTCTGGACTGTTGTGATGACAGCTATGTTTTTTTCTGTTTTTTCTTGTTTAAGTAATATCTAAACTGCATCTCTGAATCCCGAATAATAGATTTGTAGGATTTGTGGATATAGAGCAATAGCAAATCAGAGAAAGAGAAGATTGAAGTTCAAACCATCTGGCCTATCAATTAAAATGGCAAAATTTGATGTATGACAAAGAAAATGGATGAACTTCAAGCACTAACAAGGACAGAACCAGAGTTTTGTGTGTGCAATAATATATGTTTTACTCAAACATGGCTGCAGAATCGTATCCTCAACTCTAACATTTTCCTGTAGAATATATTTGTCATGGTTTCGTTTAACCTCCTGACCCACATGCAGAAACAAGCTCAGACACCAGGACAAGGTTAAGTAGTTTTATTCTTTTTAAAAAGGAAACATCGAAGTGGTTCAGCTGGAAGGACGGGGATCGCTGAGCGTCTGGGAAGTGAGAGGTGAGGTTAATAGAGATCTCTGACAGATGGGGAAAAAAAACAGACTCTTTAAGGCTGAAGTACTCACTGGTCCGGTGGCTTCCAATTCTGGGGCAATACCGTGAGGTCAGCTGAGCGGCGAAAGCGGCTGCAGGGATCCGATGGATCGAATCAGGAGGGGGGCATGGCAGAGAGCGGGCAGGCAGGTGAAATGCTGCGCACCGGGCTGGCTTGCAGCCGAAGGAAGCAGTCAGCTTGTCAGAGTTACTTTATCTCTTACTTGAAGGCTTCACTTGGCGAATGGCGGGATCAGGAAACTCTTCAGAGGAACCTGGAGACACAGGGAGTACTGAGGATACGCAGGAGAACTCTAGGAAAAGATCAAGAGAAAACTCAAGGATCAGAGGCTTGGAGGTACCGATATGGTGACCATCAGGCGTTGAATGGTTGTCAGCCAGCTCCTTAAGAAGCCCAGGAACACAAAGGCCAGATTGGCACCAGGTGAGTGCAATAAGCCTGTGCAGCTGATCTCCACCATAGATCCTCTCTGACCAGATGACCCACTACAACCAAAAAACAGGCGCACAAACACAGAACCTCACAATATTATTGGTAATACAAGCAGAGATTTGAAGAGGAGAAGAAGAAGCAGTGGAGGCTGATTAGCAGCCAGGATAATCAAATGTTAGCAGTAAGTTTTGGTGCATATTTTTGTTTTACGAGAGTAGTTCACCAGTGTTATTTAACCAACTGGTGGAGGCCTCAAGAATCACCTAGATTAAAGCTCTCATTCACAGAGAAACTCTTTAAAACTCGCTCTTTTTGAAATACAATCCATCACTCTGAGTAGGAGATGTATGCTGCACATCATACTGTTGTCCCACCCCGTCGCCTGCTTCAGCCCCAAAAAGAAATCTGAGCCGAAAACAAGCGATACAGGGAAAGCCGTGTTATGTACATAGAGAACCAAATTGGCCATGGCCACCTTGGCTTGGGACTACCTGCAGGAAGGAGGGGGCAGAGAGAGTAGAGCGCATCTCGGCTGGTGTAAGCTAATCGTTAGCAATTCCACAACATGGCAGAACACAGTCCGGCTTGGTTTCAAAATTTAAAAATACTTTATTGATCCCAGAGGGAACTTAAGTGTTGGTATTGCTCATATAATTAATTCTTTAAGGAGTTGTTGTAGATGATGATGGCTGTGGGCAGGAAGGATTTCCTGTAGCGGTCTGTATTGCAGCGAAACTGAAGAAGCCTCCGACTGAAGACGCTCTGTTGTTGTGTGACAGTCTCATGAAGAGGATGCTCAGGGTTGTCCAGAATTTTTTTGATTTTATGAAGAATCCTTCTTTGCATCATCATCTCCAGATGTTCCACAGTTGTCCCAAAAACAGAACCAGCCTTCTTTATCAGGTTGTTTAGCCTTTTTAAATCCCTGGCTCTGATGCTGCTACCCCAACAGATGACGGCTGAAGAGATTACACTCTCCACAACAGACTTGTAGAATATCTGCAGCATCTTGCTGCAAACCTTGAAGGACCTAAGCTTCCTCAAGAAGTACAGTCTGTTCTGTCCCTTCTTGTAGACAGCTTCACTGTCCAGTCTCCAGTCCAGTCTGTTGTCAAGGTGAACTCCGAGGTATTTATACTCCTCAACCACCTCCACTTCTTCTCCCATGATGGAAACAGTGTTTGACTTATCCCTGTTTCTTCTGAAATCTACAATCATCTCCTTTGTTTTGTTCACATTCAAGATGAGACGATTGTTTCCACACCATGTCACAAAGCGGTCCACCAGCTCTCTGTATTCAGCTTCTTGTCCATCTCTGATACACCCGACAATTGCAGAGTCATCTGAGTATTTCTGCAGATGTCAGGTCTCTGATTTGTACTGGAAGTCTGAAGTGTACAGAGTGAAAAGGAATGGTGAGAGTACGGTCCCTTGGGGTGCTCCTGTGCTGCTGACCACCTGGTTTGACACACAATTCTTCAGTCTCACAGATTGTGGTCTGTTGGTCAGTTAGTCATTGATCCAGGCGATTGTTGAGGGCTCCACATGTGTCTTCAGGAGTTTCTGACAAAGTAAATCAGGCTGAATTGTGTTAAATGCACTGGAGAAATCAAAGAACATGATCCTCACAGTGCTGCTTGCTTTGTCCAGATGACAGTGGGTTGGTTGAAGCAGGTGGATGATGGCATCTTCAACTCCAACTCCACAGCGATAAGCAAACTGCAGTGGGTCCTGATACGTTTTTGTTTGCTTACTCAGGGGCGCCAACAGGAGTCTCTCCAGGACCTTCATGATGTGGGATGTCAGGGCAACAGGTCTATAGTCATTGATGACTGATGGGTGAGTTCTCTTTGGTACTGGAACAAGGCAGGATGTCTTCCACAACACTGGAACCTTCTCCTGAGTTAGGCTAAGGTTGAAGAGGTACTGCAAGATCCCACAGAGCGAATCAGCACAGGCCTTCAGGACACCATCTGGACCTGCAGCCTTGTTCCGGTTCAGTTTCTCCAGCTGCCTCTTCACCTGACTTTTGGAGACAGACAAGTGGGAGGGGGAGGCAAACAGGGTAGCAGCATTTCCTGACTTGGTTGAAGTCAAACTTGTGGAATTAGAAGAGTCCATGGCTGAGGTGAAGGATAAAACATCCGAGGTGTAACAGGGAAACTGTTGATCAGAGGAGAGTGGGATGTCTGTTTGGCTGGGAACAGGAGAGGAGGATGCTGAGCTAGTTCCTAAACTGAACCTGTTGAAGAATGTGTTCAGTTCATTGGCTCTGTCCAGACTTCCATCTATCCAATCCTTCCCGTCCTTAAAGCCTGTGATCTTTCTAAATCCTGACCAGACATCTCTGGTATTGTTCCTCTGTAGTTTGTTCTCCAGCTTCTTCCTGTATGCCTCCTTGCTGTCTCTTATCTTGACCTTAAGTTGCTTCTGTATACTCCTCGGTAATTTCCTGTCTCCCTCCCTGAAGGCTCTTTTTTTCTTGTTTAGCAGTTCCTTCAGGTCACTGGTGATCCAGGGTTTGTTATTATGGAAGCATCTCACTGTTCTGGTGGGGATGATGTCCACACAGAAGTTTATATAGTCAGTCACACACTCAGTCATGGCATTGATGTCCTCTCCATGTGCTTGGCAAAGAGTCATCCGGTCTGTGGTTGCAAAACAACCCTGCAGGGCTTCTTCAGCTTCCTGTGACCATTTTCTCACAGTTCGTTTTGTCACAGGTTGCCTCTGAACAAGTGGTTTATATTCTGAACAGAGCAAAACAAGATTGTGATCTGATTCTCCCAGAGGAGGTCTTGGTTTGGACATGTATGAATCCTTTACATTTGCATAAAACAAATCCAAGGTCCTGTTTTCTCTTGTAGAGCAGCTGACAAACTGTTGAAATGTTGGAAGTGTAGTAGAGAGCGAGGCATGATTAAAATCACCAGATATTGCCACAAATGCATTGGGGTGCTGTGTCTTGTAGCTTAGCAACAACGGAACTGATGACATCACATGCATTGTTGGCAACGGCTGAAGATGGAATGTAAACAATTGCCAAAATTACACTGGTGAACTCTCTTGGTAAATAATATGGATGAAAACCTACTGCCAAGAGTTCGACATCTGGGCTGCAGAGACGACACTTCACAGTAACATGTCCTGGATGACACCATCTGTTGTTGACAAGCACTGCTACTCCACCACCTTTCCTTTTTCTGCTCGTCTTCAGATCTCTGTCTGCTCGTACAGTCAGGAAGCCTTGCAGAGAGACGTTGGAGTCGGGGATATGATCCAGCAACCACGTCTCAGTAAAACACATAACACTGCATTGCCGGTACTCTTGCTGAGTCTTTGTAAGGGCTTGGAGTTCATCCATCTTGTTAGCCAGTGATCTTACGTTGCCCATTATGATCGATGGAAGAGATGACTTGAACTTCTTCTTTCTCTCTCTCCTTTTCGCTCCTGCTCTGCATCCACGTCTCCTCCTTATCAACACATCAGGGATTTGTGGCTTCAGTTTAGGCATTATTTCGGCTTTTGCGATGTTAATCACCTGCTCCCGGCTGTAAACCACATTGTTGCCATGGTTACGCATCATAACAAGTTGTCAAAAAGTGTAAAATTTACAGCAAAAATCCTTCCAGCTTCACAGCACAAAAAACTAGAAAGTATACAGGTCAAAAAAATGAAATCTTCCTCAAGAAAAAAGAGGAACCAATGTACATAAAAACTTTATATGTCACCAACAGAGCCACTCCAACATGCAGCCACCCAGAGCAGCGCAATTTTATTTGTGACTATGCAATCAGCGTTGCAGTATTTACCTAAGAAAGAGGAGCTGAGGAAGAAACTGTTGGAGTTTGTCTTGAAACACAGCCAGCAAAGTAAGTTAAGTTTATTGATTGATCGAAGGCAGCACCCTAAATGAAGCACCCTAAATCAATGCATTGACCAAATAAATGGATGGATGTGCCATAACTTTCTCCAGCTGAATAGAAACAAAACTGAAGTGATTATTTTTGGACCCAAGGAGGAACGATCAAGAGTCAGCACACAGCTTCAATTAATACAGCTAGAAACTACTGATCAGGTCCGTAACCTAGGTGTAGTAATGGACTCAGACCTGAACCTCCAGGGTCACATAAAGGCAATAACAAGGTCAGCGTTCTATCACATGAAGAACATTTCTAGGATTAAAGGACTGATTTTGCAACACGACCTAGAAAAACTCATCCATGCGTTTATCTTTAGTCGGATTGATTACTGCAACAGCATCTTCACAGGTCTGCCTAAAAGGTCAATCAGACAGCTGCAGCTGATCCAGAACGCTGCTGCTCGCGTCCTCACTAGAACCAGGAAAAGTAGAGCACATCACCCCCGTTCTAAAGTCCTTACACTGGCTCCCTGTAGCTCAGAGAATAGACTTTAAAATACTTTTACTAGTTTATAAATCATTACATGGCTTAGCACCAAAATATGTTGAAGACCTGTTGTCATGGTACCAACCACCAAGACCACTCAGGTCCTCCAACTCTAGCCTACTAAACATCCCTAGACTCAGAACTAAACATGGAGAAGCAGCTTTCAGTTTCTATGCTCCCCTTATCTGGAACAGACTTCCTGACGAGTGTAGAGCTGCTGAAACTCTGAACTGCTTTAAATCGAGACTAAAAACCCATCTGTTTAGAATTGCCTTTGAGTAAATGCTTGATGTTATATGTATGAAATGTGTTCATGCTCTCTTGCTTTTTTTATTTTTCTCTTGCTTTATTGTGTATCATGTATAATGTGTGTTTCTTTTATGTGTTTCTTTTAAATCACCAAATCATTTAAAGCACCTTGAATTGCCCTGCTGTTGAAAGTGTGCTATACAAATAAAATTGCCTTGCCTAGCATAAGAGTCGCTTTACTGATAGCCAATAACAGGCAATACATTTGCATATCGTGAATAATAATGAGTTAGATTCTTGATCCTGACGTTTCACCCCACCCACTCCTTCGACAAACTGCAACCTCCTGAAACAGGAGCGAGACAGAATTTTTTTCCACATTAAACTTACCACAAGGCATATAATTGGGCTAAAAACCACAGGAAATTCATTGAAAAAACGAGTGAATGAGACTTTTAATGATTCACAAACAGACGCAAAAGTGAAGTTATCTACAAGAAGGTACAGAGCAGACAGGACTTCTTGAGGAAGTTGCATTGTTTGCAGCAAGATGCTGCATATGTTCTCTAATTGGAGTGGAGAGTACAATCTCTTCTGACATCATCTGTTGGGGGGAGCAGCATCAGAACCAATGAGTTGAAAAGGCTCAACAACCCCATAAAGAAGGTTGGTTCTGTTCTGGGTACTGCTGGGTAAATGCATCGAGCAAATCAGTGGATGGATGTGCCATAACTTTCTCTAGCTGAATAGAAACAAAACAGAAGTAATTACTTTTGGACATAATGATGAAAGATCAACAGTCAGTACACAGCTTCAGTTAATACAGCTAGAAACTACTGATCAAGCCAAAAATCTAGGTGTAGTAATGGACTCAGACCTGAACCTCCAGGGTCACATAAAGGCAATAACAAGGTCAGCCTTCTATTACCTGAAGAACATTTCTAGGATTAAAGGACTGATGTTGCAACACGACCTAGAAAAACTCATCCATGCGTTTATCTTTAGTTGGATTAATCTTCAACAGCGTCTACACAGGTCTGCCTAAAAAGTCAATCAGACAGCTGCAGCTGATCCAGAACGCTGCTGCTCGTGTTCCTCACTAAAACCATGAAAGTAGAGCACATCACCTGCTCTGGAACCTAGATATAAATGTTCAAAGAAAGATGCTTCAACAGCTCAGAGCATTGTCTTCATGAGATTGTCATTCAACAACAAAGTGTTAGTCAGTGCCTTCTTCAGTCCTGCTGTAATACTGACCGCTATAGGAGATATTTTCTGCCTGCAGTCATCAGCATCTACAATAACTCTTTGAAGATATTTGTGTAATATGAGTAACATTTGATTTCCCTTTAGGACTAACAAAGTAATTTTTAAAATTGAATGAAATTTGAATGAGTTCTCCTTGTTCCACTAATAAAGTTGAAAGCCAACAGTCTTTCATTTTTCCTTTTGCTGTGTTTGGTGCCCCTTTGCAGAGTCCCAAAGGTTAAACGTTGCATTGTGGGAGGATACTTGGCATTTGAAGGCATGTTTGTTCTTTAAGCACTTTTTTATCCAGAATGGTGTAACTAATTTGCATAATCTGGGCTTTATTTTGCCACTTTCCTATTGTTTCTAACACAAAAGTTGCATTTTAGTAAAACAATGACTGAAAGTGAAACATTTAGAAATAATTGTGATTGTGCTTTTGCTTGACAGCTTTTGAATCTTATTCTATCTGATTTTTCTTTACTTATAATTTGGAAACTGTCAGGAGACAGTGACTCTCCGGTGGAAGTCATATCAGCAGTACTGCTCACCACAGGGAGCAGGAAGGAAGATTCTCGTTGTTTTATTGTCCTTCTTGTTGTTCCCTAGCTGGATTTTTATTTACTATTACACAGTTTAGAACAAGGTTGTTCATCCTCCACCAAAGTGAAACTTGAATAAATGTTTCAGTATGAACGAGGAGGTGCTCATATTCCATTCTATGTATAATTGTAAAATGTATAATTCTACCCACAAAAGTCCACCTTACCTTATTCCTCACACACTGCAGGAGTTCATCTTTTTAATATTCTGTCTATCTTAGATCTTCCTTCTCACCCTCCTCTGAAGTGCTCTACACACACATGCACATGGGTCTTGTGTTAGGGGACTGTAAAAATCGTGACTTAGCTGAAACCCCACTTGCATACGAGCACGCGCATGCGAGTGTGCAGACACGCGGCGTTTCCTACATCGTGACTGCAGCAGCAGAGCCCCCCCTCGGCACAGACACATAAACACAGCCTCATTAGCTTGTCGAGGTTGGTGTGTGTAAGTGGATGTGTCTGGTTCCTGTTGGAGCAGGGCAGATCAAACTCAGTCTATAATCTGAGTTTTCATCTCTCCACATGACAGGTCATCTGCCTACAAATTCATACTCACCTTCATCCAGCTGATATCTGGATGACATGACACATTTTGTCTGACATGGGACAGATACTAAATAATCAATGAGGAATTGAACTGCTTAAATGTTGATGACTTCTGATGAATTCAAATAGGTAACTGACTGCAGTGTTGGTACACACTGCCTCCTGATGGTCATAGACAAAACGTCCATCTTATTTATTTGCCTTGACGATGATAATTGAAGATACTTTGCCTTGCTAAGATATTTATTCTCCTTGAACTTTTGTATTTAATGGGAATTTTATGTGAAAGACAAACACAAAGTAGGACTTTATGATGAAGCTGTGGGAACATGCTACATGGTTTTTGTATTCTTTTTTGAAATAAACATCTGAAAAGTGTGGTATGCATTTGTATTCATCCCCTCTGAGTCTTGCTTCCTAAAACCACCTTTCAGCGCTTTACAGCTGCTAGGCTTGTGGGCTACTCCTCCTCCAGCTACAGGCTCAGGTTTTTACCCGTTTTTCTTCACAGTATAGCTCAAGCTCATTTAGATACACTGGAGAGCGACTTTGAACAGCAATTTTCAAGTCCTGCTGGAAGGAGAACCTCGCCCCCGTCTAAAGTCTTAGGCAGACTCTTAACAGGTTTTCTTCCAGAATCGTCCTAGATTTAACTCCATCCATTTTCACATCAACTCTAACCAGCTTAACAATGTGGAATGCCAAAATGCTCAAAATTAAATAAATAAAACGTTATAAAATGAATATATACATTAGTAAATAATAAACAAATATATAATGTGACAATGAAATTGTAAAAAAAAAACGTAATGTATATAAAATTTAAATCTCATTAGTTTGAAATATTTTTCATTTTTCTATAAATATGTTTTTATAGAAAATTTCAACTGAATGAGTTCATCTGCCAATCAGGGTCATTGGGTTGGACCTTCATGCCCATTGGCTGTTCTTAAATATCGATCATACCCGTTCTCACTCACAGTGAGCAGCCAATAGAGAGGACTAATTTATCAGAGGATGCCATCTTGAGTTGTTTGGATGAGATTTTTGAAATGATTCCAGGCCCATTACTCTGACAACACCACCAGAGTTATTGCTGATATCTTTTCCGTGTCATCTGTTTTGGAATAAAAACTGATTAAATAAAATAGAAATGGCTATAAAAATCTTTATTATTAGGAAAAAATGCAGTTAATATGTTTTGTATTATGAATACAATTTTTAAAGGAGAATGAAAAATATTTCATACTAATGAGCTTAGAATTTTAGAAACATTCCGTTTTTTCACAATTTCATTGTCATATTTTTGTCTACAGTATATTTATTCATGTAGATATTTATTTTATAATGTTTTATTTATTTATTGAGTTTTGCCATTTTGCCGTTCCATAAAACAAAAGCATTTACAAAGCATGATGCTATCATCAACATGGGGATTGTGTGTTCATACAGTAGGTATAGCATATTGCATGTGGACCACAACATTTTGGTCAGCTTCTTCCACATGTTTGCTGCGTCCCCTACATGTCTTTGGGCAAACTGCAAACAGGATTTGGCTTTATTCTGCAATGACTTTCTTCTTGCTACTCCTCCCTGAAGGCCGAATTAGTGGAATGTACAATTAATAGTTTTTGTGTCGACAGATCTTCCCACCAGAGCTGTGGACCTCTGCAGCTCCCCCAGAGTTAGCATAGGCTTCTTGACTGCTTCTCTGAATAATGCTCTACTTGTCTGGCTTGTCTTGATAGGTGTGCAGTTGGTCCGTCCTATTTTTATTTACAGACGATGTATTAAACAGAGCTCTGTGAGATGTTTAAAGCTTGAGTTATTGTTTTCCTTCCTTCCTTCCTTCCTTCCTTCCTTCCTTCCTTCCTTCCTTCCTTCCTTCCTTCCTTCCTTCCTTCCTTCCTTCCTTCCTTCCTGATGGTCTTCATGGTGCTGTTTGTTGATTGCATCCTCTATGCCTTCTCGTCCCTGGATGATTAACAGCTGTGCTCTGTATCCTACAGGAGAGCCCAGAGTGTTGGCCATGAACCTCTGAGAAGACAAGGCTCCTCCACCACCAGCCGCCCCCCTCAGCCCCTCTCTGCCCAGGCCATCAAACACATCTGGGTCCGTACGGCTCTCTTTGAGAAAGTTTTGGATAAGATTGTCCAGCACATTGTGGACAACTCCAGGTGATTTTTATGTTTTATAGTTTGTTTGTTTTTTTTCCTGGCTTGCACTGCAGTGACTGTTTTCTCCTGCTTTGTTGTTGCTGAAAAATGAGCAGTCCACTACTCAGAGTTTACTCCCAGGCTGCTTCGCCCTGCTTTCAGTGTGTTGGATGAGCTGTTTGCACAAAGCCATTCTCTGATCAAAGTCTCGGACCTGAAGTCATGGTTCAGACAGAACAATATGATCGCATTTTAATTCATGGAGGGAAAAATGCTTAGACACGATTCTTTGGTCTGGTGTCGCCTTCTTGACGCTCCTGTTGAGAAGATGGAAACTTCACACAACAGCAGGATAGTTCATCTAATCTGACATGAGACGCCCACACTAAATGTCAGCTTCTGTGTTGCTCCTTCTGGAATAAAGAGCAACTGGAAAATGACTGTTACAGGTTGTGACCTCCTAACAAAGACCAGTCTGAGTGAAGCTGTAGTCAGTACGATGAAGCAAGTGCTTTCTTATTTACCTGACAATATAAAGGAAACCTAAAAATTTAAAATTGATTTAAAACCAGATATTTACAGAAAAATATCAATAAATATTAACATATTTTTGTATTTGTGAAATGTATTACTTTCAGCAAAACAGAAGTATACATACACTCCCCGAGTATCTGTTTGGGGGTGTCTTTATGTGCATCCACAGATGTGGCACCAATTAACTCAGATGGACTCAATTAACCTATGAGAAGCTTCTTAAGCTCAGAATGGAATCATCTTTTCTTTCTGTTTAAAGAGGCTATATGCAACTTTTTCCCCAAAATAAACGTAACAATAGCCTTTTTATTTGACCATTTATGACTCAAACATCTCCTGACGAGCATACTGACACCTTGTCAGCTCACAGTGGGTGCACCTATAAGCCTGTATCCATTTTTTTCTATTTTCTGTCGGGTCCGATTTTCCTGCGCTGTCTGCGGATGTGACGTCAAGCGCCCATCCATCCATCCATCCATCCATCCATCCATCCATTTTCTTCCGCTTATCCGGGGTCGGGTCGCGGGGGCAGCAGCCTAAGCAAAGAGACCCAGACTTCCCTCTCCCCAGCCACTTGTTCCAGCTCCTCGGGAGGAACCCCAAGGCGCTCCCAGGCCAGCCGAGAAACATAGTCCCTCCAGCGTGTCCTGGGCCTTCCCCTGGGCCTCCTCCCGGTGAGACGTGCCTGAAACACCTCACCAGGGAGGCGTCCAGGAGGCATCCTGACCAGATTCCCGAGCCACCTCAACTGACTCCTCTCGATGTGGAGAAGCAGCGGCTCTACTCTGAGCCCACTCCGGATGACTGAGCTTCTCACCCTATCTCTAAGGGAGAGCCCAGACACTCTGCGGAGGAAACTCATTTCAGCCGCTTGTATCCGTGATCTCGTTCTTTCGGTCACCACCCAGAGTTCGTGACCATAGATGAGGGTAGGAACGTAGATCGACCGGTAAATCGAGAGCTTCGCCTTTTGGTTCAGCTCTCTCTTCACCACGACAGACCGGTAGAGCGCCCGCATAACTGCAGATGCCCCACCAATCCGTCTATCGATCTCCCGCTCCATTTTTCCCTCATTCGTGAACAAGACCCCCAGATACTTAAACTCCTCCACTTGGGGAAGGACCCCATCCCCGACCCAGAGGAGGCACCCCACCCTTTTCCGGCTCAAGACCATGGCCTCGGATTTGGAGGTGCTGATTCTCATCCCAGCCGCTTCACACTCGGCTGCGAACCGCTCCAGCAAAAGCTGTAGATCACGCTCCGATGAAGCCAACAGGACCACGTCATCTGCAAAAAGCAGAGACCCGATCGTGAGGCCACCAAAACGGATCCCCTCAACGCCTTGGCTGCGCCTAGAGATCCTGTCCATAAAAGTTAGGAACAGGATCGGTGACAAAGGGCAACCTTGGCGGAGTCCAACTCTCACTGGAAACAAGCCCGACTTACTGCCGGCAATGCGAACCAAACTCTGGCACCGGTCGTACAGGGACCTAACAGCCCGTATCAAGGGGCCCGGTACCCCATACTCCCGGAGCACCCCCCACAGGGCCCCCCGAGGGACACGGTCGAACGCCTTCTCCAAGTCCACAAAACACATGTAGACCGGTTGGGCGAACTCCCACGCACCCTCCAGGACCCTGCTGAGGGTGTAGAGCTGGTCCAGTGTTCCACGGCCAGGACGAAAACCGCATTGTTCCTCCTGGATCCGAGGTTCAACTATCCGTCGGACCCTCCTCTCCAGAACCCCTGAATAGACCTTACCAGGGAGGCTCAGAAGTGTGATCCCCCTGTAGTTGGAACACACCCTGTGGTCCCCCTTTTTAAACAGGGGGACCACCACCCCGGTCTGCCAATTCAAGGGAACTGCCCCCGATGTCCATGCAATATTGCAGAGCCGCGTTAACCAACACAGCCCCACAACATCCAGAGCCTTGAGGAACTCCGGTCGAATCTCATCCACCCCCGGAGCCTTGCCACCGAGGAGCTTTTTAACGACCTCGGTGACCTCAGCACCAGAGATTGGAGAGCCCGACCCCAAGTCCCCAAACACTGCTTCCAGATTGGAAGGCGTGCTGGTAGGATTGAGGAGGTCTTCGAAGTATTCCATCCACCGACCCAAAACGTCCCGCGTTGAGGTCAGCAGCACACCATCCCCACTGTAAACAGTGTTGGTGGCAGACCGCTTTCCCCCCCTGAGACGCCGGATGGTGGACCAGATTCGCTTCGAAGCCGTACGGAAGTCGTTTTCCATGGCCTCTCCAAACTCCTCCCACGCCCGAGTTTTTGCCTCAGCAACCATCCAAGCTGCATCCCGCTTTGCCTGTCGGTACCTATCAGCTGCTTCAGGGGTCCCACAAGCCAAAAAGACCCGGTAGGACTCCTTCTTCAGCCTGACAGCATCCCTTACCGCCGGTGTCCACCAGCGGGTTCGGGGGTTGCCGCCGCGACAGGCACCGACCACCTTGCGGCCACAGCTTCGGTCAGCCGCCTCGGCAATGGAGGCGCGGAACATGGTCCACTCGGACTCGATGTCCCCCGCCTCCCCCGGGACGTGTTCAAAGTTCTGCTGGAGGTGTGAGTTAAAGCTCCTTCTGACAGGAGACTCTGCCAGACATTCCCAGCAGACCCTCACAACACGTTTGGGCCTTCCAGGTCTGTCCGGCGTCCTCCCCCACCATCGGAGCCGACTCACCACCAGGTAGTGGTCAGTGGACAGCTCAGCCCCTCTCTTCACCCGTGTGTCCAAAACATGCGGCCGCAGATCAGATGAGACGACAACCAAGTCAATCATTGAGCTGCGGCCTAAGGTGTCCTGGTGCCAAGTGCACATATGGACACCTTTATGCTTGAACATGGTGTTTGTTATGGACAATCCATGACGAGCACAGAAGTCCAATAACAAGACACCACTCGGGTTTCGATTGGGGGGGCCATTCCGCCCAACCACACCCCTCCAGGTCTCACTGTCATTGCCCACGTGAGCGTTGAAGTCCCCCAGCAGAACAAGGGAGTCCCCAGGAGGAGCACTCTCCAGCACCCCCTCCAAAGACTCCAAGAAGGGTGGGTAATCTAATCTGCTGTTTGGCGCGTAAGCACAAACAACAGTCAGGACCCGTCCCCCCACCCGAAGGCGGAGGGAGGCTACCCTCTCGTTCACCAGGGTAAACCCCAACGTACAGGCGCCGAGATGGGGGGCAACAAGTATGCCCACCCCAGCTCGGCGCCTCTCAGCGGGGGAATCTCCAGAGTGGAAGAGAGTCCAACCCCTCTCGAGGAGACAGGTTCCAGAGCCAGAGCCGTGCGCCGAGGTGAGTCCGACGATGTCCAGTCGGAACCTCTCAACCTCGCACACCAGCTCCGGCTCCTTCCCCACCAGAGAGGTGACGTTTCACGTCCCGAGAGCCAGCTTCTGCAGCCGAGGATCTGACCGCCAAGGTCCCCGCCTTTGGCCGCCGCCCATCCTGCACAGCACCCGACCCCTATGGCCTCTCCCACAGGTGGTGAGCTCATGGGAAGGGGGGCCCATGTTACCTCTTCGGGCTAAGCCCGACCGGGCCCCATGGGTAAAGGCCCGGCCACCAGGCACTCGCCAACGTGCCCCACCTCCAGGCCTGGCTCCAGAGAGGGGGCCCCGGTGACCCGCGTCCGGGCGAGGGAACACTGAGTCCATCTGTCATTTCATCATGTCATTTTCATTTTCGTCAAGCGCGTTCATGTTAAATGTTTCAGATCACTCTGCCACCACCGCTAGTCAGCACTGGCAAGCAGTTCAATGGATTGTGCGAATACACAGAAGAGACCAAGGACAACTCTGACACCAACAGTAACTCCACATAAGACTAAAAAAGTTAAACACCTGACAAGTGCCAGAAAAAGATCGAAGATTGAGAGCGACCGGCGCTGCGAGAGCGAGCAGAAAGGAAGAGCAGTTCCGTTTTTTGGCCACAGTTGTCAGTCGAGAGTTTAAATTTCAGAAAATTGCATATAGCCCCTTTAAAAACACGATAAACTTAGTGTATGTATGCTTCTGACTTTGATGAAAGCAAAAAATTTTTTTTTTTAAATTCTCCCTTTATTCTGACATTTCACAAATACAAAAATATGTTAATATTTATTGATCTAAAACAAAAAAGTGTACTCTGATTTGATAAAGAAAAATTGTTTTGTGTTTTTTTTCTGAAGTGTATGTAAAGATCTGATTGTAGCCCTCTACATGGCAGAGCTGCTAACAAGTTTTGCCTCTACAAATAGGGTGTGTATTGTTTGTTCAGGGATGCTTCCAGAGAGTTTTGGGAAGGGGTGGGCACATAGGGCCACACATCTTGGAGTCACACAGAAAAACTGTAAGCCATGTACGTAGCTATGGCAGAAATTGAAAATGTAGATATGATAAACAATATAATGCTTGATCCTTAAAAAGATATTTGTAATAAATACAAAAACGTTCATGTGTTCATATTTAGTCAAAATTGTGTCTCCAAGATTTTAAAATATGGTAGCTTTGACATAAAAAAGTTTGAATATGTTGGTAATATATCTAGTTTTACTAGCATATCAGATTTAGGGAGGTGGAGAATGGTAGTGTGGCGTCTGATCTGCGACAGGAAGTGACAAACTTTTAAAAGTTAAGTGGGGCATAGCAGCTTTATGTGGGTGTCCATTTTCCTCCATGATCCCCCTCTTGGTGGTGCTGCCAGACATGCTACACACTTATAGTGGCTAACATAAGTGGCTGATCCATTTGGATTTCTACCGTCACTTATAAATAAAAGCAAAGTCTCAAAAAACTTCTGCGGTTAGGGGGAAATCATTTTTCTAGTTTTACAGGACTTCTTCCTTTCAGACCAACAACATACACTAACGCTCTCCTTTCACTTCATTTGATCTCTGCAGTAAATACTATGAAAAAGAAGCTCTAATGCACGACCCAGTGTTCGGGTCCATCTTAGCAGCCCTGCTTGGTGAGTAACTAACATGTTAAAATCCAAAATATTTTCCCCAAAGGACCTAAGTGCAAAAACATGTCATAACTGCAAATAGTGTGTAGTCACAAAAAGACAATGGTGTCTGACTATGAAGGGGGGTGGAAACATAGATTTCAAAGAAGAGCAACAGAAACACACACATGCTGTTTGCAGAGTAAAATATTTCACTTTAATGCATTATGTTTTTGTACTAATGTTCTCACTTTTTGGACAGTTTTGGACAGTAATTAAGAAGTTTAATATACAACTTGTGTGAAATTATTAGGCAAGTTGTATTTTTATGGATTAATTTTGCTATTGAGCTACTACAGAGCTGTCAGTCCTTTTTCCCTCAGACCTGAATATGCAAGAAACTAAAAGTGAGGTTATAAGCTTATATATGACGATATCTGTGTATACATTGTTATTCTGCAACTTATTCTGTGCAGAATTTAAATGCAGCTACTCTAATGAGAAATTCTTTCCCTCCCACTTATATTTTGAAAGGTTTAAACTGAATAGATTAGTTCAGTGGGATTTCTGTCCGTATGCTGTATTTTCAGTGGGGCCCTGTGCACTGGAGTACACTAAGCTGAAGACTTCGGATCATTTCTGGACAGACCCATCAGCCAATGAGCTGGTTCAGCGCCACCGTATCCACGGGGCCCACCGGAACCTAGACATCTCATCTGGCCGTCGACCTGCCTTAGGGGTGAGTTTGGAGGCTGATTTAGATCAGATCTCAGGATGTTGGGTCTTGTGAGAGATTTTGTAATGGAAACTAAAGGGTGAAAATCCTTTTCCAGATCCGTAAGAGGCAGTCCAGTGGGAGCATGTCAGATGATAAGTTTGCTGCATCTGCGAGAGAGTATGTGGAGTCTCTTCATCAAAACTCCAGAACACACCTCCTATACGGCAAAAACAACGTCCTGGTGCAACCGGTCTGTATGACTCTGTCATTCTGTGACCATGCTCCTTTGTACAATGACCACATCCTTTATTGGCAGTTTTCTTTAAAAAGTCTAAAAACTAATTAATCAAGCACCTGGGTGGAATGATCTCCCTCCCTAGAATTCTAATTAGCATTATGGGACTTAATGGACCTCTGTCTGCTATATATGGTTCAGTATTCAATAAAACAAGATAGTTTTTGTAGGAATGTCATTTTGGTTATTATTTCAATATAGCTGAAGAAAGATAAAGACCCTTTGAAGTATAACACTTATTGGCCATTAAGCCTAAGTCTAAAAAATGTACAGTATGCTAAACTTTGGCTCCTCATTTACAAAGTAACTGGTAGACTGCAATCAGACTGGATTATAAGGCATGGCAAGGCAATTTTATCTGTATAGCATACTTCCAACAACAAGGTAATTTAAGATGCTTTACATGATTAGGGGATGAAGTAAAAATACCAATAAAGCATAAAACACACACAGAGCAGCAAAACGCGGACATGAATTTAGGATAAAATAAAAAAGGAAAGAAAGCATGATACACACACAAAACATATGATACATGAAAACATTACTCAAAGGTAGCTCTAAGTAGACATGATTTTTAAAGAACTCAGTGTTTCAGCAGCTTTGCAGTTTTCTGGAAGTTTGTTCCAGATTAGATGAGCATAGAAACTGAAAGCTGCTTCTCCATTTTTGGTTCTAATTCTATGGATGTTGAGTAGACTTAAATTAGAGGACCTGAGTGGTCTGGGGGGAGGGGGGTTGCTATAGTAACAGTAGATCTTCAACATACTTTTGCACCAGGCCATTCAATGATTTATAAACTAGTAAAAGTATTTAGAAGTCTATTCTCTGAGCTACAGGGAGCCAGTGTAAGGACTTTAGAACTGGGGTGATGTGCTCTACTTTCCTGGTTCTAGTGAGGAACACGAGCGGCAGCGTTCTGGATCAGCTGCAGCTGTCTGATTGACTTTTTAGGCAGACCTGTGAGGACGCTGTTGCAGTAATCAATCCGACTACAGATAAACGCATAGATGAGTTTTTCTAGGTCCTGTTGTGACATCAGTCCTTTAATCCTAGAAATGTTCTTCAGGTGATAGAAGGCTGACCTTGTTATTGCCTGTATGTGACCCTGGAGGTTCAGGTCTGAGTCCATCACAACACCTAGATTTCAGGCCTGATCTATATTTTCTAACTGGATTAACTGAAGCTGTGTGCTGACTCTTGATCGTTCCTCTTTAGGTCCAAAAGTAATTACTTTTTGTTTTTTTCTGTTCAGCTGGAGAAAGTTATGGCACATCCATCCATTGATTTGCTCGATGCATTTACTTAGGCAAGGAAAGGCAAGGCAAGTTTATTTGTATAGCACAATTCATGTTACAAGGCAATACAAAGTGCTTTACATAAAACATCAAAATCATTACAGCAGGGTGCAGAAAAAGCAAAAGTACAGGAATAAAAAGCACGATTTAAACTGAACAAAAAAAAAAAGAAGATTTATCTTAAAAGAAGCCGTGCAGTTTAAATTTAGAATAAAAACCTAATCAAAAGCAGCTGAGAACAGGTGGGTCTTTAGCCTGGATTTAAATAAACTGAGAGTTTCAGCTGATCTGAGGCTTTCTTGGAGTTTGTTCCAGACATGTGGAGGATAGAAGCTAAACGCAGCTTCTCCATGTCTGGTTCTGACTCTGGGAACTGATAAAAGAGCGGATCCAGATGACCTGAGGGGTAGAGTAGGTTCATACTGGGTCAGGAGATCACTGATGTATTTTGGTCCTAAACCATGCTGAGCTTTATAGACCAGAAGCAGAACTTTGAAGTCTATCCTCTGACAGACAGGCAGCCAGTGTAAAGACCTCAGAGCTGGACTGATGTGGTCCACTTTTTTGGTCTTAGTGAGAACTCAAGCAGCAGAGTTCTGGATGAGCTGCAGTTTCCTAATTGATTTTTTAGGTAGATCTTTAAAGACGCTGTTACAATAATCAAGCCGACTAAAGATGAATGCATGGACTAGTTTTTCCAGGTCCTGCTGAGACATCAGATCTTTTATCCCTGAGATATTCTTAAGGTGATAGTAGGCTGATTTTGTGATTGCCTTAATGTGTTTTTCAAAGTTTAGGTCTGAGTCCATCACTATACCCAGATTTCTGACGTGGTTGGTGGTTTTTAGGTGTATGGACTGAAGCCCTGTGGTGACCGTCAATCTTTTCTCTTTAGCTCCAAAGACAATTACCTCCGTTTTTTTTTTTGTTCTACTGCAGAAAATTGTGGCACATCCAGTCATTAATTTCCTCAATGCATTTACCAAGACAGCATCCCTTAGCTGTACAGGCCCTTGGTCTTCTGGTGACATTCTAATATATATTTGTGTGTCATCTGTGTAGCTATGGTAACTTATATTGTTGTTATTTATGACCTTTGCCAGTGGGAGCATATAGATTTTAAACAGAAGAGGTCCCAGGATGGAACCCTGGGGAACCCCACATGTAATTCCCGTCTGCTCAGATGTAAAGTTACCTATTGACACAAAGTACTTCCTGTTCTCTAAGTACGTTTTGAACCAGTTTAGTACAGTGCCAGAGAGACCCACCTAGTTCTCCAGTCGTTTGAGTAAAATAATGTGGTCAATAGTATCAAATGCAGCACTGAGATCCAGTAAAACTAACACTGACATTTTTCCACTGTCAGTATTCAAACGGATGTCATTGATGACTTTGGTCAGAGCAGTCTCAGTGCTGTGGTGCTGTCTAAAACCTGACTGAAAGACGTCATAGCAGTTGCTTTGTCTTAAGAAGTCATTTAGCTGATGAAAAACAGCCTTTTCAATGATCTTACTTAAAAATGGAAGATTGGAGATGGGTCTGTAGTTGTTCATTTGTGTCTTGTCCAGATTGTCTCTTTTCAGCAGGGGTTTAATTACAGCTGTTTTCAGGGGCTCTGGGAAAACACCCGACATTAAAGATGAGTTCACAATCTGTAACAGATCTGACTCCAAGATCTTTGAGACCTTCTTGAAAAAGCCTGTGGGCAGGATGTCTAAGCAGCAAGAGGAGGAGTTCAGTTGACGTAAGATGTCCTCCAGATCTTTGCTGATTATGAGATAAAACTGTTTCATGGTGTTTAAACGGATTTTCCGTGGACAATGTACATAACCTGAACCTGGCATTGATTAACCAACCGCTTGTCTAATATTTTGGATTTTGTCTGTGAAGAATTTGGCAAAGTCATTGCAAGCCTTGGAGGAATAAAGTTCAGGTGCTACTGACACGGGAGAGTTTGTTAGCCTGTCGACTACAGCAAATAATGCGCGAGCACTATGACTATTTCTGGTGATAATGTCAGAAAAATATGACTTCATTGCATTCCTCAGTTGTAAGTTATAAGAGTGAAGTTTCTCTTTATAGATGTCATAATGAACCTGAAGTTTTGTTTTTCTCCATCTGCACTCGGTTTTCCGACACTCCCTTTTTTTCATTTCTCACCAGTGTGGAATTTCTCCACGGAGACTTTTTCCTTCCAGAGATAACCGTCACCTTAGTGGGAGCAATAGTATCCATAACATTTAATATTTTAGAATTAAAGCTGTTGACAAGTTCATTGGGTTTGGATGCGTTCAAAGTCACCTGGTGACATCGTAATGTAAAGCTGAGTATCATCTGCATTGTTATGGTAGCTAATCTTATTGGTTGTTATAATCTGGGCTAGTGGGAAAATGTAGATAATAAATAGGAGGGGCCCCTGGATGAAGCCCTGGGGCACCCCACATGTGATTTCTGTTTGTTCTGATGAAAAGTTTTCTACTGAAACAAAGAAGTCCCTGTTCTTTAGGTAAAACTTGAACCAGCTAAGTACTGTACCAGAGAGTCCGACCCAGCTCTCCAGTCGTTTCAATAATATATAATGATCAACAGTGTCAAATGCTGCACTGAGGTCCAACAGAACCAGCACTGTGGTTCTACCACAGTCTGTATTTATGCGAATGTCAAACTTTTCACTTTGACAAGGGCAGTCTCAGTGCTGTGGTGAGCACGGAGACTGAAAAACATTAAAGCAGTTGGTCATTGTTAGGTAGCTATCTAACTGCTGAAACAGCTTTTTCAATAATTTTACTGATGATTGGAAGATTAGAAATTGACCTGTAGTTCTGCATTAACGTGTTGTCCTGCTTATTCTTCTTTAGCAGTGGTTTAATAACTGCTCTTTTTAAAGCCAGGGGGAAGACACCTGACAGGAGGGATGAGTTCACTATTTGAATCAGATCAGACCCAATGACAGGGAAAACCTTCTTAAGGAAAACTGTGGGCAAGAGGAGGAGCTTAATTTGTTAATGATTTCTTCTAGGTTTTTTGGTTTAATTCATTGAATTCTGACATTTTCTCTTCATTTGTGCTTATTCAGGATGACATTGGTAGTGGGTTTGGTGCTGCGTTACAGAAGGACCATCTAATTGTTAGAATCTTTTCAGTAGCTTTTTGTAGCTCTCACAGTCTAAATGATGTTTTTATACTTAAGTTCTGTTTGAAATACTAATAAAACTATTGTAGCTTTGGTATTTATAACAGGACCAGTGTTGGGATATTACTTAAAAAAAGTAATTAATTATAGTTTTTCATTACTTGTTCCAAAAAGTAACTGAATTACTCTTATTATAAGAAAAGTAACTAGTTTCCAGGGAAATTAACTTTTTACGTTTCTGTAAAAAAAAAACAGTTGCTATGTATCAAAGAAATTGGATTTTTCTGACCAGTTTTCAAAAGTCAGTTGAAACGACTACAAGAAAGTAGTAGTCTACTTGTATATTAATTTCTATATTGCACATCAACAAAACAGTTAAACAATATAAGAATATAAAGTTACATACTTCTACTACTCAGTAGTCCAGGGATCCCGTTAATGAATATTTCCAGTATTTGACCCGTTTTTTTTAAAACGGTGATGGAAAAATCTGAAGGCGGTTGGTCATTTTGATAGATTAGTATTCACACCTCTGACCAATTACTGCAAATGCGCAGACATTTTCAACTTTCTGCAAGGAGTATGGGTAAGTATGAAAATTTAAAAAAAAGATTCCCCTGACAGCATCTGACCATCATCTCAGACCTGGACGTCAAACCAAACATATTGTGTTATCCGCAAGCTGACAGCGTGCTAAAAAGTAACGGCATGGAGCGCATCTGTGACTGCAACATACACAGACTGGCGGTGACAGATCACTGCAGCCTAACTACTGATGCAAAAAGGGCGACGCAGGGTGAAGCAATCAGAAAAGCCCTCCTTCAGAGACTGTTGCTGAATTCTGATCATTTCAATTGGAGAAATGTTCCCTGATTTCAAAACTACAGCTGAAGTGGCGCTTCAGCCTCCATTGCGCACAGGGGAAGCGTAGTTCAGCTCCTTGCATTTATTCTATTAATTCAAGTTAACACCGCATTTAACTTTCAGTAATGGTAACTGCGTAACAACGGAAACAGTAACTAGTTAGATTACCCCATTCTTTTAAACAGCGTCATTACCAACACTGAAAAGGAGGGATGTAAGAAAATATCCATACTCCAATATATCTGAATATTTTATGTCAAGATATTATATCGATATTCAAAAACAATGCAGATTTGGATTTTATGTTTTTGAATTTTAATAGAACCCTTAGCGATGATGTTCATTTTTGTTGTAAAACTTAAAGTATGACTGTTAGTTGGTGGCTGTTTTCACCATCTTAGTTCCAGTGGATCAACTAAGTCTAGCAATAAAACTGGATGTGTTAAATATGAAACAGGTTGAAGTGTTTAGAATGATGTGACAGTTTTTCTACGGTTAAGTTTTAAAAATTACAATGTATAGTCTTACTCATAGTATGGCAAATTTCCCCCTGTTTTGTGAAACGTATCGTATCACCAGATTCTTGACTATACAAATCCCTACTAATAGGACTCATAAGTGCATATTCGTGCAACCCATGCTAGCATGCTGTTAACTGGCGTTTGTTTGACACTTACATTGGGTATTATACATTCCCTTACTTAGGTGAAATGGCTCAATGTAATGTAATATTATCTACTGTTTATACTAACAAATTGACAAATAACAATGCTATTTTTAAAAGTAAAAATAGTACCAAGACTAAAAGTACTTCTAAAAGTACCATTTGATTTTCAGCCATCTTGGTCTGAGAAGCAGCCTTGGGAAACTGCAGGAGGATGCAGTTAAGCAAGTTTGGCTGTGAGCCGTGCACATCTAGATCCCTCTCCTCTTGACATGATTGGGTAGAATTTCGAAAAAACTTATTGGTTTGAAAAAATCAGCCTCTCATTGGTTCTTCCAGGCATGCCAAATATGGTAAAAAATTATTTTTAACTTGTTTGTATTTTGTAACTTGAAACTTAAAACTTGAAAATTGAAACTTGTACTTTAAAATTGGAAACTTGCACTATAAACTTTGTTATTTATATAAACTTTTTTATATTTTAAAAATGTGTGCAGGTTACAAAACATAAGTTAAGAGTTACATCACATAAGTTACAAGTACAAAACGTAAGTTACAAGTACAACGCGTAAGTTACAAGTACAAAACGTAAGATACAAGTACAAAGCGTTAGTTACAAGTACAAAGCGTTAGTTACAAGTTCAAAGCGTTAGTTACAAGTACAAAACGTGAGTTACGAGTACAAAGCGTTAGTTACAAGTACAAAGCGTTAGTTACGAGTACAAAGCGTTAGTTACGAGTACAAAGCGTTGGTTACGAGTACAAAACGTTGGTTACGAGTACAAAGCGTTAGTTACAAGTTACGAGTACAAAGCGTTAGTTACAAGAACAAAGCGTTAGTTACAAGTTCAAAGCGTTAGTTACAAGTACAAAACGTGAGTTACGGGTACAAAGCGTTAGTTACAAGTACAAAGCGTTAGTTACGAGTACAAAGCGTTAGTTACAAGTACAAAACGTAAGTTACAAGTACAAAGCGTTAGTTACAAGTACAAAGCGTTAGTTACAAGTACAAAACGTTAGTTACAAGTACAAAACGTAAGTTACAAGTACAAAACGTAAGTTACACGTACAAAGCGTTAGTTACAAGTACAAAGCGTTAGTTACAAGTACAAAGCGTAAGTTACAAGTACAGTGCGTTAGTTACAAGTACAGTGCGTTAGTTACATGTACAAAGCGTTAGTTACAAGTACAGTGCGTTAGTTACAAGTACAGTGCGTTAGTTACAAGTACAAAGCGTTAGTTACAAGTACAAAGCATAAGTTACACGTACAGTGCGTTAGTTACAAGTACAAAGCGTTAGTTACAAGTACAAAGCGTTAGTTACAAGTACAAAGCGTTAGTTACAAGTACAAAGCGTTAGTTACAAGTACAAAGCGTAAGTTACAAGTACAGTGCGTTAGTTACAAGTACAGTGCGTTAGTTACATGTACAAAGCGTTAGTTACAAGTACAGTGCGTTAGTTACAAGTACAGTGCGTTAGTTACAAGTACAAAGCGTTAGTTACAAGTTCAAAGCGTTAGTTACAAGTTCAAAGCGTTGGTTACAAGTACAGTGCGTTAGTTACAAGTACGAAGCGTTAGTTACAAGTTCAAAGCGTTAGTTACAAGTACAAAGCGTTAGTTACAAGTACAAAGCGTTAGTTACAAGTACAAAGCGTTAGTTACAAGTACAAAGCGTTAGTTACAAGTACAAAGCGTAAGTTACAAGTACAGTGCGTTAGTTACAAGTACAGTGCGTTAGTTACATGTACAAAGCGTTAGTTACAAGTACAGTGCGTTAGTTACAAGTACAGTGCGTTAGTTACAAGTACAGTGCGTTAGTTACAAGTTCAAAGCGTTAGTTACAAGTTCAAAGCGTTGGTTACAAGTACAGTGCGTTGGTTACAAGTACGGTGCGTTAGTTACAAGTACAAAGCGTTAGTTACAAGTTCAAAGCGTTAGTTACAAGTTCAAAGCGTTAGTTACAAGAACAAAGCGTTAGTTACAAGTACAGTGCGTTAGTTACAAGTACAAAGCGTTAGTTACAAGTTCAAAGCGTTAGTTACAAGAACAAAGCGTTAGTTACAAGTACAAAGCATAAGTTACAAGTACAGTGCGTTAGTTACAAGTACAAAGCGTTAATTAAAAGTTCAAAGCGTTAGTTACAAGAACAAAGCGTTAGTTACAAGTACAAAGCATAAGTTACAAGTACAAAGCGTTAGTTACAAGTACAAAGCCTAAGTTACAAGTACAAAACGTAAGTTACAAGTACAAAACGTAAGTTACAAGTACAAAGCGTTAGTTACAAGTACAAAGCGTTAGTTACAAGTACAAAACGTAAGTTACAAGTACAAAACGTAAGTTACAAGTACAAAGCGTTAGTTACAAGAACAAAGCGTTAGTTACAAGTACAAAGCGTTAGTTACAAGTACAAAGCGTTAGTTACAAGTACAAAGCGTTAGTTACAAGTACAAAGCGTTAGTTACAAGTACAGTGCGTTAGTTACAAGTACAAAGCGTTAGTTACAAGTACAAAGCGTTAGTTACAAGTACAGTGCGTTAGTTACAAGTACAGTGCGTTAGTTACAAGTACAGTGCGTTAGTTACAAGTACAGTGCGTTAGTTACAAGTACAAAGCGTTAGTTACAAGTACAAAGCGTTAGTTACAAGTACAACGCGTTAGTTACAAGAACAAAGCGTTAGTTACAAGAACAAAGCGTTAGTTACAAGTACAAAGCGTTAGTTACAAGTACAAAGCGTTAGTTACAAGTACAAAGCGTTAGTTACAAGTACAAAGCGTTAGTTACAAGTACAAAGCGTTAGTTACAAGTACAAAGCGTTAGTTACAAGTACAAAGCGTTAGTTACAAGTACAAAGCGTTAGTTACAAGTACAAAGCCTAAGTTACAAGTACAAAGCCTAAGTTACAAGTACAAAACGTAAGTTACAAGTACAAAACGTAAGTTACAAGTACAAAACGTAAGTTACAAGTACAAAACGTAAGTTACAAGTACAAAACGTAAGTTACAAGTACAAAACGTTAGTTACAAGTACAAAGTGTTAGTTACAAGTACAAAACGTTAGTTACAAGTACAAAGCGTTAGGTACAAGTTCAAAGCGTTAGTTACAAGAACAAAGCGTTAGTTACAAGTACAGTGCGTTAGTTACAAGTACAAAGCGTTAGTTACAAGTTCAAAGCGTTAGTTACAAGAACAAAGCGTTAGTTACAAGTACAAAGCATAAGTTACAAGTACAGTGCGTTAGTTACAAGTACAAAGCGTTAATTAAAAGTTCAAAGCGTTAGTTACAAGAACAAAGCGTTAGTTACAAGTACAAAGCGTAAGTTACAAGTACACTGCGTTAGTTACAAGTCCAAAGCGTTAGTTACAAGTACAAACCATAAGTTACAAGTACAAAGCGTTAGTTACAAGAACAAAGCGTTAGTTACAAGTACAAAGCGTTAGTTACAAGTACAGTGCGTTAGTTACAAGTACAAAGCGTTAGTTACAAGTACAGTGCGTTAGTTACAAGTACAGTGCGTTAGTAACAAGTACAAAGCGTTAGTTACAAGTACAAAGCGTTAGTTACAAGTTAAAAGCGTTAGTTACAAGTTAAAAGCGTTAGTTACAAGTTAAAAGCGTTAGTTACAAGTACAAAGCGTTAGTTACAAGTACAAAACGTAAGTTACAAGTACAAAACGTAAGTTACAAGTACAGTACGTTAGTTACAAGTACAGTGCGTTAGTTACAAGTACAAAGCGTTAGTTACAAGTACAGTGCGTTAGTTACAAGTACAGTGCGTTAGTTACAAGTACAGTGCGTTAGTTACAAGTTCAAAGCGTTAGTTACAAGTACAAAGCATAAGTTACAAGTACAGTGCGTTAGTTACAAGTACAGTGCGTTAGTTACAAGTACAAAGCGTTAGTTACAAGTACAAAGCGTTAGTTACAAGAACAAAGCGTTAGTTACAAGTACAAAGCCAAAGTTACAAGTACACAACGTAAGTTACAAGTACAGTGCGTTAGTTACAAGTACAAAACGTAAGTTACAAGTACAACGCGTTAGTTACAAGAACAAAGCGTTAGTTACAAGTACAAAGCGTTAGTTACAAGTACAAAGCGTTAGTTACAAGTACAAAGCGTTAGTTACAAGTACAAAGCGTTAGTTACAAGTACAAAGCGTTAGTTACAAGTACAAAGCGTTAGTTACAAGTACAAAGCGTTAGTTACAAGTACAAAGCCTAAGTTACAAGTACAAAGCCTAAGTTACAAGTACAAAACGTAAGTTACAAGTACAAAACGTAAGTTACAAGTACAAAACGTAAGTTACAAGTACAAAACGTAAGTTACAAGTACAAAACGTTAGTTACAAGTACAAAGTGTTAGTTACAAGTACAAAACGTTAGTTACAAGTACAAAGCCAAAGTTACAAGTACACAACGTAAGTTACAAGTACAGTGCGTTAGTTACAAGTACAAAACGTAAGTTACAAGTACAACGCGTTAGTTACAAGAACAAAGCGTTAGTTACAAGTACAAAGCGTTAGTTACAAGTACAAAGCGTTAGTTACAAGTACAAAGCGTTAGTTACAAGTACAAAGCGTTAGTTACAAGTACAAAGCGTTAGTTACAAGTACAAAGCGTTAGTTACAAGTACAAAGCGTTAGTTACAAGTACAAAGCCTAAGTTACAAGTACAAAGCGTTAGTTACAAGTACAAAGCCTAAGTTACAAGTACAAAGCCTAAGTTACAAGTACAAAACGTAAGTTACAAGTACAAAACGTAAGTTACAAGTACAAAACGTAAGTTACAAGTACAAAGCCAAAGTTACAAGTACACAACGTAAGTTACAAGTACAGTGCGTTAGTTACAAGTACAAAACGTAAGTTACAAGTACAACGCGTTAGTTACAAGAACAAAGCGTTAGTTACAAGTACAAAGCGTTAGTTACAAGTACAAAGCGTTAGTTACAAGTACAAAGCGTTAGTTACAAGTACAAAGCGTTAGTTACAAGTACAAAGCGTTAGTTACAAGTACAAAGCGTTAGTTACAAGTACAAAGCGTTAGTTACAAGTACAAAGCCTAAGTTACAAGTACAAAGCCTAAGTTACAAGTACAAAACGTAAGTTACAAGTACAAAACGTAAGTTACAAGTACAAAACGTAAGTTACAAGTACAAAACGTAAGTTACAAGTACAAAACGTTAGTTACAAGTACAAAGTGTTAGTTACAAGTACAAAACGTTAGTTACAAGTACAAAGCGTTAGGTACAAGTTCAAAGCGTTAGTTACAAGAACAAAGCGTTAGTTACAAGTACAGTGCGTTAGTTACAAGTACAAAGCGTTAGTTACAAGTTCAAAGCGTTAGTTACAAGAACAAAGCGTTAGTTACAAGTACAAAGCGTTAGTTACAAGAACAAAGCGTTAGTTACAAGTACAAAGCCAAAGTTACAAGTACACAACGTAAGTTACAAGTACAGTGCGTTAGTTACAAGTACAAAACGTAAGTTACAAGTACAACGCGTTAGTTACAAGAACAAAGCGTTAGTTACAAGTACAAAGCGTTAGTTACAAGTACAAAGCGTTAGTTACAAGTACAAAGCGTTAGTTACAAGTACAAAGCGTTAGTTACAAGTACAAAGCGTTAGTTACAAGTACAAAGCGTTAGTTACAAGTACAAAGCGTTAGTTACAAGTACAAAGCCTAAGTTACAAGTACAAAGCCTAAGTTACAAGTACAAAACGTAAGTTACAAGTACAAAACGTAAGTTACAAGTACAAAACGTAAGTTACAAGTACAAAACGTAAGTTACAAGTACAAAACGTTAGTTACAAGTACAAAGTGTTAGTTACAAGTACAAAACGTTAGTTACAAGTACAAAGCGTTAGGTACAAGTTCAAAGCGTTAGTTACAAGAACAAAGCGTTAGTTACAAGTACAGTGCGTTAGTTACAAGTACAAAGCGTTAGTTACAAGTTCAAAGCGTTAGTTACAAGAACAAAGCGTTAGTTACAAGTACAAAGCATAAGTTACAAGTACAGTGCGTTAGTTACAAGTACAAAGCGTTAATTAAAAGTTCAAAGCGTTAGTTACAAGAACAAAGCGTTAGTTACAAGTACAAAGCGTAAGTTACAAGTACACTGCGTTAGTTACAAGTCCAAAGCGTTAGTTACAAGTACAAACCATAAGTTACAAGTACAAAGCGTTAGTTACAAGAACAAAGCGTTAGTTACAAGTACAAAGCGTTAGTTACAAGTACAGTGCGTTAGTTACAAGTACAAAGCGTTAGTTACAAGTACAAAGCGTTAGTTACAAGAACAAAGCGTTAGTTACAAGTACAAAGCCAAAGTTACAAGTACACAACGTAAGTTACAAGTACAGTGCGTTAGTTACAAGTACAAAACGTAAGTTACAAGTACAAAGCGTTAGTTACAAGTACAAAGCGTTAGTTACAAGTACAAAGCGTTAGTTACAAGTACAAAACGTAAGTTACAAGTACAAAACGTAAGTTACACGTACAAAGCGTTAGTTACAAGTACAAAGCGTTAGTTACAAGTACAAAGCGTTAGTTACAAGTACAAAGCGTTAGTTACAAGTACAAAGCGTTAGTTACAAGTACAAAGCATAAGTTACAAGTACAGTGCGTTAGTTACAAGTACAGTGCGTTAGTTACAAGTACAAAGCGTTAGTTACAAGTACAAAGCGTTAGTTACAAGTACAAAGCGTAAGTTACAAGTACAGTGCGTTAGTTACAAGTACAGTGCGTTAGTTACAAGTACAAAGCGTTAGTTACAAGTACAGTGCGTTAGTTACAAGTACAGTGCGTTAGTTACAAGTACAAAGCGTTAGTTACAAGTTCAAAACGTTAGTTACAAGTTCAAAGCGTTAGTTACAAGTACGGTGCGTTAGTTACAAGTACGGTGCGTTAGTTACAAGTACGGTGCGTTAGTTACAAGTACAAAGCGTTAGTTACAAGTTCAAAGCGTTAGTTACAAGTACAGTGCGTTAGTTACAAGTACAAAGCGTTAGTTACAAGTACAGTGCGTTAGTTACAAGTACAGTGCGTTAGTTACAAGTACAAAGCGTTAGTTACAAGTACAAAGCGTTAGTTACAAGTACAAAGCGTAAGTTACAAGTACAGTGCGTTAGTTACAAGTACAGTGCGTTAGTTACAAGTACAAAGCGTTAGTTACAAGTACAAAGCGTTAGTTACAAGTACAAAGCGTTAGTTACAAGTACAAAGCGTTAGTTACAAGTACAAAACGTAAGTTACAAGTACAAAACGTAAGTTACAAGTACAAAACGTAAGTTACAAGTACAAAGCGTTAGTTACAAGAACAAAGCGTTAGTTACAAGTACAAAGCGTTAGTTACAAGTACAAAGCGTTAGTTACAAGTACAAAGCGTTAGTTACAAGTACAAAGCGTTAGTTACAAGTACAAAGCGTTAGTTACAAGTACAAAGCGTTAGTTACAAGTACAAAGCGTTAGTTACAAGTACAAAGCGTTAGTTACAAGTACAAAGCGTTAGTTACAAGTACAAAGCGTTAGTTACAAGTACAAAGCGTTAGTTACAAGTACAAAGCGTTAGTTACAAGTACAAAACGTAAGTTACAAGTACAAAACGTAAGTTACAAGTACAAAGCGTTAGTTACAAGTACAGTGCGTTAGTTACAAGTACAGTGCGTTAGTTACAAGTACAGTGCGTTAGTTACAAGTACAGTGCGTTAGTTACAAGTTCAAAGCGTTAGTTACAAGTTCAAAGCGTTAGTTACAAGTACAAAGCATAAGTTACAAGTACAGTGCGTTAGTTACAAGTGCAAAGCGTTAGTTACAAGTACAAAAGCAAGTTACAAGTACAAAACGTAAGTTACAAGTACAGTGCGTTAGTTACAAGTACAAAGCGTTAGTTACAAGTACAAAGCGTTAGTTACAAGTACAAAGCGTTAGTTACAAGTACAAAGCGTTAGTTACAAGTACAAAGCGTTAGTTACAAGTACAAAGCGTTAGTTACAAGTACAAAGCGTTAGTTACAAGTACAAAGCGTTAGTTACAAGTACAAAGCGTTAGTTACAAGTACAAAGCGTTAGTTACAAGTACAAAACGTAAGTTACAAGTACAAAGCGTTAGTTACAAGTACAAAGCGTTAGTTACAAGTACAAAGCGTTAGTTACAAGTACAAAACGTAAGTTACAAGTACAAAGCGTTAGTTACAAGTACAAAGCGTTAGTTACAAGTACAAAGCGTTAGTTACAAGTACAAAGCGTTAGTTACAAGTACAGTGCGTTAGTTACAAGTACAAAGCGTTAGTTACAAGTACAAAGCGTTAGTTACAAGTACAAAGCGTTAGTTACAAGTACAAAGCGTTAGTTACAAGTACAAAGCGTTAGTTACAAGTACAAAGCGTTAGTTACAAGTACAAAGCGTTAGTTACAAGTACAAAGCGTTAGTTACAAGTACAAAGCGTTAGTTACAAGTACAAAGCGTTAGTTACAAGTACAAAGCGTTAGTTACAAGTACAAAGCGTAAGTTACAAGTACAAAACGTAAGTTACAAGTACAAAGCGTTAGTTACAAGAACAAAGCGTTAGTTACAAGTACAAAGCGTTAGTTACAAGTACAAAGCGTTAGTTACAAGTACAAAGCGTTAGTTACAAGTACAAAGCGTTAGTTACAAGTACAAAGCGTTAGTTACAAGTACAAAGCGTTAGTTACAAGTACAAAACGTTAGTTACAAGTACAAAGCGTTAGTTACAAGTACAAAGCGTTAGTTACAAGTACAAAGCGTTAGTTACAAGTACAAAGCGTTAGTTACAAGTACAAAGCGTTAGTTACAAGAACAAAGCGTTAGTTACAAGTACAAAGCGTTAGTTACAAGTACAAAGCGTTAGTTACAAGTACAGTGCGTTAGTTACAAGTACAAAGCGTTAGTTACAAGTACAAAGCGTTAGTTACAAGTACAAAGCGTTAGTTACAAGAACAAAGCGTAAGTTACAAGTACAAAGCGTTAGTTACAAGTACAAAGTTACAAGTACAAAGCGTTAGTTACAAGTACAAAGCGTTAGTTACAAGTACAAACAAAGCGTTAGTTACAAGTACAAAGCGTTAGTTACAAGTACAAAGCGTTAGTTACAAGTACAAAGCGTTAGTTACAAGTACAAAGCGTTAGTTACAAGTACAAGTTACAAGTACAAAGCGTAAGTTACAAGTACGTAAGTTACAAGTACAAAGCGTTAGTTACAAGTACAAAGCGTTAGTTACAAGAACAAAGCGTTAGTTACAAGTACAAAGCGTTAGTTACAAGTACAAAGCGTTAGTTACAAGTACAAAGCGTTAGTTACAAGTACAGTGCGTTAGTTACAAGTACAAAGCGTTAGTTACAAGTACAAAGCGTTAGTTACAAGTTCAAAGCGTTAGTTACAAGTACAAAGCATAAGTTACAAGTACAGTGCGTTAGTTACAAGTACAAAGCGTTAGTTACAAGTTCAAAGCGTTAGTTACAAGTACAAAGCGTTAGTTACAAGTACAAAGCGTTAGTTACAAGTACAGTGCGTTAGTTACAAGTGCAAAGCGTTAGTTACAAGTACAAAGCATGTTACAAGTACAAAGCGTTAGTTACAAGTACAAAGCGTTAGTTACAAGTACAGTGCGTTAGTTACAAGTACAGTGCGTTAGTTACAAGTACAAAGCGTTAGTTACAAGTACAAAGCGTTAGTTACAAGAACAAAGCGTTAGTTACAAGTACAAAGCCAAAGTTACAAGTACAAAACGTAAGTTACAAGTACAGTGCGTTAGTTACAAGTACAAAGCGTTAGTTACAAGTACAAAGCGTTAGTTACAAGTACAAAACGTAAGTTACAAGTACATAACGTAAGTTACAAGTACAAAGCGTTAGTTACAAGAACAAAGCGTTAGTTACAAGAACAAAGCGTTAGTTACAAGAACAAAGCGTTAGTTACAAGTACAAAGCGTAAGTTACAAGTACAAAACGTAAGTTACAAGTACAAAGCGTTAGTTACAAGTACAAAACGTAAGTTACAAATACAAAACGTAAGTTACAAGTACAAAGCGTTAGTTACAAGTACAAAGCGTTAGTTACAAGTACAAAGCGTTAGTTACAAGTACAAAACGTAAGTTACAAGTACAAAACGTAAGTTACAAGTACAAAACGTAAGTTACAAGTACAAAGCGTTAGTTACAAGAACAAAGCGTTAGTTACAAGAACAAAGCGTTAGTTACAAGTACAAAGCGTAAGTTACAAGTACAAAACGTAAGTTACAAGTACAAAGCGTTAGTTACAAGAACAAAGCGTTAGTTACAAGTACAAAGCGTTAGTTACAAGTACAAAGCGTTAGTTACAAGTACAAAGCGTAAGTTACAAGTACAAAGCGTTAGTTACAAGTACAAAGCGTTAGTTACAAGTACAAAGCGTTAGTTACAAGTACAGTGCGTTAGTTACAAGTACAAAGCGTTAGTTACAAGTACAAAGCGTTAGTTACAAGAACAAAGCGTAAGTTACAAGTACAAAGCGTTAGTTACAAGAACAAAGCGTTAGTTACAAGTACAAAGCATAAGTTACAAGTACAGTGCGTTAGTTACAAGTACAAAGCGTTAGTTACAAGTTCAAAGCGTTAGTTACAAGTACAAAACGTAAGTTACAAGTACAAAACGTAAGTTACAAGTACAGTGCGTTAGTTACAAGTACAGTGCGTTAGTTACAAGTACAAAGCGTTAGTTACAAGTACAAAGCGTTAGTTACAAGTACAAAGCGTTAGTTACAAGAACAAAGCGTAAGTTACAAGTACAAAGCGTTAGTTACAAGAACAAAGCGTTAGTTACAAGTACAAAGCATAAGTTACAAGTACAGTGCGTTAGTTACAAGTACAAAGCGTTAGTTACAAGTACAAAGCGTTAGTTACAAGTACAAAGCGTTAGTTACAAGTACAAAGCGTTAGTTACAAGTACAAAGCGTTAGTTACAAGTACAGTGCGTTAGTTACAAGTACAGTGCGTTAGTTACAAGTACAGTGCGTTAGTTACAAGTACAAAGCGTTAGTTACAAGTACAAAGCGTTAGTTACAAGAACAAAGCGTAAGTTACAAGTACAAAGCGTTAGTTACAAGAACAAAGCGTTAGTTACAAGTACAGTGCGTTAGTTACAAGTACAGTGCGTTAGTTACAAGTTCAAAGCGTTAGTTACAAGTTCAAAGCGTTAGTTACAAGTACAAAGCATAAGTTACAAGTACAGTGCGTTAGTTACAAGTGCAAAGCGTTAGTTACAAGTACAAAGCATAAGTTACAAGTACAAAGCGTTAGTTACAAGTACAAAGCGTTAGTTACAAGTACAAAACGTAAGTTACAAGTACAAAACGTAAGTTACAAGTACAAAGCGTTAGTTACAAGAACAAAGCGTTAGTTACAAGTACAAAGCGTTAGTTACAAGTACAAAGCGTTAGTTACAAGTACAAAGCGTTAGTTACAAGTACAAAGCGTTAGTTACAAGTACAAAACGTAAGTTACAAGTACAAAACGTAAGTTACAAGTACAGTGCGTTAGTTACAAGTACAGTGCGTTAGTTACAAGTACAGTGCGTTAGTTACAAGTACAAAGCGTTAGTTACAAGTACAGTGCGTTAGTTACAAGTACAAAGCGTTAGTTACAAGAACAAAGCGTTAGTTACAAGTACAAAGCCAAAGTTACAAGTACAGTGCGTTAGTTACAAGTACAGTGCGTTAGTTACAAGTACAAAGCGTTAGTTACAAGTACAAAGCGTTAGTTACAAGTACAAAACGTAAGTTACAAGTACAAAACGTAAGTTACAAGTACAAAGCGTTAGTTACAAGAACAAAGCGTTAGTTACAAGTACAAAGCGTTAGTTACAAGTACAAAGCGTTAGTTACAAGTACAAAGCGTTAGTTACAAGTACAAAGCGTAAGTTACAAGTACAAAGCGTTAGTTACAAGTACAAAGCGTTAGTTACAAGTACAGTGCGTTAGTTACAAGTACAAAGCGTTAGTTACAAGTACAAAGCGTTAGTTACAAGTACAGTGCGTTAGTTACAAGTACAAAGCGTTAGTTACAAGAACAAAGCGTTAGTTACAAGAACAAAGCGTTAGTTACAAGTACAAAGCGTTAGTTACAAGTACAAAGCGTTAGTTACAAGTACAAAGCGTTAGTTACAAGTACAGTGCGTTAGTTACAAGTACAAAGCGTTAGTTACAAGTACAAAGCGTTAGTTACAAGTACAAAACGTAAGTTACAAGTACAAAACGTAAGTTACAAGTACAAAGCGTTAGTTACAAGTACAAAGCGTTAGTTACAAGTACAGTGCGTTAGTTACAAGTACAGTGCGTTAGTTACAAGTACAAAGCGTTAGTTACAAGTTCAAAGCGTTAGTTACAAGTACAAAACGTAAGTTACAAGTACAAAACGTAAGTTACAAGTACAAAGCGTTAGTTACAAGTACAAAGCGTTAGTTACAAGTACAAAGCGTAAGTTACAAGTACAAAACGTAAGTTACAAGTACAAAGCGTTAGTTACAAGAACAAAGCGTTAGTTACAAGAACAAAGCGTTAGTTACAAGAACAAAACGTTAGTTACAAGTACAAAGCGTTAGTTACAAGAACAAAGCGTTAGTTACAAGAACAAAGCGTTAGTTACAAGTACAAAGCGTTAGTTACAAGTACAAAGCGTTAGTTACAAGTACAAAGCGTTAGTTACAAGTACAAAACGTTAGTTACAAGTACAAAGTGTTAGTTACAAGTACAAAGTGTTAGTTACAAGTTCAAAGTGTTAGTTACAAGTACAGTGCTTTAGTTGCAAGTACAAAGCGTTAGTTACAAGTACAAAGCGTTAGTTACATGTACAAAACGTAAGTTACAAGTACAGTGCGTTAGTTACAAGTACAGTGCGTTAGTTACAAGTACAGTGCGTTAGTTACAAGTACAAAGCGTTAGTTACAAGAACAAAGCGTAAGTTACAAGTACAAAGCGTTAGTTACAAGAACAAAGCGTTAGTTACAAGTACAAAGCATAAGTTACAAGTACAGTGTGTTAGTTACAAGTACAAAGCGTTAGTTACAAGTTCAAAGCGTTAGTTACAAGTACAAAGCGTTAGTTACAAGTTCAAAGCGTTAGTTACAAGAACAAAGCGTTAGTTACAAGAACAAAACGTTAGTTACAAGTACAAAGCGTTAGTTACAACTAACGCTTAGAACATAATAAAATAAAATAAATTTCAGAAATTGAAAATGAAGAATTCAGGAAAAAAATTTCTTTGTTTATTACTGATCAAAGTAAAAAAAAAGTCAGATGCACATTTGTTTTTGTTTTGTTTTTTCTTGATTAAAGTGTACTGAAGACTTACCAAACTGTGACTTTTGGTCACCAAGTAGTCCAGACCTTAACCCTATTCATAATCTTTTTGTGCTGAAGAAGAGTTTGTGCAGTGGTCCAACTCTCCCATCATCTTTACATGATCTTTTTAAACGGCGCCACAACAAAGGCATGCTGTAATCAAAGCTAAAGGCGGTCCAATATATTGTTAAAGTGTGTTACTTTTTTTGGACACAGTGTATTTTAGTGACTTCTTTTTTCCACGGGTCCTGCAGTAAACAGGTCTGGGTGTGGCATGTGGAACTGAACTCAGCAGTTAATCACTGATGTAACAAGGAGGATCACTTATGTTTTCATGTAATTGTTTAAAAACTGAAATCTGTATTTTCCCAGATATTCGTTGTCTGATCTAAAAATGTATTTAATGATTTAAAACATTTAAGTGTGACAAAAAAGCAAAAATTGGACAAATTTTTAAGGAGGGCAACTTTTTACAGCGCTGTATGCTTAAAAATACTCTTGACAAGAATACCTCTGATTTTTTTCCCCTAAACTTTGAAATCTAACCAGACACTTGGTCTCTTTTTCCTCCATCTGAAATGGTAGAAGAAGGACATGGAGGTGTTACGGGGCTATCTGTCACTACATCAAGCTGGGGATAACCTCACGCTAAAGTGGACACCCAACCAGCTCATCAACGGTACTCTGGGAGACTGTGACCTGGAGAAAAGGTTTGGCCAAGATCAGAAATCAGAACTGTTAGAACAGAAAAACATTTAGAGATGAGTGTGAACGGATCTGCCTCTGAACCTGAAAACATTTATCTTCCTTTTAGTATTTATTGGGACTATGCACTGACTGTTCCTCTGCGCCAGATTGTTTGCATCCACTGTCACCAACGGCGTGAGTACTGTGGAGCTGCCCAGTTGTACACAAACAGTCTATGTCAGTCATTTTTGGACTGTAGCATGAGATAATTATGTTTTGTTAGTTAGTTACCTGATCAGGCTGTTGATCTCATGCCGTAATAAGGTGAAACCTGCTGATAATGGCTGATAAAGGTCATGCTGCAGCTTTAAAACTTGACTTTTGTGCATCTTGGTGACTGCTTATTCACCTTCCTCTTCCTCTTCCTTTTATGTGGTGTTCAATGCAGACTAAATGTCAGTCTTTTACATCCCAATGTAAAGATTTATTTTTATTTCATATGAAACAGGAAAAAGAAGCTATGATCTATAATCATTTCTCTATGATAGTTCCTTCAATTTTTTTTCCTGTATGAATCTTATAATCCAGCTGATTCTGGAGGGACGCTGGTACTCGTCAGTCAGGATGGGATCCAGAGGCCGCCCCTGCACTTTCCCCCCGGCGGTCACCTCTTGGCCTTCCTCTCCTGTCTGGAAACTGGACTTCTACCACGAGGACAATTGGAACCTCCCCTCTGGTCCCAGAAAGGCAAGGTAACAACAAATAACTGCTAACAACAATCTTATTAAGAGACCTTAGCCTGGGATTCGACCATGGAGGAACTAAAGTCTAACACATATGAGAGTCAAACTAATTAGGCTACATAGATTTTCTAGCGTATTCCAAGCCAACTAGTTGGCAGTGAGGAGAATCCAGGAGCTGAAATCTGACAGTGATATTTGTTTGTGTCTGGCAGGGAAAAGTGTTCCCTAAATTGAGGAAGAGGAGTAGCGCGGCGCGCCTCATGGAGCAGGACAAGACCAGCGAGGAGCAAACAGCTGCTGATTACGTCTTTCGCATCGTATACCCAGGATACAGATATGATGCCAGTGAGTAAACCTTTAACTTGATCATATCGTTAAACAATGACCAGGGCAGAATTGCTTATGAAGTAAAGCCGTTCTTTCTGTTGCTAACACTTATCTCTGTTTGAGGTGTAAAGCTTGCTATTGTAAAGTGAGGTGGTTTCTTTCCAAGGCTTGTAGGGCAACCCTTTTCTAATTCCATTCTCTGTTGTTTCGCTGGTGCAAGCAGTCACTATAAACTACCACCACACCACGGGCAGCCGCGCGCCGTCGCTGGATGACGATGAGGAAGAGGAAGATAGACTCCATGCTATGATCTCAATGATCTGCTCGCGGAACCTCACAGACCCTAATGTCTTGAAAGGTTTTTATCACCTTAACACACTGCCCCATCCCCATCCCTTAGACCTCACCCCAGCTTCAGACTCTCCTCCCTCCCTCCCTCCCTCCGCCTCCGCCCACCTATCCGTGTCCTCTCTTGCCCTCTCTCCCTCCCTTGCCTAACCTCTTCTCCCCCAGCTTTGTCTGCTTGTCTGTGTGCTGCCTGAAGCGGAGCCCAACAGTGAGGAGAAGGCTAGACCTAACCAAGCTCTCAGAGACATGGGGAAGTAGAAATAGGATTCCAATCCTAGCCTGGCCAATTCTCTGCTACAAAATAAATTCTCACCACAAAATTATGTAATGCTAGATATTTACAGATAACTAAAAGAGCAGAGCTTGCAATAACCAAACGTTCAGCAAACTGTTCCCCTCTGAGGTTTTTGTCCGATCTCTGTTCTCCACTTCACATCTGCTGCTGCAAAATTTGTCTGGTTCTATTGTCTCTTGAAGAACATTTAATAAGTGTAGTTAAGTTTTCTTTTAAAGATGATATAGAGGCCCTTTAAATTACTTCCGGTTCCCATTATTATTATTTGCGGTTCTCTTGCAGTTTTTAGTGTTGGTTAGTGATGTTGTCAGTGTACCATAACAGTTTATCACCTAGTGATAAAACAAGTTATGCTGCAGATTGTTGCATTTTTATTCATCATTTCAATCTCTTCTTCTGATCGCTTACAACCAAAAATGTCTTTTTTTGGCCTTGAAAGCGGTGCAAATTGAGTTCTATAGAACTTGCCTGTTCTGTTGTTTTTATCAAAGCATAGCTGAGCATAGAAACTGAAAGCTGCTTCTCCAGTTTGAAGACCTTAGTGGTCTTGGGGGGTTGGTATAGTGACAGCAGATCTTCAGTATACTTTGGTGCTAAACCATTCAATGATTTATAAACTAGTAAAAGTATTTTTGAAGTATTCTGAGCTACAGGGAGCCAGTGTAAGGACTTTAGAAGCGGGGGATGTGCTCTACTTTCCTGGTTCTAATGACGAACACGAGCAGCAGCGTTCTGGATCAGCTGGAGCTGTCTGATTGACTTTTTAGGCAGACCTGTGAAGACACTTTTGCAGTAATCAATCCAACTACAGATAAACACATGAATGAGTTTTTCGAGGTCCTGTTGCAACATCAGTCCTTTAATCCTAGAAATGTTCTTCAGGTGATAGAAGGCTGACCTTGTTATTGCCTTTATGTGACCCTGGAGGTTCAGGTCTGAGTCCATTACTACACCTAGATTATGGGCCTGATTAGTAATTTGCAGCTGAATTAGCTGAAGATGTTGGCTGACTTTTGATCGTTCCTCTTTGGGTCCGAAAATATTTACTTCAGTTTTGTTTCTATTTAGCTGGAGAGATTTATTGCTCATCCATGCATTGATTTTGCTTAATGCATTCCCTTAGGGTTTGGATGGGTTCAAAGTCACCTGGAGACATTTTAATGTAAGGCTGAGTACAATCTGCATAGTTATGGTAACTAACTTTATTATTTGTTATAATCTGTGTTAACGGGATCATGTAGATAATAAATAGGAGGGACCCCAGGATGGAGCCCTGGGGCACCCCACATGTGATCTCTGTCTGCTCTGATGAAAAATTGCCTATTGACAAAAAGAAGTTCCTGTTCTGTAAGTAAGACTCAAACCAGCCAAGTACTGTACCAGAGAGTCCGACCCAGCTTTCCAGTCGTTTCAATAATAATAATAATGACTGGCATTTATATAGCGCTTTTCGAGACCCTCAAAGCGCTTTACAACAGGCCGACAACTCTACTTCTTAACTACAGCGGCTCCAATAGTACATCATGATCAACAGTGTCAAATGCTGCACTGAGGTCCGAAAGTAGCAGCATTGTGGTTCTACCACAGTCTTTATTTATGCGAATGTCACTGAACACTTTGATTAGGGCAGTCTTGGAGCTGTGGTGAGCACAGAAACCAGACAAAAAAATATCAAAATGGTTATATTGACTTGCATTTATATAGCACTTTTCGAGACCCTCAATGCACTTCACAACTCCATTATTCATTCACTCTCACACTGGTGGAAGCAAGCTATGATTGTAGCCACAGCTGCCCTGGGGCAGACTGACAGAAGCAAGGCTGCCATTTCGTGCCATCAGTCCCTCTGGCCAACACCACTAGGCAAGGTAGGGGAAGTGTCTTGCCCAAGGGCACAACCGCATGTAGCAGGCGGAAGCAGGACTCAAACAATTTCCGAGTCGCAGGCTGACAACTCTACAACTGAGCCACAGCCGCCCTGTGTTAGCCATTATTAGGAAATTATTTAACTGTTGAAACAGAGCTTTTTCAATGTTCTTGCTGATGAATGGAAGATTAGAGATTGGCCTGTAGTTCTGCATGTTGTCCAGGTTGTTCTACTTCAGTAGTGGTTTTACAATTACTGTTTTTAAAGCCTGAGGGAAGACACCTGACAGGAGTGTTGTGATAGAGAAGGCACAGAGTGTGAGCAATTTAATGCCTGGTTTAATTCAACATCAATAGTTATGACTAATAACTTATTATTATGATGAGATTCAATTATTTAATTGTTTAAATAAGGCACCACACCTATATTAACGTAATATTCAGAGAATTTCCAGACCTCCAGTCTCCTCTGAAGGATGTGAGCTCAAACGCTATTAAAAGTAACTGCAGATACACACTGGATAAAATAGAGAAGCTTCCCTTTAAAATATAACAGGGTTTATTAACACAATATATTACCCTTACAGCCAGCTCACTGTGTCGACAATCCCATCTATTCTAATGCATACAATCTACAAACTATCGACGATCTTAGAAAACTTTATAAATGGAGGACAGTGAGCGGGCATCACTTCAACGATGCTGTTATCACCTGTGTGCATGAGAGAGAGAGAGAGAGAGAGAGAGTCTTTGCTCTTATCAGTCCACTCCACTCTGTGAAGCAATGAAACAAAGGCTGGAAAGCATGTGAAAATCAAAGGCCAGACTCACCCACAGTGGAGATGATGTGGAACAAAGGGACAATTAGCACTAGTTTTAGCAGACGATGGACACCACGCGACCTGGTCTAGGACGATCAGCCGGCCCAGACAGGTGGCGGTACGGCTACAATCGGCTGACGTTAACAGAATAAAAGGAAAAGAAAGAAAGTCGGGATATAGCACTGCATCTAGCGAGAACCAGTTTACAACACAGAGCATACAACACTCAACGCTAATTGCTGATGAGTAAACAGTGATTTACAAGTTCACAAACGTATATCAACCAACACAAAGACGGGCTCTAACCCGTCTGACCTAACTCCTCTACCCAGACTGAGCAGAAATAAACCAGGTTTATCCTACTTGGCGATGATTCTCTTCTGTCCACACCAGTCCACAACGAACGATGGAGAAAAGGGGACGAAAATGTTCAAACGGTGATAGAAGCGGCCGTGCACAGCCGAGGTCAGAGATGGACAGATGCAGGCAATGACAGGAATGGGGCCTGTCTTCAGAGAGCTATCTTGGTATAGCTCAGATGCCAGCAGACTTCCTAGATGCACAAACGGGAAGAGGGATAGCTTGGCAGGTTATACTTCAAAGTTTTCAGGGGAGTTCTTTCCTGATCCACCAGGTTGGAACAAAAGAGGGAAAGTTGCTAGCAATTCAATTGAGCGTCTCCATTCAGCTCAGCGATGAGCAGGGGAAAGACAATGATTTCATGTTCCGCGCCCCTTTATCAACTCTGTGATGTCATCACTGACCACAGAACAATGAGAATGCTTTGAGGGTGGCGCAAGAGATGCTGGGAGATGCAGTCCATTCAGTTTGTGGAAAATGAATCCCAAAAGGAGAAATGAGTTATCTGAATCAGATTAGACTCAATGACAGGGACATTTTTAAGAGAGACGATATTGAGGCAGCAAGATGAGCTTAAATGGTTAGTGATTTCTTCAAGGTTTCTTTTGTTTTGTTTTTGCAATTCAGACATTTTTTTTACATTGATGTTGAGTGGGGATGACATTGTTATGGGATTTGGTACTGATGTACAGATTGTCCCTCTAATTGTCAGAATATTTCTAGTAAAAATGCTGGCAAATTTATTGCAAGCCCTGGTGGAATTTAGGTCAGGGGCTACTGTCAGAGGAGGATTACTTAGTCTTTCAACTGTTGCAATTAAAGTCTGTGCATTATTAATGGTTCTGTTTGTGATTTCAGAAAAGAATGATTGCCTTGGATCTTTCAAAGTTAAGTGATATCTGTTCAGTCTGTTTTTGTAGATCTCACAGTAAATCTGGAGTCAAGTTTCCCGGCATTTTCTCTTGGCTCGTCGACACTCCCTTTTTTCACTATGTACGAGTGGATCGCTTGTCCACAAGGACTTCTTTCTACCCGAGACTACTTTCACTTTAGTTGGAGCAATGGTATCAATGATGTCTAAAATTTTAGAGAGAAAGCTTGCTTACTGAATTTGAGTTAAGGGAAGAAGCAGATGTGCCGGTGGTTGAAGAGTATATTTGTTTAAAGGTTTCAACTGAAACGCTTTTTAATGATGGTCTCAATGTGGCTAGATAGTTTAGCAGAGATGGTGCTTTCAAAGAACAGGTGTTAGCATATCCCCACCATTTCTTGCTTTTCATTCATCATTCACAGGTATATAGGTTACTCACATTTAAAAATTGTTAATTAGCCTAATTAGCTTTTTGGTGCTCTTAGAGAGCACCACAGGGAGGAATGTTTTGGTAAGTGCTGCACATCTGAGGTGGTCCCATCAATAATGCTACGTGCGGGAATTTGTGTGTTTATTTAGAGAAGGGTCAGCCTGACCCGCTGTGGCCCAGCTTAATCATAGCCTTGGCTAAGAGGATGTGTTCCCTCAGAGGAATGTTGTGTTGATAAGTTGTTATGGAGAGGAAACATCTGGATACTGTCGGACAGTTCATGCATCAATATGACGCACGGTCTAGGAATAAAAATCTGTGTGCTAATGATAGAGGGGAGTTTTGCTGGGGTATTTGAAGACGACAGAACTGTATGTCATCAATGCTTTGTCCTGCTCAGAGAAGGTATGTAAACTAATAAACCGGCAGAGGCTGTATTCCAGAACTGAAGTTGTGTTGACTGTTTTGTTTAACTCGACTCAATATCTTGCATGTCAACCATGACCAACAAACAAAGAAATGGTCAAATAATGCAGTCTGAAATCTACACCAGATGTCAGCAACAACCCAAGACATACAAACACAGAAAGAAATCAGTATTGAACAGACCCACATATGTTTATTTAACACTTTATGAAGATGCCTGTTTTGGTAATGACAACTTCAAGGCATCTCCTGTATGGAGAAATTAATTACATGCATCGCTCATGTATGATTGTAAACCATTCTTTCACACAAACCGTGTTCAGATCTTGAAGGTTCTGGAGGTTCTTCTTGTTTACTTAGCTCTTCAGTTCTTCCAGTCAACTAACTAGGGCATTGTAGCAGTCTCATTTTCTCTTTCTGTAGCCCTTTAAGACTTTCATTGGCTGTGTTTATTACTATTATCTTCCTTGAAAATGCACACGCATTACATCTTCAGATTCCTATGAAGTATGTCACTCATTTTTCAATTCTTCCTTCCTTCAGTGACATGTCTGCCATTACAACCATGTGCTGTAAGACAACACACACCATGATGTTCACACCTGTAAACTTTACTTTCTTCATGATGGTTTTGGAATGATGTGCAGAATCATTCTTACTCCAAACATGGTGTGTTGAGTCACTTGTGTTCTGTTTATTTATATAGTGCCGATTCACAACAGATGTCATCTCAAGACACTTCACAAGAAAGTAATTTCAATACAACCATTCCAATCAGCTTAAAGTTTGAGTTTTTTTTTTTTGTGAGGAATCCCAAGAGATTGCAGCGAGTCGTTGACTGGCAGTTGCGTCCCCGTTGATGCAGACTCCAACCATAGCAATCCCTCATACTGAGCAATCATGTAGCGACAGTGGAGAGGATAAACTCCCCTTTAACAGGAAGAAACCTCCAGCAGAACCAGAACCAGGCTTAGTACGAGGGGCCATCTGCCATAACCGTCTGGGGGTTCAAGAAGACAGAGCAGAGACACTAGAAAGAACAAAAGAAAATGATATAAGAGTACTTTCTATATTAAAGAACGTAAAAGTTGATAACAGGACACGGAGGATGCTCAGTTATTGGGATGCCCCCCGTCCAACAGGGCATTGTAGCTAAGCAGAATACCAGACCAGGTGTAGCTTCTGTGGAGAGAAAAACACTGAAAAACAAAAAAGTTAACAGTCAAAATAACAGCAAATAATGCAACTGGAGAGTAGTAGAAGAGAAAAGTGGTAGAGTGAACTATAGTGGTCAGTCTGTCCTCCAGCAGTCAAATCCTATAGCAGCATAACTACAGAGATAGTTCAGGATGACTTAATCCACTCTAACTATAAGCTTGATCAAAAAGGAAAGTTTTAAGCCTGGCCTTAAAAGTAAACAGAGTGTCTGCCTCACGGACTAAAGCTGGAAGCTGGTTCCACAGGAGAGGAGCCTGATAACTAAAAGATCTGCCTCCCATTCTACTTTTAGAAATCCTAGGAACTACAAGTAAACCTGCAGTCTGAGAGCAAAGTGCTCTGTTAGGAACATAAGGAACAATTAGATCTCTGATGTATGATGAAGCTGATTATTAAGGGCTTTATATGTAAGAAGAAATATCTTAAATTCTATTCTGGATTTAACAGGGAGCCAATGAAGGGAAGCTAAAGCAGGAGAAAGGTGATCTCTCTTTTTAATATTCATCAGAACTCTTGCTGCCGCATTTTGTTTCAACTGAAGGCTTTTAATGGCATTTTGAGGACTTCCTGATAGTAAAGAATTACAGTAGTCCAGCCTTGAGGTAACAAATGCATGGACTAGTTTCTCAGCATCACTCCTGGACAGGATGTTTCTAATTTTAGCAATATTCCGGAGGGGAAAGAAGGAAATCCTAGAAACCTGTTTAATATGGGATTTAAATGTCATGTCTTGGTCAAAAATAACTCTGAGGTTCTTTACGTTATCACTGGGGGCCAATTTAATGCCATCCAGATGAAGTGATTGACTAATTAGTTTCTGTTTTAGAGCTTCAGGTCCAAAGACAGCAACTTCTGTCTTGTCTGAATTTAAGAGAAGAAAGTTCAGCCTCATCCATGTTTTTCTGTCTTCCAGACATGCCTGTAATCTACCTAACTGACTGGGTTCATTAGGATTTATGGATAAATATAATTGTATATCATGGGCATAGCTGTGGAAATTTATCCCATGCTGTCTAATGATTTTACCAATTGGAAGCATATATATATATATATATATATATATATATATATATATATATATATATATATATATATATATATATATATATATATATATATAGCAAAAAAAATGATCCCAGCACAGAACCCTGTGGAACTCCACAAGTAACCCTTGAGAGTGAAGAAGATTGATCATTTAGATGAACAAACTGGAATCTATCAGACAAATATGATTTAAACCAGCCTAGTGCTGTTCCTTTGATCCCTGCAACATGTTCAAGCCTTTCTAAGAGAATATTATGATCGACTGTGTCAAAAGCAGCACTGAGATCTAACAAAACCAGAACAAACACCAGTCCATTATCTGAGGCCATGAGAATATCATTAGTAACCTTCACCAGTGCTGTTTCAGTGCTATGATGAGCTCTAAAACCTGACTGATACTCTTCAAACAGCTCGTTACTGTTTAGATGCTCACAGACTTGATTAGTAACTATTTTCTCAAGGACTTTGGATAAGAAAGGAAGGTTAGATATAGGTCTGTAATTCACTAAGTCGTCTTGATCAAGGGAACGTTTCTTTAGTAAAGGGTTAATTACAGCTATTTTAAATTCCTGTGGTACGTATCCGTTTACTAAGGATAGATTCATCATATCCAAAATGGGGCCAGGGACCAAATGGAACACTTCTTTAAATAATTTGGTTGGGATTAGGTCCAACATACAAGTTGAAGGTTTAGATGAGGCTAATATTTTTGATGATTCCGAAAGCTCGACTGAATCAAAACAGTCCAAACACAAACGAGGTTCTACAGTACAGTCGGATGCTGCCTCACTTACTGAGAAAGAATGAATCATGTTTAGGAGGATACCAATGGTTTTATTTTTAATAGAAATTATTTTATTTATGAAGAATCCCATAAAGTCATCACTACTAAGAGCTGGGGGAATAGTTGGCTCAACAGAGCTATGACTCTGTGTAAGTTTGGCAACTGTACTAAAAAGAAACCTAGGATTGTTCTTATTCGCCTCTGTTAATGATTCAATTCAGTTTATTTATATAGCGCCGATTCACAACAGATCTCATTTCAAGGCACTTTACAAGAAGTCATTTCAATACAAACATTCCAATCAGTTTAAAGTTTGAGTTAGTTTTCTATTTAAGAAATCCCAGCAGATTGCAGCGAGTCATTGACTGGCAGTTGCGCCCCATTGATGCAGACTCCACCCTCAGCAATCCCTCATACTGAGCAAGCATGTAGCGACAGTGGAGAGGAAAAACTCCCCTTTAACAGGAAGAAACCTCCAGCAGAAGCAGAACCAGAACCAGAACCTGGATCAGTATGAGCGACTATCTGCACAACTGTCTGGGGGTTCAAGAAGACAGAGCAGAGAGACAGAAAGAACAAAAGATCTGATGTAAGAGTACTTTCTATATTAAAGAAACTAAAAAGTTGATAACAGGATACGGGGGTGCTCAGTTACTGGGATGCCCCCCATCCATCAGGGCATTGTAGCTAAGCAGGATACCAGACCAGGTGTAGCTTCTATGGAGAGAAAAACACTGAGAGAAAACAAAGTTAACCAAAATAACAGCAAATAATGCAACTGGAGAGTAGTAGAAGAGAAAAGTAGCAGAGTGAAGAAAATTGGTAAGTCTGTCCTCCAGCAGTCTAAGCCTATAGCAGCATAACTACAGAGATAGCTCAGGATGACCTTAGCCACTCGAACTATAAGCTTTATCAAAAAGGAAAGTTTTAAGCCTGGCCTTAAAAGTAAACAGAGTGTCTGCCTCACGGACTAAAGCTGGGAGCTGGTTCCACAGGAGAGGAGCCTGATAACTAAAAGATCTGCCTCCCATTCTACTTTTAGAAATCCTAGGAACTACAAGTAAACCTCCAGTCTGAGAGCGAAGTGCTCTGTTAGGAACATATAAATGATGAAAAATATGCTGTTCAAGCTTGTCGAAGGGTCTTTTTTTTACAGCAGCAGACTATTTCTTTTATCCAGGTTAAATAAGAATCCTATAGGTGTGTAGAGCGCCAATTTCTTCCTTAGTATTCTGCTTTAAAGTATGAAACTCTGGTTCTAAAATGTTTAGCTTTGGCCTCATCCGACCAGATTATATTCTCCCTGTCCAAAACTTCTGCAGCAAACTTTATACATGCTTTTTCTAAATTCTGACCGCTTTCAGGTGGTTTGCAGGATTCTGATCCCTTTTTGCATATGGTTTTCTTCATGTTTTCAACTCCCACTACCTTATCATTCCAGTTTTCTACCTATAACTTCATTTAGGGAAACATTTGCTCTGATTTCTTTGTATGTGTGGTTTACTTTATTGTTGCTGAGATTATGTCAGTTTCCCCATTTGAAATATTTATCTTGAGAACAATGTTTATATGTTAAATACTTATTCTATCTGCTGTAAACGACCCTAACCTTAATGTGAGGTTAGGGTCTGGAAAGATAGCCAGTCTATCACTGGGCAAACAACCATGGACACACATGCGCGCACGCACACACACACCCGCACACACACGCACACACCTACACACACACACAGACACACACACACACAAGCACACCTACACACACACACACACAAGCACACCTACACACACACAGACACACACACACACACACACACACACACACACACACACACACACACACACACAATCAATCAGATAAATTGGGCTTCTTTCCTGGTATTCCTCAAAAAACCCGTGATTGCTGAACCGCAAATAGGTGGAGGTCCACTGTATACCAAAGCATTCTAAAATGAAACATGAAACCATTAGTTTGTCTGAATAATGGGATATGCTTCTTTCTTCTAATAGCTTTCACTACAGTCAAGACAACCTTTCATTCCCCTTCCCTGTAGGATTCCATGGCAAGATTCACTCCATGCCTTTTGTAATTTGGCCAGTTTCCCAGCTTTCTCTATCAAAGGCATTTAATGTCCTGTAAAACAACGTGAAAAATGAGCATACACCAATTTAAGTTAGTTACAAACTGCAAAAGGACCCACACCATTGACACCTATCCCTGATACTCCAACTGTGATAGAGCAGCTATACTGTTTAGTCAACAACAGATTAGGTCTTGATGGTGTGGTTCAGTTAGGTTGGAAGGAAATTCTCCTCTCTTTGATATCTTGATAATGGTGGTTTTATTGGATCTGTGGTTGACATGCTGTTAAAAGCACAATAGCTGTTGAGCTGCTCTCTTTCTGCACTTCCTCTATTTATTACTGTTCTGTAACAGTTCAACCAGATGGCAGCCTGGAACTATACAGATTAGTGAAAAACCTCAAACTGTCTTTCCTAGAAGAATAAAGCTGCTTTTAAGTGACTGTACCAAACATTGGGGCTGCACATACACCCCACACGCCTTCATCACCTGTTCAGACATCCCCAGATCTCCTGGTTCATGCCTCTTTGGCTACTTTCTTATTCTTAAATATTCCATCCCAAATTGTGTTGGATACAGAGAAAGTCCTTGGAGCATGACTCAGCACTGTTGGGATTGCACAGTTGTTACCAAGTATTACTCTACTCTATTTTTCTGTTTTTTGTTTTGGAATAATTCCGCTTCCTTCTTTAAGTTGTTTAATTTCTCACCAGCTACATGCTTGGCACTTCTTGCATGGGAAATGTGCACCGAAACCATTTTGTTCACTGTTTGTTGAAGTAATTCTTTTTGTTTGCTACAGATAGAGTCTGTATTGTGTAGATTTGTGATGATAGTGTCCTCCCTCCGTCGCTTCTGTTTGTTTTTTGATCCTCTGACCTCCTTGCTTGTGTCTCCTTTGTTTGTGCAGTCGTCTGCTGCGATGCTGTTCACTGTAATTCTTCACTTACCCCGGCAACCCACCCTCCCACCCCCTCCTCCATCCCCTCTAATTCCGGTCCTGTGGGGTTCCGCAGTAGTAGAGACGTGGAGTCCTTGTGTGAGCAGGGTTGCAGTACTGAGCCCAGCTGTAGATCACATCTAGCTCTAAAGTAGAGGAGGGAGGCCAGATGTTGGTCTCTCTCCAATATTTTTTATGTTTGCATTTTTCGGTTTGTTTATTGGGGGGGAGGGGGGAGTTACTCAACAACCAAAGCACATCTTCATATTTATGACAGGTCATCAGCTCCAACCTGAAGAATTAAGGTGAAGAGCATTAATTTGATGTTGAAGTTTTCCTCATTTTTGTTTTGCCTTCCTCTTTGTGTGCCTTTTATTTGTGCCATTTGTTTTGGTTGCTCCTGAGAGGATTTCCTTTAGTGTGTCTTGTCTTTTTTCTGGCTTATTGCATCCTGCATGGTCTGACTGTGAGCCTCGTCCCTGCCCTTTCTCCCCACTGTCAGCTCCCTCATTTCTTTTCCCTCTCCTGTTCTCCTGGAGCTCTGCTGTCCCCTCTCCTTCCTCTCTGAGTGAGCTGCTGTGTACTCGCATGGAACCCTCATCCCCCTCTGCCTGTCTCCCCCACAGCATCGTTCCTGCTTCCCACCCTTCCACTTTTAGTTTCCTCTCGACATCACCTAAATCTATTTGCTCATCTCTTCCTGTCATAATTATCCAAAATACATCGAAAGATGTATTTGTGGTTGAGCTGAGGGACCTAGGTCATAATATGTAAGGCATGAGACCAGAGCCAAAGTGAAGCGGATGCAGGAAAACCCAAGCAAACATTTTGTCTCAGAGCACTGAGATGTCTCTCTGTCTTCTCCCCTTTCACTCTCTCTGGTGTAGACCATGGGGAGATGATGGAGATGCAAGGTTTCGGAGGCAGCCCGTCGTCGTGGCAACAGACTGAAGTAACCACTCACGAGTTGCTGTGCCAGTCCTGCTCCGCAGCCGGTAGCAACACGTCATTCGACTTCTCAGCTGGCTGTACCTGCCTGCATCAGCCGTTGGATATTCACACGTATGCACCAAAACCTCAAACCTTTCTGTTGTCAATGTGCTGCCGTAAGTCAGGACTTAGAAAAATGCCCCATAAAGCCAAAACTATTGGGTCCCCCTCCAAATCATTTAATTAATGTGTTCCAACCACTTCCATGGCCACAATTTTAAAATACCTTACACCCAGTGTGCTGAGGTCGCCAACTTTCTGCACAGTCAATAACTACAGACCTCCAAGCTTCATGTGGCCTATAGATTAGCTCAAGGACAATTTGTAGAGAGCTTCATGTTATTAGTTTTCATGGATGAACAGCTGCATGCAGCTTTACATCACAAAGTTCAGTGCAGAGCATTAGATCCAGCAGTAAAATGCCCAACACTACTGGCTCCTACAGCTGTGGATACATGCTCTCTAGAGTGAGGTATCATGGCTTTCTGTTAACCCAGTGGATGAGTCTGTGTTTGGCAGCTTCCAGAAGTCCAGGACTTGTCAGACTGCACTGTGTAGAGGGTAACGTTTGGTGTAGAGAGGATTACTTCCCCCTTGGTTCAGTCAATGTGTTCACATGCAGTAAGAGAAAACTGAAATATTGCCTTAGTCCGGCTGAAGTGAAACTGAACTGGCCTTCTCTTAATCGAGCTAACACCCAGATAATGCGGTTAGAAAGTCACATTTCTCTGCATGTAAACAGCTGAGGCAGCTTAGCTGGGCTGTTAGCACCAGGTTACTCCCCCTTCCGGAAGTTACGAAACGGCGGAAGCAGGAATAACGACAAGGGAATGACAACAAGCCAGCAGCAACAACGAGTCTGTCACAATTATACAGTACAGTAGTTACTAAATGTAATGCGCTGCAGCGTTGTTGCCATCCATTTCTTCCCCCATTGTTCATATCCTGCATTTACTCAGTCTGCTTCACAGGTGCCAGCATTTGTTTAATATATGTCTGACCTTCTAGGCCAACCGGAAAAAATGGTGCATATAACCAACTATTGTTGCGGAGTGGAATGCACTTCATTCAAAAATTCGATTTTCTGAGTAATATGTAAACTGGGATAATGCTCCTGTTCTGGTTAAGGTGATGTCTCTATTCTAGATGTGCATGTAAATGTACTGATTGAAAGAAACGCTTTGCACAATTCCACTCCCCCAACTTTGTGGGAACAGTTTACGGATGCCACCTTTATGTTCCAACATAACTCCAGTGCACAAAGCAGGGTCTATAAAGTGATAGATGTGTGAACTTGACTGGCCTGCAGAGAGTCCTGACCACAACTCTACAGAAACCCCTTTGGGATGTAATATTACAGAGACAGTGGGTCAGGTCACCAAGTGGAACCGCCCCCTGTTGTAGCTGATCAAGCTGCTAAAGGTGAACTGATATATCCAACCATGTGGTTTAACAATAGGATGTCACTCAAGGTTATTTTGTGTGAAGGCAGATGAGCAAAAACATCTGTCAATTATTATCATGATTTCATTTTCATTCAAACAGCCAGTCTTGAACAAACCAGCATCATACTTATAGAAATAGAGCATTACTGTAAAACAGACAAATCACAAACATATCAGAGATGGCCCCAGATGCAGAAACAAATGGAAGCCTTTGAAATATACAGCAAAACATCAAATGTAGTAGTTCAGCAAAAAAGAGGCAACAGATCACACAGAACTTAGTTCTGGGATTTATTTTATTTTTATGTCCACCTGAAATATTTTAAAGGCACTTTGTGTTCAGCTAAACCCAGTTCAAACAAGTTCTGTCAGACTCTGTAAAACTGTCACTCCCTGAAAATACTGTGTTAGTCAACGCACATAGGTTTGCAAAGAAAATCTGGACCGTATCTGTAAGCTGGGTACATGTTGAATTTAGGCTCACTGCGGTGTAACAGACAGGTTGTAGGCTTTCACATGACAATCTATGGGTGGTAGCACATGCCAATGTTTATATAAAAAAGTTTAAAAAATCATTTGTGGTAATAACAGGTGTGTGTTCATCTGTGTTGGCCAGCTAGATGTAAATTTGTTGCGTGCTGGACAATAGCAAGTTATTTTCCATGTTGTTGATGATGCTCAGCTCTCACAGTTCTGACTACATCGACTTTCTGGATCTAGTTCATCGTTTAAATTGTTTTCCTATTATTATTTCTGAAATATTTTTAATACACTGGTTTTCTACAGATATTCCTCTAAGTGTTGCCATGGTTACTCATGGGGTTTGTTTTCCAAAATGACTCGAGGGAACCTTTCTCACCACTTTTCAACTATAATAAAGCCCCTTCTTTTAGAAAAGTAGTTCTCAGCCTGGTCCTCAGGACTCACTGCCCAACATGTGTTACTGTAGGTGTTTTATCCGCTGCACGGCTTAAATGAATGTGTGATTATCAGGCTGCTACATGACTTGATTGATCACTTGATTGGGTAAAACAGTCATTTAATCAGGAGGACTAGGGACTAGCCAGACTTAAGTTGACAGGTGATACTCAGTGGCATCCCGCCTGTTCTCCATGTGTGGAGGTTTGAAGAGCGAATGACTGTAGTTTTGTTGACACACCTGATGAGAGGATTGGTGGTGAAAATGATCTGATTTCTGTCCACCAGTATTCCACTGAAGCTGCTCTGTCAGAACATGAAGCGGCAGATCGTCTCCAGGGCCTTCTATGGATGTAAGTTCATCCTGTTCTTCCCTCTGCAATACTTCATGTGCTCTGCTGACTCATTCTTTATGATTGCTTTTACTCTGGGTAGTCTTTGTAAAACAACTTTATTCTATTTTCACGCTCCATATAATATAGGCCAGCATTTTGTCTTCAGCTGCTCTGAAAACAAACATCTCACTTTGTATTTAATTTCCTTTTTCATTTTCCTTCTTACAGAACAAATAATTCATAACTAACTTTAATTCAGTCCTTTGCTCTTCATGTAATACAATCATGTCATACAGTTGTCTATATGAAACACAATAGGCTATTACCTTGGGTAAAAAGAAATGAATTCTGTGTAATTGGCTTGACACAACCCACCTGTTCTGTGTTGAGACTTCTAAAGGGATCACCTGACTTCCAGGCTGCTGCACCGTTGATTTTAAAAGTCAATTAAATAAATCTTATAGTTGAGAAGCTGCAATTTGGCTAAGTAATAACTTTGGAGACCGTAATGAAGTTTTAAACACAGAATGAACTCCCCCATGTTAATATAAAACTGTGAACATGTGAGAGGGCTCCTTTAGAGCTTAACGTAACACTCTATATGTTTCAACTACAAGGCTTCCTTTCTAACCTTTTTATCAGAAACTTGTATATTTAAAGTAGAGATGCACCAATTTGAAGTTTGGGTCTGATTTCAGATCCTAAGTAGTTATAATGGTCTGTCCTGCATGGACAGATTTAGCTGAGTCTGCTTTGTCTTTAAGAACTAAAACCTTGGAAAATATAAGAGCAGCATTTAAAATATTTAGTTTCTACCAGTGAGTGGTCATTGGTTATGTATACTGTTTGAGAGCAGTCACTGAAAAAAAGGATTTTATTCATATTCTAAAACAAAGATACAGGGATTACAGAGTTAATTTAGATCTCTACCTTAACTCTGACATTTTAAAAAGGCTTAACCTTTCCAAATGTAGCTGGAACTAGGTATGGGCCGATATTATTATCCAATATTTATATTGCTGTTATGGCCAATAACCAATATTACCGATATGATATATATTATATATGTTTTCCCATCCTTTTGACACAATGAAAAAAATCACCACACTATTGACATTGCCTCTCTGCTTCACTTAAATACCCCACAATCCTACATCACTATCACTGTCACATGATCAAACAGACATCACATGACCAACCTCCTCCCCCTCCTGAAACACAAACAGCAACAAGATAGAAATAAACATCGGATATGAAGATCTCACCAGTTTTAATAATGGGACCGATTCCAAGTTGTCAAAATATGACTAACATCGGCCAATACACATTAATGCAGATACAGTATATAGTGCACCCATAGTAGCAACAGACAAGGTGAAAGGCTAAATGTTGATTTAGGTATATTGCACATTTACTTTACTCCATTCATCCTTCCTGTTATCTGCTAAAGTCCATTGTTCTCTCATCTGAATGAATGACACAAATGTCTCAACATATTGTAGAAAACACAGCTTCCTGTCATATAACATCTCTGCTTAGCCTCAATAAATTTTTAAAGGTGTCAAGGTCAAGTATATTTATATAGCACTTTACAACAGCGACAACTGCCCAAAGTGCATCACAGAATATCACAAAATACGCTGTATAAAGGAAAATACGAAATGAAAAAACATACATCAAGGTAGTAAAAATGACCAGAGGCTACCTTTGGTTAAAAAGCCTGCTCAAAAAGATACGTTTTTAATAATGTTTTAAATGAGGCTAGGCAGTTGGCGGACCTGATGTTAAAGGGAAGACTGTTCCAGAGCTTGGGGGCAGCTACTGAAAAACCTCTATCATCACACAACCTGTATTTGGTTCTCGGCACGACTCGGAGCAAGTGGGAGCTCGACCTCATAGTTCTGGCTTGTGTATAGGCTATAAGAAGCTCCGACAAGTAGGAGGGGGCCAGGGTATTTGGGCATTTAAAAACAAAAAGCAGCACTTTAAATTGAATCCTAAAGGACACAGGAAGCCAATGCAGTGTTTTTAAGACATGGGTGATGTGAACCGTCCGTTTCGAAGCAGATAGCAAGCGCTCCGCTGCATTCTGAACCAGCTGCAAACGACCCAGTAGAGTCGAATTAAGTCCCACGTACAGAGAGTTTCAATAATCCAATCTGCAGGTAATGAACCGATGGTTCACATGTTCAAAGGTGTTGGCCGGAAGGTATGGCTTATGTCCTACAGCAATTGCCAACATTAAAGCTGGGGTATGTCGTTTAAAATATTTAAAGTAACTTAAAAATGCTTAAATTTGACTATCTGACTGTGTTCTGATATAAAGTACGTAATCTTTCAGAATGTATTGTTCCCCTAGGTCCCTTCCCTGGTCTCTAAAGCGTTGACCAATAGATTTAGATATCCACAAGTGGGAGCTGTCAATCAACGAGAACTTGCCTGAGTTCCCTGTAAAGCACTTCAGTCAGTGTAGTGTTTTTGTAAAAAAAAAAACGCCCTTACTGCAGAAAACTCCATTGTGGGTCAATGGAGTCATGCTTTCTCTGTAAACTTGGCTTTCCCTGAGCGTGCTCGGTATGGGGCGTGACTTTCAGCTCCTTCCAGAAGGGAAGGGGGACCAGAGGCGAGAGATATAACCATTCAAATTTCACAATCTCCTCCCCCCTCTCAATTCAATTCAGTTTATTTATATAGCGCCGATTTACAAGAAAAGTCTCTCCTTGATGATGTCATGCTACGAATCACAGCTTTAAGTCTTCTTCATTCAGTAAAATTGTGCATGTCCATGTTTTAACTTCCAAAAAAGGAGGACACTTGGTCCAGTCCTGAAACACTTTTGGTTTTAACATATTGAAAGTCTTCTTCTATGTGATTAGAAATCAGTGTCCTCTGGATGGGTAAGAATAACATGAAAAGTGGAAATGTCTTCAGAAAAGAGGAGGTTTGGTCATTACATGATAGGGGTTAGTGTGTTGCGTTCCTTTATCAGAAAAAGGTTGTATTTTTGAGTTCCCAGCTGGCCTATAACATCTGAGGCTGAAAATGATCCAATTCTGATCGCTAAACAATTTCTTGGTGCATCTTTAAGATGAAAACGTTTTTTTTTCTGTCTGTCTACATTTATATTTTCACCTAATATGATTTATTCATGTTTTAATTTTCATTATTTGGTTTTTCACCTTTAGTTAAAAGTCTGTATTTCGTCCATGATTTTGGATTTATCCTGAATTCACTGCCCCTGATCTCAGCTGTGTGCAATTGTGCATGTGTCTCACTTGTCCATCAGGGCTTGCATACTGTCGACACCTGTCCACTGTCCGGACCCACCTGTCAGCTCTGGTCAACCACAACATCGTACCCCCAGACAGACCATGTGAGGCGTCTGGAGGACTCAGCAAAGAAGTGTGGAGCAAGTACCAGAAAGACTGCAAGGTGGGTGGAGATAGTAAACCAGCAAAGTACTGCAGATACTACAGCATCATTGCAGGAATGTAAATCTGTCTCCCAGGCACCGCACTCAACACCTCTGAACCTCTCACAGTCACCTGACGGTGGATTTAAAACCCCGCCACCACTGCCAAGTTAACATTAGGTCAGTGAGAATGAGCTGAGCTCTGCAGTTCATCTTTCTGATAATAAAGAAACACCCCTACTGCAATAAGTGAGGTTTTTTTGTCACAAACAATAAAAGATTCCTATTGCAACTGTACTCCAAATGAACCTAAATGCTTTTTTCTTCAACTAAATATTCACTTTATTGTCCCACACTGGGGAATGTTAGGCCTAACAACAGCAAAGTGACATTAACACCAAGATAAAAGTATAAAAACTAAATTCCAACACCACAATACTGTGAAGTATGAAATAGCATACTCTGGTTCAAGAACTGTGCAACTGAGCAGGATCATTCTAAAATATTTACAATATTTACAAAATGTGTATTTGTGCATTAAACCACAGACTGTTTACAAAAAGTGACAAAGAAATAAACAGTGCAAACAACAGAGATGTTGGGGGACACTGTTCAACAGTGGTGTTATTTTAGCAGGAGTTTTTCTGTCTCCCACCACCTGGCCTTGGTCGAGGGGGCATCCTAGAAGAGCCTATCTAATCTATTCCTCTTAGCTATAGATATGCTGCTGCTCCAACAGTCTAAACCATAAAAGAAGGCTGATGCTCAGTGTCTACTCCGTGGATGTTCCCCGGTGTTGGTGTGGCTGCAGAAATCCACCAGCAGCTCCTTGGTTTTTGCTGTGTTGATCAGGAGATGGTTCTGCTAGCACCAGTCCACCAAGTCCTCCGTCCAATGTCAGGACTTTCGTGTTTCTTTATATTTAGGAGCCAGATTGAAAACCACAAGCTTGTTTTGAAACATGATACAGTTTCTGTAAAAGTAATGTCTAAAACTGTTACAGAAATGTTCAGCTGCAGATTAGCCAGATTCTGCTGCAAGAGAAATGGAATACAACAACTGGTACATCCAGTTTAGTCAGAACCTGGTAAACAATATGCCAGATTAATTAGCAACTAAAGTCAATTAAACTCTTCAAGTCTAGTCCAACTTATACCCAGTTATATTCCAAATGCATACATTTCATCCCAATTAACTCCAATACCATTAGGTGCAGTGAAATTACAATATGAAGAGTCTGATCATTAGAGCATACTTACTGAGATACTTAGATCACTTCATAAAGCTGCTGGGACACTGTTTCACTGGGTGTCATTCCCAAGAAATAGATATACTGCCACCAGGCAGGACCTCGACACCTCACCACAGCAATAAATATGTTTATTGTTACGTTTATGCATAGGTTTTGTGTGTTTAGTTAAAGCAGTCAGGGGACTTTCCCTCGCTGGCTGTAATAGAGGTGTTTGCCCACCAGGACCTTCCATGTTCTAGCTGATCGTTGATTTATTTCTATGTGAAGTGGGCAGTCTTCCAGGTAGGGAGGGTTATAGGACAGTGGGCTGGAGCATGTTTCTACCTCAAACAGGTTGCTAGTCCATCATCTACAGTAGATATGGAAACATCTACATGTTATCTGCTTCAAATGTGCCTCACAGTTTCAAACAGAGTCTGTTGTTCAGATGAAAGCTTAGTCTGTCTCTGGTTCTAGAAAACAGAAACCATTAAAGGTCTCGTTCACTAAGAAACCGGATAAGGCCTGGCGCACCTCAGGCCTTACACTTAATGGGGGGCCTATTTCCCCTTCGTCACTCCCCGCCGGTGACGGGGGCCCCTGCCTGCCGGTGCGCCGGTGGTCAATCCGGTTCGGACCTGGTGCGTGCCTGGCCGGGCCTGGGGGGGCCGGTGTGTCGGTCGGCCGATGCGCTGGGCCGATATCTTCCTTTGGTTGGTTAGGGGGAACCTCTTTTAGAGGTGCCAGGTTTGGGATTGTTGGGTGGTGCCTGCTCGGTGGCTCGGCGGGATGCGGATCCGGCGTCTCTGCTCGTTTGATCACCTGTTCTGTGCGCACCGTCCGTGGTCGGTTCGTTGGCGGGTTGGACCGGCCCTGGCCCTCGTTGGATGCCTGGTCTCGGCGCCCTGCGTTGCGCGGGCTCGGGACCCGGGAGCTGGTACAACTTGGCGTCCAGATGCTGACTGAGCCCGGCCTGGGGATGCTGTCCGTCCCCTGCGGCTATTGGTGGGGCGCTGGGATGTTGGCGGTGGGGATTGGCCTAGGGCGGAGGCGTTGCGTGGCGGCCGGCGGCCGGCCGCGGCCCCTGCAGTGTCGTGGGCCCCTCGTCGGCCGGTCCCTTGTCGGGTCCCTGCTGGGGGGTGGGGTGCCCCTGGGCCCCGGCTCCCCCGGTCCGCTGACCGGCCCGCCCCGGCGCGGCCGGTTGCCGGCGGGGCCGGTTGCCGGCGGGGCCTGTGGGCTCGTCACTGCTGCCCCCCGGGCCCCTCCATAGTGGCCGCTGGATGTTCCCCTGGGGTTCTCCTTTTCTCCTCTCTTGGGGGATGCGGCCCTGCCCGGGTCCGCCTGGGGCTCTGGCGGTCCTTTGGATGTCTTTGCTCTGATCTCCTTCATGTCTGCATCGATTCCTGGGAGACGGATTGATGTCTTCTCACACCAGCTATCGAACACTCTTATGGAGAAACCTTAGATGCACCAGCATGCTAACACACACACATAGATGTGGGGTCTCTGGTGTTTAAGGATATATTCTTGGGCTGAGGTTATCATTACTAGAGCTTGATTAATCGGTACCATGAGTTTTTCTGTGACATTGTTGTTGTATTTTTATATCTATTTTTGTGTGATGTGGTTGTGTAATTCTTAGTTCACAATGTTTGGTTTGTTTTGTCGATGTTCCTTTTTCGTGTTTTGTTTTTTCCGTCTCTCTGCCGTCCTGTGGGTATGGAGGCAGACTTCAATGTTTTCCTGTGTTTTCTTTGTTCCCCTTCCTCTCTTGTATTTTCAACTCACCCTCTCTCATGACATTTTGTTTCCTACCTCTCTTTTTCATCTTCCTTCTTCCTTCTCCTTAATTTTCCGTCTCCGTGTACATAACATCAGGAAATAAAAACCCCAACAATTCATAATAAAGATTTTTCACACATAAATCAAGTGGAGTACTATAGCAAAGGCTGTACTGCTCCGCTTGTGAAAGTAAATCTGTTGGGCTTCTACTTGGTACTCAGACACCAATTCTGAGCTCCACACTGCCAAACAGGACACGTTTTAAAAAAAAAGGAAAAAAAAGAAACCGTATAATACTTGTTGTTTTTGAAATATGATTGGCCACTCTGAGTTGTATATGTATGTATATGCATGCTGCAAGTGAAACTTTTCTCCAGCCCCCATGACTACATTAGCTGGAGAAATGAAATAGGCAGAAAAAGCCAGTCCACTCTAAGTCACAGAGAAGATTTGTAGTTATGCTTTTGCCCCCCTTGGTTTGAGACCACCCACGGGAAGGCTGTATTGATTTTACGGCCAGGAGAGAGCAGAGCAAAGCAGTATCTGCTATTAGAAGCTAATTGTTAGCAACTCCCAACATGGCGGAACATGGTTGAACTTGTGTTATTTGTGGACAGAGCACATCAGCATGGCAGTTTTTACCCAAGAAAGAAGAACTGAAGAAGGAACTGGGAGTTAGTTTTGGAACACCACCAGTGAAGTAGGTTAAGTTTCTTTTTTGTTCGCAGAAGAGTCACATTGCTGTTAGCCAATCAGAGGCGAGATGTTTGCATATAATGAGTTAGACTCGTTAGACGTTTTCCCCTCATCGCTCCTCATACAAACGGGAGCGCCAGAACATTGTTTCCACATTAAACGACTCATAAGGCATTAATTCATAATAGAGACAACAGCAAATGTATTGAAAAAATGAGGGAATGAGACCTTTAAAGGTTCTAAAAGAAGATTTTTGACAGCTGTTGTTTTAGCTTCTATACAGCATATGAATCTGTGTTGGGGCTAAACATTCTGCAGGAGCCCTGATAAATAGCCAAACACATCCCCATAATAATACCCTACAATGAAAAGACTGGCTTTCCCCGCCGACTCCTGAAAATTAAATTAACTGTGTGCTGATTGACTGATTTACTCCGATGGTTCAATGACTATAGGGTTAATAGTTCTATAACCAACAGTTACATACTGCTGATGTTGAAGTGGGCAGGGACCAGGGCAATATTTTTCATATTTGACCGTTTTTTCTTTTTTTTTTGGAACGATGACAGAAAAATCTGAATGCTGTCCATCATTTTGACAGATTAGTATTCACACCTCTGAGCACTTGGTACAAAAGCGCAGATATTTTCAACTTTACGCATGGAGAACAGGTAACTAAATCAAATAAAAAAAAGATTCCCATAAGAACATGTGAGCATCATCCCAGACCCAGACACCATATCCACAGTTACTGAGGCTTTGGGGCAGGACTGTGGCCGGTGTGGCTGGTAAGACGCTCTCCACAGAGCCCGATGTGACCCAAACACTGGAGCATGCTGCTGGCTTTCCTCCTGCTGAAGCAAATGTTTATAGGTCAGGAAACGGTTTGTTTGGAGAGTCTTTTCGACTTCTGATGTCTTCAATTGGAGAAATGTTCCCTTATTTCAAAATGTTGGCCAAAGTGGAGCTTTATTCCAGTCTCCAGTGTGACAGCAGAGCGGATTCAGCCTCCAGAACATCTAAACCCCCATGATCATTTCTGTTCCATGCAGAGGACACAGCAGGTGATCTATTTGAAGTTTAAGTGCAGTCGTTTCATTTCATTTTTTTAAATTTAGTTCTCTGTTCACCTTGTTTGCATTAAACATTTTTCAACAATAATTTAAAAAATAATAATATTGAATATGTTATAATTTTAAGAATAGATTTTTGAGCCCATCAGTCAAAATGACAGACAACAAAGATATCTAGCGCGACCTCTGGTTCAGGGTGATGTACAGTGTTAGTTTACTAACACACAGAAACCAGAAGCTTAAGGTTTTGTCTCGTCTCCCGCCTCTGGCTTTTAGTCAACAGTTGGTTTCTTCTGGCTGTTCATTCATTAAGGACAGAATGGCTGAAGACAAAACTATTAGTTTTCCTGTTGACAGATCCTGTTACCTGAGCAGTGGGATGTTGTTTTGTAACCTAAAACTGCAGGAAGCTTCTCCACAACTTCACTCCTGACTGGTGGGCTTGTTCTACTAGTAGGATGACTTCTTAAAATAGTTGTACTAATTTATTTTAAGGGTGTCTGTCTAAAGAAGGCTGAATACAGAGACAAACTTTATTTTTTATCTGTTAACAATTTGAAAATCATGGATCATGTTAATTACTGACTACTTTATGTTGGTCTGTTACACAAAAAAAGGAGTTTTTGTTTGTTACATGATCAAATGTGTCAAAGTTCCACTGATGTGAATACTTTTGGAAATCGCTGCAGTAGGAATGTTGTCGGATCGGAGAAACTTGTGAGGCCACAGCGGGTATTCGTATTTTAAATGGTAAATGGCCTGTACTTGTATAGCGCTTTATCTAGTCCTAAGGACCCCAAAGAGCTTCACACTACATTCAGTCATGTCATGGTGTTAGGGGTTTGTGTTGAGCTTCAGTTATTTCATTTCCTTATTCAGTTCACCTTATCATTTTAGATAGATTCTGTTAAATTATACTTTAGGTTCATAGTGTTACTTATTTTGCTTGCTCAGTATGAGGGATTGCTGAAGGATTGCTGTGGTTGGAAAGTCTGCATCAACGGGGCCCAACCTCACGCCAATGACTGACGCAATCTGCTGGGATTCCTTAAATAGGAAACTTTGCAACAGATTGGAATGTTTGTATAAATGTATTGAAATGACTTCTTGTTAAGGGCCTTGAGATGACATCTGTTGTGAATCGGCGCTATATAAATAAACTGAATTGAATTGAATTATTTTGGGTTTTGAACATATGTTCACTTCCTATCTTTAGACATTCTCACCTTTTGCTGTCTTTAGTCTTATTTTCTTTTTCCACATTACTTGTCCTGTTAGTTCTGTTACTTCATTTCTCTTCAGTATAGTTCTCTGTCTGGTCATTTCTTATGTTTTGTTCTCGGCCTTCCTCTCTGTTTCCTCCGTGCCATTTTTCCCCTCTGCCCCAGCTGCTAATTGCCTCCACCTGCTCTCTCCCTCTCACCTGCATCTCTGTCAGCCCTAATTAATCCCCAGCCTTCTCCCTGACACTTGCACACCTCCTCAGTATATTTAAACCGTTCTCTGTCAGTCATTACTCGCTGGTTCGTTGTCAGACCTTCATGTTCGGTTCCTGTTTTCCCCGTTGCTGCATTTTTTTGGTCCTGAGTTTTGTATATTCTTGTTTTTTGTTGCAATTAAATCATTCTAATTTTACTTGCTGCATTTGGGTCCTTTTATTACTACAAACATGACAAGTCATTTGTGATGGTAAGCTACATTGTAGCTATAGCTGCCCTGGGGAACACTAAGAGAAGTGAAGCTGCTGAACCCTGGTGCCACCACCTATAGGCAGAAGGGTGAAGTGTCTGAGACAGACAGAGCGGGGCTTTGAACCGGCAACCCTTTGGTTACAGGAGGAGCTCCTACCTCCTGAGCCACAGTAGCCCCATTATAAGTGCAGTCCTTAAAATGTCATTTTTGATATGTAGTTCTCTGTTCAGCTTGTTTGGATTGAATATTATTTCAAATGATTTTAAAAATTAATACTATTGAATATGTATTAACATACTATCATATTTAAAAATTGACAGGTAATAATAGATTATGAGTGGATTGTTTTGACCCTGTCAGTCAAAATGTCAGACAAAAAGCCTGTCTAGTGTGACCTAGTGTGGCGGGGACGTGAAAATGTAAAGGGGTGTGTCTACGGCCTATGACGCGATTTTACAAAATCGTGAACTTTCATAGGAAAGCAGGTTGGAGACAGCACAGACTTTTGCTATGGTACATTTGAGACCCCAAACTGCCTAAATTAAACAACAAGGTGAATGCGGTTTGGAATTCTAGGACCACTAGAACCCTTCTGATCTACGGAAGAGATGATACATCAAATCTGACAGCAACCAGCACTGGGAAGTTGTTATATTTGACAATAAGAGCGATTCTGTAACTGAGTCTGATCATCATCTTCATGGAGCGGGCAGAAAGCTGTGGGAGGAAAGGCCGCCTCCTAATGAGGGTGAAATAATTTAAAACACATGAATTTAAAGCAACAGATAAAGCTCATAATCAACTGGAAGCTGAACTTGAACAGCAGAATCTGTGTGTTCCCCTCACAGCCCTGGTTTAAGAAGTGGCTGTGCTGAAAACTCTTCTCCGTATTCTGAGCTGCTGTCATTTTTCCCTTTTGCTGCTTTGGTCTCAGACACATGCTGCCAAATGTTACATAAGTATCCAACCTTCTCTAGCTTTCTAATTGAGCTTCACTCACCTCTTAGTTAAACATGTTTCTTCTTCTTCCATCCTAATCTGACTACGCTGCTTTGATGCAGTCATGTTAATCGTAAGCGTGGGATCTCTCCTACTCCACTCTCTCCTTCACTTTAATGAAAATTTAATGAGATTCATTGAACTGGAGTCTCATTACAGAGTGCAGTGTGATACCATCACAGCTATTAAGGCAGCAACTGTAATCATTCATCAGCTCCAACAAAGTCATCATTACTAATTTACTCTCTATTCATAACTGCATCCTTTATCTCCGGAACTCATCTGTGTCTTCTTCTGCACGCTTCACAATCGCTCTTCCTCGCCTTCAATTATTGATGCGCCGCCTCTTCTTCTTTCCTGTCATCCTTCATGTATATATTCCTGATATCCTTTCTGTGTGTGTCTGCAGAACTACAAGGAGCTGGAGCTGCTCAGGCTGGTTTATTATGGAGGCGTACAGCATGAGATCAGGAAGGAGGTTTGGCCCTTCCTACTGGGACACTATAAGTTTGGGATGAGCAAAAAGGACATGAGCCAGGTACAGCACACACACACACACACACACACACACACACACACACACACTTAGCTCCAGCCTGGGAGTCAGCTTCTCATTTCTCTGTTTCGTTTCCTCGTGGAGATTGATGCGAAGATCAACGAGCGCTACCAGCAGGTGATGCGGGAGTGGAAGGCCTGTGAGGTCATCGTCAAGCAGAGGGAGAAGGAGATGCAGTCGGCCATCTTTGCTAAGCTGTCCTCAGGCAGCAGCATAGACAGCCACGTCCTGAGGCTTGCTCACAGAGACTCTACACTCAGCAATGAGGTGAAAAGGCCCAGTCCAACCTGAAACCACTCTGTTTTATTACAGCAGCCAGTTCACTGTTTATTACATTGATCCAGTTTAAGTCTGGGCTAGAAATCATTTTGTTGGCACCCTGGGTGTGAATGAACCTTCTGGTATTAAATGGACTGTTCCTATGCAGTGCAGTGGAAATGATTTATTCTGGTTTTGTGTTTTTTGCCACACTTTTCAGATCATCAATGTTTATGTCAGACAAAGATAACCTCAGAAAATTAAATTATCAGTTTATTTATGACAAAACGTATTCAAGTCAAACATTGCTCTCCTAAAGCTAACGCCCGGTTTTGTCACCCATGGCAACAACAGCTGACATGGAGTATTTGAGATAACTGGGGAGGAGCTGAAATTCTATTCCTGTTGCTGCAGAGGAATCTGTTTCCACTATTCTTTGTTTATTTTGGCCACATTGGAGGATTTTAAAGCATAAGCAGCTTGATAAAGATTATGGCACAGCATTTTAATTTAAATTAATAACTGTCTTTGACTAAGCCATTTTTTAGCCATTTAGATGTGGACTTGCTGGTTTTCTGTTAGAAAGCTTATTTCAGAGTTCCATTACATCAAGTTGTACCGATGAAGAAGAAGAAGATGTAAACCAGTTCCACAGTAGGCACAATGTTCTTTTTCTGAAATGCTGTTGGTTTTACTCCTAATGTAACAAGATTTAGAGCTTTGAAAAATTCTCATTTCTGTTCGGTGCGTAGATTATTTCCCCAAAATTTTTGGAGATCATCAAAATTCTTTGCCAAATGTGACTTTTTGTTGTTATTTTGTCAGCAGTAGTTTTTGCGTTAGAACTCTCCCATGGATGCTACATTTACTCAGTCTCATTCCTCTCTACATTCATTCTTTTAATGCTCCTATATTTGTTTTATTTCTCAGAATGAGAACTGGGATTTATGTTCTTTCATCCTTAGATTATGTTGGGGGTTTTTTCAAATGAGGAAACAAATAGTTAAGAGCTGAACGTTCCTAAGAAACCGAGAAGAAAATGGCCTACTTCAGAAAGCCTTTATGCATTTAGAAACTAATGTAAACTAAAGAAGTTATATTTTTTAAACTATTTGGTTTATTTGTGGATGAAACTAACAAATGAATGAAAACTCAGTATTGACTCTATGGAAACTAATGCCACTTTATATTATGAAAAAAACCTTACACATTCAGTCATCATGCTGCATGAAACTACCGTTGTTACTCTGACAGGTCCGGTACCTGATCAGAACATTATCATCATCAGGAAACAATTTTAGAAATAAAATTCTGCCGTTGTTCTGCATGTAGAGCTGGCTGGGTCAGGTACTGTAGCACCTTATCCGACTCCTCCTGCCACCATAGAAACAGTTTTTTTTTTTTTACCTTGTAGCACAGAAACAAGTCCGGGTTAAAACACTGACTGACCATGCATTAGTTCTGCTGTTCCTTCTGTGTCTCTGCTCTGTCTTCTCAAACCCCCAGACGGTCGTGGCAGATGGCCGCTCCTACTGAGCCTGGTTCTGTTGGAGGTTTCTTCCTGTTAAAGGGGAGTTTTTCCTCTCCACTGTCGCTACATGTTTGCTCAGTATGAGGGATTGCTGAAGGATTGCTGTGGTTGGAAAGTCTGAATCAACGGGGCCCAACCTCACGCCAATGACTGACGCAATCTGCTGGGATTCCTTAAATAGGAAACTTTTTAACTGATTGGAATGTTTGTATAAATGTATTGAAATAACTTCTTGTTAAGTGCCTTGAGATGACATCTGTTGTGAATTGGCGCTATATAAATAAACTGAAATGAAATTGAATTGAATTGAATTGAACAAAAACTAGACAGGTTCTGTTTAAGAAATATCTGGTAGGCATCAGGCCTCAGTGTGGATACTGAAGTTCAAGAACAAAATGTGGTTATTAACAATAATTCATCCTTTTAACATAAAGATAATGAGCCTTATAGGGCCTGGATAATTTTTCTCTCTTAATAAAGAAAATCATTTAAAAACCACATGCATTATCCATCCAGATGATCTTTTTCTGATATTACATTTGCTTGGTGAAAGTGTCATAAAACAGCATAAACAGAAGAAAGCTAAAAGGGGGTGAACACTTTCACATTACTGTGTGATTTGGGGCTTTGGCCCCGAATGTCTGGATGTAGGGATGCTTCTGAATTCAAGAAGCAACAGTTAGATAGTATCAGTGATATTAACCCAACAGGTAGGATTCATATTCATGTATTCCTCGGCTGCTGTGTTCTTTTTCAGGTGTGCATTAATCAGTATCATCAAACAATGTCCGACCTTCTCTCCTTCCTTTCGAAGGTCTTTATGTCTGTGGATGAGCCTGATGCAGGGAGTCAGGAGACCCCTAGTGGAGAAGACAGCACTCCTGTCATGACCACCCTGGCCCCGCCTCCTGCTGTGCCCCCAGAGGAGCGTCCTCTGGTAGAGTTTGACTCCCCCGACTCAGGTCTCCCTTCCTCCAGGAACTACTCTGTGACTTCTGCTCACTCTCAGATCCTGTCCAGCATAGACGACGGTCAGAGCACTGAGGAGGAAGGTGGGGGTAGGGAGGAAGGCAGGACTCCAGTAGGGGCCCGTCAGGACTCTCTCACTGAGGACAGGCTCTGCAGTCAGCTGGATAAACTGGTGACGAGTGGAGCTGCTGCTGATGGGATGTCAGCCTCTCTCTCCTCTTACACAGTGCGTAGACTTTTTACACGTTTCTGTTTGTCTAACCCAGGGGTCTGCAGCTTCAGTCCTCAAGAGCCAGTGTGCTGCTACTTTTAGATGTGTCCCTGGTATAACACACCTGAGTCAGATAATCAGGTCGTTAGCAACACTCTGGAGAAGTTGACTTCATGCCGGCGAGGTAATTCAGCCATTTGATTCAGGTGTGTTAGACCGGGGACACATTAAAGTTGCAGGATATGACCTTTGAGGACTGGAGTTGGAGACCCCAGATCTAACCCGACTGAGCAACAAGTAGAAAAAACTGTCTTTTACCATCTTTTATCTCAGTTCTGCTTTAATCTGTTTCTCTTTCATAGAGATGCACCAATCCGAATTTTCTTACGATCTCTGTTTTCTACAAAGTTCCAACTGATTCTAGCCAATCAGGATTACACTTTTAGAACTACAGTATCAGAAGTTAAATGCAGCATTCAGAATGTTTTTCTACCCTCCCTGTGGGTAGCGGATATCAGGATGTTAGATCGGTACAACATGTTTCACTACCCCGCTCCCACACTGAGGAGTGTTTTCCTCACCAGAAACCGATGTGCGTTCATTGGACAGCAGACAGCATCTCTGGTCTTTAAAAGTGAAGCAGGCTCAGGTTGGAGCAGAAACATGGAGCCCTGGGTGATGGTGACCGTACCTGTCTCTCTGTACAGATCGAGCTTCTGGATACAGTCGCCCTCAACCTCCACAGAATAGACAAAGATGTGCAGCGCTGTGACCGCAACTATTATTACTTCACCACAGCCAACCTGGAGAAGCTACGCAACATCATGTGCAGGTAGAGAAAGCTGTGGGGAATGTCTGACCCACGGGATGTTCTCCCCATACTACTGCTGCATGCTGAACGATAATCACCCTGCAGTTTACCACAAAAGGCTGTAGAAGTGGCATCAGAAAGTATTCATACCTCTTGAACTTATTTACATTTTAGCCCAATGCAACCACAAACTTGGGATTTGAGCCAACAGACCAACTCAGGATGAAAACTGGAAAACATACATTTTAAATAAAATCTGAGAAGTCTGCTGTTTGTTTGTCTTTAGCCCCTCTGAGTCAGTACTTAGCATGACTATCTTTAGCTGCATTTATAGCTGCTTGTAGGCTTAAAGGGCAATTATGTGTCCATTTATCTGACCAAATATGTTATAGGTCCCTAACACTTCAGTTTATTTATATAGCGCCAATTCACAACATGTCATCTGAAGGCACATGAAAAGTTATTTCAATGCTATCATCCATACATTCCAATTAATCCTACTTTTTAAACAATTCATTAGGTTCAGTTTATTATCCCTATTAACCTAAAATGTTTTCTATCTAAGTTAACCCAGCAGATTACATGGAGTCAGTGACTTGTAGCATTCACTCCTCCTGGACCAACATGTAGCGACAGCAGACAGACAGTCGCCTGCGTTGTCGTTGACTTCACAGCAATCCCTCATACTGAGCGAGCTTGTGGCTGAGCAGAACACCAGACCAGGTGTAGCTTCTAGGGAGAAAGATCTACCAGATATTGCATCCACGCAATCCTTTGTCATAGACATAGGGCTGGACGATATGGCCAAAACTTATCACGATATATTTCTTAATTTCGGTCGATACGATATAATTCCGATATCGATATATGCTATATAAAAGCCTCAGAAAAACTGCCAAGAATGCCCACAACAGATGGTTAATTATATACTAATTAAATGGCATTTAACAAATATACCAAGCATGAATTACACACATTAAAAATAATATAGAAAGTAGTGCCTTTGGATATATACGTCCTATTTTGTGCGAAGCATATTGTATTTGTTACAGAAATTATTTTAGTGATAAATCCTCATACCATACACAAAATAACATAAAACTCAGGTGTGTTTTAACCGTATAACTTACCAATAGCGGAGTTTAGTCGGTGCCCGAAGCGTTGTAGTCTTGTCCATGCGTTCATCTCGGCTCAACTCGTTAGGAGCACTCACTTTGTTGATAAAACTCGCCTCGTTGAGATTAGCCTAGTTTATCTGTCACCACGTCCTGAGCACAGCCAGCTGCTGCTGCCGGGCTCCTGTCCTGTCTGCGGTGTACGTCATCACTCACATCGGCTCTTTCTGTTCGGCTTGAATCGGCTGCGCTCGTTAACGCCGTGAAACGTCAGTCAGTGAAACGCTGTAATTATATACAGTAATGTAAATTCATTCCCTGCTCTCTCTGACCCCGTTCCTGTCAAGTAACTGTCATATAAAGGTCACTGGAACCCAAAAAAAATCCTTAAAAAAAATAACTGTAGGCTAATGTATATCGAATTACCGGAAATGTGTTTAAAACTCATATCACCGTTATTGAATAAAAGTATACCGCGGTATATATTGATATTGAATTATTGTCCAGCCCTACATAGACATATTCCACAATAGGATTGCAATGATAATTATGAATTGATATATTGTGCAACTCTCCTCAGCATGATCCTGCCACCATCATGTCTTAAGGTGGGCATGGTAACGTCGGGGTGACTGGCAGTTTCTTTCTAAACGTAGAGGGCATGAAGTTAGATTTCAGCATGTTTGCTGCTCCTCTACATGATTTGTGGTGAACTGCAAACAGGAGTTTTAATGTTTTTTTTTCTCTTCTCGTCACCCTCTGTCGATGTTTTAGCCTCGTGGGATGTACAGATCCCACATGAGCTGTGGATCTCTGCAGCTCCTCTAGAGTCTCTATGAACTTCTAGGCTGCTTCTCTGATTAATGCTCTTTTTCCACAGTCTGTCTTGGTATGTTTGCAGTTGTTCCATACAATTTTCATAGTTATTAATGGATTGCAGTGTGAGATGTCTTCCTCCTCTGAACAGTCAGATCCAACTCTGTGTTCATCTATCATATAAAATCCCAATAAAACACAGAAGTTTGGGGTCTTAATGTGACAAAATGTGGAAATGTTCAAGAGGTATGAATGCTGTTGCCAGGCACTGAGTGTTTTATTCTCTAGTCGTCACCAGAATAGAATCAAGAACATTCACTTGAGTAATCCTTCACTCTGTGTGTGTGTGTGTGTGTGTCGCCTGCAGCTACGTGTGGGAGCATTTAGAGATGGGCTACGTCCAGGGCATGTGTGACCTGCTCGCACCGCTCATGGTCGTCCTGGATGATGGTGAGGGATGCTCCATCATTACTCTACTCTCAATGTAAACCGACCAGACTGACAGATGGATGTGACCCACTGTGTCTGTTCTTACTGATATAATATGATGAGATTCCTCACACATGATAAATAGGGCGTGTTTCCCTATATGAATAACTAATAATAACTATTTCTTTTGGTTAACTCTATCAATGTTGTCCCAGCTGCAGCAGATTCTTCATCTTCTCTTTCCTTTGCATTGCTACCTCTGGACTGATGGTGTGTTCTGTAGACAGAGCAGCTGTGCAGGCTGCATTAACATGTTGCATTAGCATGTTTTTTTCTGTGTGTTTCAGAGAGCCTGGCGTACAGCTGCTTCACGCAGCTGATGAAGAGGATGAGTCAGAACTTCCCTAATGGTGGAGCCATGGACACACACTTTGCTAACATGAGGTCGCTGATCCAGGTGACGAGAACTGTGTGTGTGTTTGTGTGTTTGTGTGCGTGCGTGCGTGTGTGTTTGTGTGTGTTCCAGAGTAAGAATCGGTGTGTGAACTTTGCTGTTCCTGTTCTTCCTGCTGTTAGATCCTGGACTCTGAGCTGTTCGAGCTGATGCAGCAGAACGGAGATTACACCCACTTCTACTTCTGCTACCGCTGGTTCCTGCTGGACTTTAAAAGAGGTGAATGCTCCACCTTGCCTTTGTGAACGTGTTCTTTAACTCACTGGGAAGAAACTAGATATTTTCAGACTGTATAAAAAGACACCTGACCATTTTCTCTTCTCTGACTGACCTGAAGTCAGACTGAACCCTTCCTGCTTTAGAAGGGCTGCAGTGTTTGAGGTGTGATTTCATTTTCCTCACATGTTGTGACTTAAATAGGACATATTATGCCTCTTTATAAACAAGTTATAACAGGTCTATGGTCTGTACAAAACATGTTCATGAAGTTCTTTGCACAGAATCACTCTCACATAAAGCGATCTCACCAGCTACATTCTTGACAATTTCAGTCCCTTTTACAATGAGCTGTTTGGAGGGCTCTGTCACTTTTATGGTAAATAGCGGTTTCAGACCACGCCCACCCATATTGTTGCTAGGCTGCAGGTTTGCCGCACATGAGAATGGCATGGAAATTGGAATTGATGTGCAGTTTGGCAGCTGAGGGGAATTTATGTGGAGATTCAGCCTATAGTGACGTCACAATAAGGCACTTTTTTCAAACTGCTTGTAGAAGCACACGATTTTTGACAGCAAAAATTTGGCAACACAAAAAGAAGAAAAAAGTGACATTTGCATAATATTTCTCCTTTAAATTATAATAATAAATCATGTCAAAAGCTTACAGAATCGTAGCATCATCATCTATGCTTTGTTTAAAGGCACATTAATCTTAGTAAGTGTAAACTTCTAACTTTGCAGAGAGTAATTCATTTTATGACACTATTGATTTTACATTTGACAGGGTTGTCTTTTTATACAGTGCATGCAAACATCTGCTTTCAGCAGAATATGAACAGAACATGTCTCCATCCGGAGGCATATTTAGACTTCTGCTCAAAAACATGTTAAGCAACTGTTTAATATGTATTGTGTGCATGTGTGTGTGTGTGCGTGTGTGTGTGTGTGTGCGTGTGTAGAGCTCCTGTATGAGGATGTGTTTGCAGTATGGGAGGTGATATGGGTGGCTCCCAGGACCTCCTCCCGCCACTTTGTCCTCTTCCTGGCCCTGGCGCTGGTTACAGTTTACCGCGACATCATCATAGACAACAACATGGACTTCACCGACATCATCAAGTTCTTTAACGGTAAAACATATATATGTTTTATGTAATTTACATGTTATTCATATTTCTATCATCAGGGAATGTTTTTTTATTACTGTTTATTTATTATAGTATAGTACAGTTTATTGTTTCCCAGCCCCGGTCCTCAAGGTACACTGCCCTGCATGTTTTAGATCTTCTCCTGCTTCACCACACCTGATTCAGAGGATTGCAGTTCATTAAATGCCTGTTAACCATCCATCAATTGAAATCAGGTGTGCTGAAGCTGGGGAGCATCTAAAACATGCAGGGCAGTGTGCCTTGAGGACCAGGGCTGGGAAACACTACAGTATTGAAGAACATCATTTTAAGGCTACAGCATCCTCATTTCTCACATTCTTTATGTTACAACCACAAACCTTTTATTGAGATTTACCAGAACAAAATAGTGTGTAACTGTAAAGAGGCAGCAGAGAGATGAAGATCATACTTTGTAGAAGCATGTTTAGCTGTAATGTGCTGAATGTCTCTACCATATATGCACGTCTGAAGACTGAAATTCTGCTGTTTCCATGTGTTTTCTTGGGCAGAGATGGCTGAACGTCACGATGTCCAGCTGATCTTACGGGTGGCACGTGAGCTGGTGCACAAAGTCCAGTCTCTGATGGACAACAAATAACCCGGATGATGAGTGGGAGGTCTGGGTGCAGCCTGGTGTTACAGAGACAGTTTCCTGGCCTCCACACATCCAGAGTCCCAGTGAAGGCCCTGGGAGCAGGCCTGACTCTGGAGTTCTGTTTACATGTTCCTTCATATGGAATGCCCATGGTGTCTGTTCAGACATGTGGATTTGTCTGCATGCTAGTGAGTTTATTCACACTGTGAACGCATTCTTCAGTCCCCCACCAGTCTTACAGTGTGTGTGTGCATGAGAACACACACATTATTCTGGCTCTTCTCCAGTTTCCTAGAGTCTTGTCCTCTACTGACTCTGGAGCTCCACCTATGGAAAGCTGAAAGCGCTGTCTGTTTGCCAAATGTTTTCCTCAGTGCAGTGCCACAGGAGGCCACAAGAGGGCAAGAGGATTTACACAACATTGTCAGAGGAGCAGAAGACGTTGCCAAGAAGTTGCTTTCATCAGTGACCAAATGGACTGTGCCAACTACCTTTTCTCGTGTGTTTTATACAAGCATGTGTGTTTTTAGCTGTTCACCCCATTTTTAACGTTTCTGTTTCTTGTCTAAAATTTCATTGTAACACAAATGTTGCCTTTTATTGACAGCCCAAGGTACTTAGATGCACTTTTTTCTGAGAGTATCCTTAGTGGTGCTTATGATGGCTTCATCACACCTGCTGGACGCCAGAGGCACAATGTGGCAGTGGATGAATTGCAGCCAGTTTTCCTGCACATGACATGACATGTTTGAAGCATGCGTGGAACAAAGCAGCACAACCGTAAAGGGAAAAGCACACAGACCTCTAACAAACTTCTGTCAGCGTCTTTCTGGTGGGTCAAAAATGGAGGAAATGTTCAGAAGAACAAGAGATACGGTTTCTACAACTGTCTGTTTTAGAATGTTCAGTTCAGTGATGGAGGAGAATCATGTTGATTGGATCCATCTGTTGTCTATACCCGCTTGTCCTTTCAGGGTCATGGGGGGCTGGTTCCTATCCAGACGGGTCGCCAGTCCATCGCAGAACAATATGGAGTAACACAGGACAAACAACCTATGGGCAATATAAAGAAACCAAAACGACCTAACAGTTGTGTTTGTGGACGGTGGGAGGAAGCCGGAGTACCCAGAGAGATTCTGTGCTTGCACAGTGAGAACATGCACACTCCAAGCAGAAAATCACCAGGCTGGGATTCAAACCCAGGACCTTCTTGCTGTATATTTCAAGTACGTACACTTCAAATAGATCCTAGTTAAAACAATGTAATCAAGTTAAGAGTTTTTTGTTCAAACTGGTTAAAAGTTTTCCATCTAAGGAAACCCAGCAGATTGCATTGATTCAATGGTACATATTTATCAATGATTCTAGTGCATCTCAGTAAAAACATTAATTTTATCCTTAAACCCATCAGTGTGGCGCCCTCTTCAGGTTAAAACTCTCTACTGCACTTGATTTTAAATTGGGCACTGCTATTCACTGTGGCTGACATCAGCCACCCTGTCGCTGTAGAGTATAAAACAAGCCGAGGCTCCGCCCACGCCTTCTCCACAGAACCTCCCTCCTCTGGTGAAGGAGGTGGAGAGAAATCCTCCACCTCAGACAGATCGCTCTCGGACAAAGGAGCTCACATTGCTCTCCATCTTTCTCGCTGTCTGTGTCTGTGTCACTGCAGCAGCGCCGCTGTCAACATGTCAATCACAGCGCAGACCACACCCAGCCGTCTCCACCCACACATTCGCTGGTCCGCCAGACAACACCTCCTTTTGCCGCATTTTTCAAACAGGAAATGTTGGTGGAGTTAGACTCTGGTAGGGGGGTGAGTTGCTCTTTAACAAGAAGAAACCTCCCACAGAACCAGAACCGGACTCAACTGCTTTGTCTCATAGGCAAAGTAATTGAACCATAGGCTAACCATACATTGCTGATTTTTGAATAGGCATATACGGAGAAACACGACATTGACTAGAACTATACCTAAAAACTATAATACCTGCATTTTAGTATTTGAGAGCAAATTATTTTGTTACATATCACATTAGGTTTTTAGAGGTGCAGGTTTCTGTTGGATATAGCTTACTTAGCAACACTGTGCAACCAGCATCACCTCTCTGAGTTAGACAATGTACAGGTTATTTATGTGAGCTGAGTGGGTACTGGTCATTTTGCTCCTCTGCTATAAAATGGGGGTATGAAGGTATGAAATGAGATGTACAAAGCACAGCGAATGGTTCTACTACCTAGAGCCAGACAGTGCAGCTACTTAAACTGACCTAAACTGCTCTGTTAAACATGTGAATAATGGTTTTATCACACCTCCCCTCCTGTCTGAGCAGTAGGAGAGCTTCCTTACAGCCTCAGAGGGAGAAGTTCTACAAGAGTCGCCTCTCCTGTAAGGTGAAGCAGCTGCTGTGTGCTCCACCTCAGTACCAGTCATAAATACAGCTTACAAATCTAGTTTGAATAAGGGAGGAGTTACTGAATAACTGAGCTCTTTGTTGAAGTTTACGCCTTAATCAGATCTGTGAGGGCCCTAATCAGTGTCATCGACATCTTCCCACCTACAGCTTAACTGGCATCTAAACGTTTTACTGGGATAGGGTATCTTTGACCAATGGAGCTGGGGAACAAAAAGAAGCTACAGCTTGAACCGGCTCACTTCACCTAACTACTGCACAGGTTTTACGTCAACGGAAAAATATATCAGCAGAAAAAAGTCCAAACATTTCCAGCTATTATTGTGTATCTTTGGCTTATTTAACACTTCTTTTTTTGAGCACATGATCACCTTTCAGTTTTCTATAAACATTTCTGTTAGCTTCATGATGCTACAGTATTGTCTCTAAGCAACAAATATCTGGGTTATATCATGTTTGGATGTTCTGTGTTTGTATGGGTTCTCTCCTGGTACTCCTGTTTCCCCCCACTACCCAAAAACAACAAGTTAGATGAATTAGTGACTCTAAAGAGCCGTGCAGTGTGAGAGTGTGTGTGGCCCTGTGATGGACCTGCTACCTGTTCAGGTTCACTCCACCGCTGGGACAGAAACCAGCCTGCTCCACTTCACCATAAGTACGTTTACATGGTGTGCAAAATGAATCTTTAAACTGTTCCAGCTGTTGTAAGGCACAAAACAAGCACAGTTGTTTATCGTAGCATCACTTCTAAATTCTACTGAGGACATTTTCCCATTTTGCGTCCCGAGCTTGTAGCGGTTTTAGAGACAGGACAGCCCGTTACTGTCAGAACTATCTGGGCAGATCTGGATCAGGTGTTACTGGTAACTCTGGTACTAAGCGGCTTAAAGGAAGAAGAAATCCACACTGTTCAGTTTTAAATTGCTGTGATCTGAAGTCACCATGTCATTATTAATCATCAACAGTCCTGTCTGGAAAAAGTGGCTGCAATTGTTCAGTTGGAATTTCTTAATCAGCCTTAAAAAAAGCCAAACAAATTAAAAACCAGTTTGGATTTAGCTGATTTAGATTTGAAAGAAATCCCTGAGAAGAAGAAATTCCCTCTGCATCCAGCTGATCAGTGTTGTAGGAGACTAGTTGGAGGACATTTATTTTTGGCTCTGGAGGGAATCAGGGGTCCCTTCCTCTTTGCACCATCAGTGTGACCCTTCTCAACATGTCCAACATGGCTGCATTCTTTTGGTCATCCAGCACGGACCTCCACCTGTGATACAAGTGCCAAGAGTCTTCCCCAAATCCTGAAATGTACTGTAGTCATCTGGCTCTCTGATGTTAGTCTGATCCCAGGAACAGGTGGTGGTGTGGATGGACCTTGCCACAGCGTCCGCTCCCTCTCCCTCCCCACGCTGTCATGGAGACGGAGGTTTGAGTCGGGGGAGGGTAAGAACAGGGGTCTGTGGCAGAACTTCTTCCAATCAGGACATTGTGTACCAAAGCCTTGAAACAGCCCCCTCTGTGGCATGATGACAATGTGCAATTTCATACTGCATCTTGAAGACTGTTTACTATGTGTGCAAAATATTTTTGGAAATAGTGTTCTTGAATTCTTAACTACTGTGCAAATTCTGTTGTTTGGGAATTCCATCAAAGTCTATATTGCTGTACATAAGTATGAACCAAAAGCCCAATATTTGTATTGAGACTGCACATATATATAAATATATATATATAAAATATATAAATCTATAACTTATTTTCTGATCTATTTTTCAGTTGGTTCTAGCAGCACTAGCTGGTGTGCAGAATGTGTGCAGACTGTGGTATACGTTGACTGTTAAGTGTTCTCTATCAATGTTGTGCACTGACTTTAAGATTTCTAATTATTTAGAGAGCTAACACTGACTGCATTGCCAAACGTGTATTGGTAAGGATGTATCATTTGCCTTGAATGTAACGTGTTATTAAAAAAAAGAGGTGGTTCATTACTTTGCTGCTCTTTTATTGAAATAAAACCTGAAACAATGCTGCAGTGATGGGAACATGAAAGAACTGGTGGGTGTTTGTAAGAAATGAACCAACTGGATAAAAGATGGAAGTGGACTTCCTAAAAAGCCTGCTGGATGCATCATTGCAAAAGGTGATTATGAAATTATTGTTTAAACATAAAGTTGAAAGCAGAACAGATTTCAGAGATGGCTTGTCTTGGATAAACTTGCAGGGATTTAAACTAAATGTTTCATGCCAACTCTGGGCCGGGCCGGGTCACACCCTCCCTCCTCCCCCACTGCTTACATCCTTATTCTTGTCAAACACCGACGGAAGCGCAAAGACTTTTCAGGTTGTCAAAATAAAAATTGCTCTCCTGGTCTCATCATTAATACCACAGACATTAGAAAACATGCTTCATTTTTAACTCTGCAGCCCGGTAACGGTCTGACCCTGCAACTAGGGTTCTCTACAATAGAACACCTACAGAGCCAGGAGTCAAACATAGGACACAAATAGGATTTTAGAAAAACTATCCACATTCCTAAACCTGCTGGAGAGCCTTCCCAGCTACAAAGCCTGGGCTGACATTCTAAACCCTGTGGATTAAGAATGGGATGTCCCTTCAGTTCAGTTCATGTGTGTGTAAAACATTAAAGCAAATACTTTTTCTCTATATAAAATCACCTTCCTGTTACAGTGTAATCCAGGGCTGAGAGCTACTGTCCTTCAACTTCTAACCTGGTTTAATACCACAGCTCAGCAACAAGATGGCAGCAGAGGTCTCCCATTAAACCAGAATAATTCGGGCATATTTATGGGGCCTGACAGTTTGTAGGCGTTTTCTTTTTCATTCCCAGAAGTCTAACAGGTCATCATGCTCCAGACACCCTACTGCTTCATTTCACTACACCAATCATCAGCCGGGCTTTTTGCATAGATAACAGCCTGGCTGAGATTCTTCAGTTGTTACACCTCTTTCAATCTAACGTGGCCCCTGTGTCAAAACAATAAAGAAATAAATGTTAGAATTTCCCATTTTTAATCATCAAAGATTAAATCATAAATCAAAGAATCGTTTTCTTCTTAAAACTTTGATTTAAACTTGATTAAATCAAGTTTAAATCAAAGAATCGTTTTCTTCTTAAAACTTTGATTTAAACTTGATTAAATCAAGTTTAGGTCAAGAATATTCTATTTTGAACAAGAGGTGATTAAATGCTGTCCAGTACGGTGTACATTTTAGGACATCCTCACACATCAGACCATCAAAACAAAGCATAACTTTTCATTCAAAAACTTGTCATACCTCTGACTGAAAGGCTTCAGACTAAAAGGTCTTAGTCAAATACGGAAAATGTTCAGTAATCCCTTATCTGATGGTATTATTTCTGTTTTTTGTTGTTTTTAAACAGGTGACGGAAAAATCTGAAGTGCATCTGTCATTTTGACAGACTGCATTTCACACACGCTGAGATTTTCAACCTTACTCAAGAACAAGTAACTACATCAACCAAAAAAAAGATTCCCATGAGAGCATCATCTCAGACCTGGATACAAACCCAATGCATCTCGCTAACCGGATGCTGACAGCGTGTTGAAGCGTTACGGAGGCATGGAGAGCATCTGTGACTGCACCACACACACTGGTGCTGACAGATCGCTGCAGCTTAATCACAAAAGAGTCCATGCAGGGGGATTTCCTCCCACTGAAGCATTAAGAAAACCCTTGACTCTGAACCCTTGAGTCAGCCTCCATTTCGCACAAGTGGGAGCGCAGTTCAGCTCTGTGCACCGTTCAGGCCACAGCACATTAAATGTTATAATTAATACATGTAGCCCATGTTTTGCAAAACAATTTAGCTGAGAGCTGACAATGGCGCCACCTGCAGGAGGCTTGTTTCTGATCCCGTTTTTTTTCTAAAAACCATGGTATGACTGTGGCTTGCTGGGTAGAGTAGTTGGCTTGTAATCGGAGGGTTGTAGATTCGATTCATGTTCAGCTTGACATGCCGATGAGCCTCCGGGCAAGGCACTTAACCCAAACTTTCCTACCGATCTTGCATATCAGTGTATGAATGAGTGAATGTGGCTCTGGTTTAAAGTGCTTTCATTAGAAAAGTTTTATTCAAGTTTAGTCCATTTAGAGTCTGATGTCTTAGACTTCTTTAAAAACAGTGAAATAACCCTTTAGTTTATCAGAATCTAAAGCTGTGAACCAGCTTCAGTTTCACTGGGCAGCATGTCCTCCCTCCACTACTTCCTACGGACACAACACGATGGATGTTCAGGTCAGTGTGGCCGCCTCCATTTCACCCACATGAAAAACTGCCACTCATTTAGCCATAAAGCATCACACGCTGCTTCTCTTCATATTTTGGTCCATACAAAGGTGAGAGGAAAATATCAAAGAGAAAAAAAAACGAACAAACATGTCAGAAAAGGCAAAACAATGAGCCGTCCTGCTGTGGTGACCTCTACGTTTCATCAGCAGAGCAGCCACTCACTAATTATACGACACAGAGACACAAGCAATGAGCAGCAGAGAGAGATAAGTTAATGATGGCAGGAAGGAAAGAGGGAGGTAAACCATCAGTGTGGATCTGGATCTCATCTGATGATAATGACTAATTAAATTGCTTAGTTGCTTAGTTACCCTGAACAATATTGGATTGTATAATAGAGGAAAAGCCCACACTGCTTTGGTTTCCATCATTAAGGTCTTTGCACACCGGGTTCGTATTTTTCGTGCGATTAATTCGCAGGACATTATTTTCCTTCGAATCAATGTCAAGTGAATGGGGACGTGTACACCACTGACGAAATTCCATCCTGCGATTTTGCGAGTTTTATTTTTTCGAATTGAGGTCGATTTTCTAAAAACTCGTATCCGACAAACACTTGACCAATCCGAGAAGGCGTGGTGACTCTCGAACTTGAAGTGTCACTTTCATTGAAGTAACAATTTTTTTCTTCACCATGGCTGAGCGTCTGACCCTTTTTGTGTCCCAGCACCCCTGTCTCTTTAATAAAATAGAGAAAAACTACAAGGAGAACGATTATAAGGATAATGTGTGCCGATCCATTGCAGAAGAATTTGGATATGAAGATGGTAAGTAAATCAATGTGTACAAAATAGCTGTGTAGCCATTAGCTCTCGATGCGTCATGACTTGACACCTCTTGGAAATTCAAGCAGAAATGTACACAACAGTTTATAAAACTTGAACATTAATAAAACACATAGTCACAAATCCATAACATCTCAAAGGAGATGCGGTAACTTATTAACCTGCGTGAAATCGTTTTTTCCGCTAGATGTGATTTGTTTTCTCACAGTCGAAAAATACTCCAAACTCTCCTCTCTTCTCCAGAATAGGATGTACCCAATGCGCTCTTTTCTTCTTTTCTTTCTCCATCATTATCAACACAATGTCGTCGTCACTTGATGTTGAATCATTTTTTAGCTTTGCCGCCTTACTTTTTTGAATAGAATCTTCATAATTTATTCGCAATTTTGCAGCGCATCTGGTGTGCATACACAACACGTCGATTTTCGGCATCCGATTTTTCGCAATTTCGTGTCGTTTATTCGCAATTTCGTGTCGTTTATTCGCATCGGACACGGTGTGCAAAGACCTTTAACCTTCAATAAAGATGTGTTCTGTCTTTTTCTCCCTGCTAATTCCTTTCAACTCACGTCAAAGTTGAGCAATTAGCTCTTTGTGGCCCCCTAGTGGAGAGTTCACAGCCAACATTTAGATTTCTATTAAAATTAAACCATGACCACGACGCGGGACGTTTTGGGTCGGTGGATGGAATACTTTGAAGACCTCCTCAATCCCACCAGCACGCCTTCCAATCTGGAAGCAGGGTTTGGGGACTTTGGGTCGGGCTCTCCAATCTCTGGTGCTGAGGTCACCGAGGTTGTTAAAAAGCTCCTCGGTGGCAGGGCTCCGGGGGTGGATGAGATTTGGCCGGAGTTCCTCAAGGCCCTGGATTTTGTGGGGCTGTGTTGGTTAACGCGGCTCTGCAATATTGCGTGGACATCGGGGGCAGTTCCCTTGGATTGGCAGACCGGGGTGGTGGTCCGCCTGTTTAAAAAGGGGGACCACAGAGTGTGTTCCAACTACAGGGGGATCACACTTCTGAGCCTCCCTGGTAAGGTCTATTCGGGGGTTCTGGAGAGGAGGGTCCGACGAATAGTTGAAACTCGGATCCAGGAGGAACAATGCGGTTTTCGTCCTGGCCGTGGAACACTGGACCAGCTCTACACCCTCAGCAGGGTCCTGGAGGGTGTGTGGGAGTTCGCCCAACAGGTCTACACATGTTTTGTGGACTTGGAGAAGGCGTTTGACCGTGTCCCTCGGGGGGCCTTGTGGGGGGTGCTCCGGGAGTATGGGGTACCGGGCCCCTTGATACGGGCTGTTAGGTCCCTGTACGACCGGTGCCAGAGTTTGGTTCGCATTGCCGGCAGTAAGTCGGGCTTGTTTCCAGTGAGAGTTGGACTCCGCCAAGGTTGCCCTTTGTCACCGATCCTGTTCCTAACTTTTATGGACAGGATCTCTAGGCGCAGCCAAGGTGGTGAGGGGATCCGTTTCGGTGGCCCCAGGATCGGGTCTCTGCTTTTTGCAGATGACGTGGTCCTGTTGGCTTCATCGGAACGTGATCTACAGCTTTCGCTGGAGCGGTTCGCAGCCGAGTGTGAAGCGGCTGGGATGAGAATCAGCACCTCCAAATCCGAGGCCATGGTCTTGAGCCGGAAAAGGGTGGGGTGCCTTCTCCGGGTCGGGGATGGGGTCCTTCCCCAAAGTGGAGGATTTTAAGTATCTGGGGGTCTTGTTCACGAATGAGGGAAAAATGGAGCGGGAGATCGATAGACGGATTGGTAGGGCATCTGCAGTTATGAGGGCACTGTACCGATCTGTCGTGGTGAAAAGAGAGCTGAGCCGAAAGACGAAGCTCTCGATTTACCGGTCGATCTACGTTCCTACCCTCATCTATGGTCACGGACTTTGGGTGGTGACCAAAAGAACGAGATCATGGATACAAGCGGCTGAAATGAGTTTCCTCCGTAGAGTGTCTGGGCTCTCCCTTAGAGATAGGGTGAGAAGCTCAGTCATCCGGAGGGGGCTCAGAGTAGAGCCGCTGCTCCTCCAGATCGAGAGGAGTCAGTTGAGGTGGCTCGGGCATCTGGTCAGAATGCCTCCTGGACGCCTCCCTGGTGAGGTGTTTCGGGCACGTCCCACCGAGAGGAGGCCCAGGGGAAGGCCCAGGACACGCTGGAGGGACTATGTTTCTCGGCTGGCCTGGGAGCGCCTTGGTATTCCGCCCGAGGAGCTGGAACAAGTGGCTGGGGAGAGGGAAGTCTGGGTGTCCTCGCTTAAGCTGCTGCCCCCGCGACCCGAACCCGGATAAGCGGAAGAAAATGGATGGATGGATACTCAGAATTCATAGTGTGACAATTAAAGTAAACAAATAGGAATCTGTCCAAAATCATCTTCAATAGTTATAATTTAAAAAAATGAAATAATCAACAGGCACTTTTCTTTTTTTAAAAAGCATCATTTATCACGTCTGATACATCAAACTAAACAGTACCCATGGCATTGCACGATAAAAAGGTCAAGAAAACAAAAATTAAAACATTAAAATAGGTATTGCAGCTTTCATAAGCTAATCCCCCATTTATAAATACTGGTTTGATTTTAGTTCACTGTAGTTTCTTACAACAGAATCACAGTTTTTTTTCTCTCGAAACATCCAGAGGTCGCTCCTACAAACTTGATGAGTGTGACAATCAGCAGACATTCGGTGGTGCTGAGAAACGCCACTGTTTCTCATGTTAAGGTACGACACTAAAGGCCAAAGGTCCTCCAGGAGAAGGGGAGGGAGAGCCGCCCACAGGAAGGGGAACAGGGCTGATTCTGGCGAAGACGTGACGTCATGTGTCGCAGTCCGGCACAGATGGTGAGACGTCTTCTAACCTCGATTCCACAGAGTCCTGGACAGAAACGTGGGAACGCAGTGTGAGTTGGACTGTTTGACTGAGTGCTAAAACCTGAAAAATCCACCGAACAGATCACTAAACACCAAACTGCTCTAGCAATAAAGACCAAGAACTTTAGGAGTGATTCTGTGTGTAGACTGGGGAATGGGACTCCGCTAGTTGCCACTCCTCATCATTCTGAACTGTTTTCTGACTGCTGACAAATAATATGAAAAAAAACCCCAAACAGTATGATACTTGTTTACCGTCCACCCAGGAGAGGACGCTGATAACTATACTCTGAGGGGAGTACACTGAAATCTCCATGTCTGGTGCAGGGAGGCTCTTTGCTGACAGCGGAAAGTTTAGTGATGCACAGTCAGGTGTTCAGAGTGATGAACGTCACCCAGCTGTCCGATTTAACTTTTGGACTTCTACCACTGGCTGTCAGTGGTAGAAGCTTGTCCCACTGCAACAAACAGGATTTTCCGGGAATTTGATAAAGTTGATGTATACAAATATAATTTGAGGTACATTTACAGTTCATACCAGACATTAAAATACACTTTATTTATGTTTATATTCTTTATGTCCTGGTCGGACCTTAATTCAGCCCAAACATTAACTTTTTTTCTTTGGACTTTGCTTAGATTCATACATTTCCTTTGTATCTGGAATAATTGCCTTTTAAACTGTATCACTGAGGTCAAACGGCAACAGGCATCCTTCTGTTACCCCTCCTTTTCACCGGACGCGTAAGCGGCACGTTACAGCAGCGGCACGTTTCACTTTCGTATTCTGCTGCTTGGCCCTTTCCACCGGGTGCATATGAGGCGCATAGCAGCAGGGAAGCAGCTGTCACCGAGAGAGCATGAAATCACGCGAGATTAGCAAAATCACGCGTGGTTTCGTCAGTAAACACAACAACCATAGACATATATAAACGTCTATGACAATAATAACCAGGAAAAGACAACAACATGACTCCAAAAGGTTTGTGTTTTATGTTATGTACGTTTTATATTCGCCAATAAATTTATGTTATGTCAGGGAACATCCAAAATCGCTCATCTGTGTGATGACACACAAAAGAGACCCTCCCGCGAGGTACTGACTTCTCACCGGGCCGCACAGGTAGTAAAGCAACCGCAAAGCAGCACGTTTCTTTTATTTTGAAAATTTCCGGTGCCGAGCCATATATTTCCTGTCTCCCCTATCCAAAATGTAGAAATGTAAGTGTTTCAGAGGCGTGCTGCTTAGAAAATAGGACTCGTGCTGCTTTCGCCTCTGGTGGAAAGGAGGAGTTAGCTTCTTAAAATAATTGTTTGAAATTTTGGCCTGGTAATTCTGAGAAACTGATTCAGATTTTACGTGCATACATTTTTTTCAACACTGCCCACCGGGCATCTAAGGTACTGAGATCAGGACTTTGCGAGTCAGTAACTTATTTGGTATTATTTGGTGGAGGAGCAGCGGCTCTACTCTGAGCCCCCTCCGGTATGCCACATCTTTTCCTTTCTTTGGAGGTTAATGCAAACATTTTTTTTACCATGTCACATTTATTTCTGAGATCACTGGGGCATTAAATGTTCCCTGATTGAGACACTGAACTTTCCCCTTCCTACTCTGTTGGACCTATGAACTTTCAGAACTCAGCTGTCTTGGAAGCTATAGATGGGAATGAATCGTCATGAGGGCTGATCAGCCAATCAAAGATACTTTGAGACTTTGGAAAATATTTGGCCTTGTTGCCTTAGACAGTAAATAAGTTTTGTTTTTGTTTTTTTAAATTGACTAATAAACCTCTGTGCTGTAACGCTCCTGCCTGCATCTCTGATGTTTTAGAACGCCACTCCCTCCTCTCAACCTGAGATCATCTAGTCAAACACTGTTGATAGTCCCACAAACTCGTAAGACCAGAGGAGACAGATGTTTTAGAGTGGTGGCCCCCAGGTTGTGGAACACATTGCCTCCATTTTTATTTATTTATTTACTTTTAAACAGCAGCCTAAGACTCAATGATTTAGACTGGCTTTTAACTAGAAGATTTGCGCTGTATGATTTTATATTTTCTCAATGTTATTTTGCTTTTATGTTCTTTTTCGTCTCTTTTGTCTTATGTACAGTACTGTGCAAAGGTTTTAGGCAGGTGTGAAAAAATGCTATGAACAAGAAATGCTTTCAGAAATATAAATTATTGTTTATTTTTATCAATTTACAAAAAGCAAAGTGAGCATTTAAAAAAAATCTAAATCAATTCAAAATTTGGTGTTACTAGGTTTTGCCTTCAAACCAGCATAAATTCTTATAGGTACACTGGCAAAAAGTCAGGGACTATAGTCAGGTGCATGATCAAGCAATTATAGCAAACAGGTGCTAATGATCATCAATGCCACACGTAGGTTGAAACATGGTCATTAAATGAAACAGAAACAGCTGTGTAGAAGGCTTAAACCTGGGTGAGGAACAGTCAGTCTCTGATACCAAGGTGAGGTTGTGGAAGATAGTTTCATGTCATGGCAAGGTTGAGCACAGCAACAAGACACAAGGTAGTTATACTGCATCAGCAAGGTCTCTCCCAGACAAAGATTTCAAAGCAGAGTGGGGTTTCAAGATGTGCTGTTCAAGTTCTTTTAAAGAAGCACAAAGAAACGGACAGTGTTGAGGATCATAGACGCAGTGGTCGGCCAAAGAAACTTAGTGCAGCAGATGAAAGACACATCAAGCTTATTATGTGTATTGGCAAGAATCTGACGATACGATCACAATACAGGGGGACGATACAATATATCGTTATTTTTAAAGCTCAGTTTAACTGTAGAAAAACTGTCACACCATTCTACCTGTTTCATACTTAACATCCAGTTATAATACTAGATCTATTTGATCCACTGGAATGAAGAAGTTGAAAGCAGCCACCAACAGGCGGTCATACTTTTAACGTTACTACAAAAATGTAATCAAATCATTAATGGTTCCATTCAAATTCAAAAAAAAAACAAAAAAACATTGATGAATTGCTTTTGAATAACGATACAATATATTGACAAAAGATTGCAATATATCGGCATATCAATATTTTCTTACATCCCTACTTATTACCCTTAGAAATCGGAAGATGTTCAGCAGTGCCCTCAGCTCAGAACTGACAGAAACCAGTGGGACCCAGATACACCCATCTACTGTCCAGAGAAGTCTAGCCAGAAGTGGTCTTCATGGAAGAGTTGCAGCCAAAAAGCCATACTTCCAATGTGGAAACAAGGCCAAGCGACTAAATTATGCAAAAAGACATAGGAACTGGGGTGCAGAATAATGTCAGCAGGTGCTCTGGACTGATGAGTCAAAATTTGAAATATTTGGCTGTAATTCAATTCAATTCAGTTTATTTATATAGCGCCAATTCACAACAGATGTCATCTCAAGGCACTTAACAAGAAGTCATTTCAATACATTTATACAAACATTCCAATCAGTTAAAAAGTTTCCTATTTAAGGAATCCCAGCAGATTGCGTCAGTCATTGGCGTGAGGTTGGGCAGATTTCCAACCACAGCAATCCTTCAGCAATCCCTCATACTGAGCAAGCATGTAGCGACAGTGGAGAGGAAAAACTCCCCTTTAACAGGAAGAAACCTCCAACAGAACCAGGCTCAGTAGGAGCGGCCATCTGCCACGACCGTCTGGGGGTTTGAGAAGACAGAGCACAGAAAGGAAAACTACGACTCTGCTTCCTGGTCTGGACCCTGGGTTGTCAGTGTTTTGGAGGATTAATAAATTCGGCCATATTCCTAGAAAGAAGAGCTGCTCCATCCAAAGTGGGATGGATGCCGTCTCTCCGGATCAGACCAGGTTTTCCCCAAAAAGTTCTCCAGTTATCAATGTAGCCCACATCGTTTGCAGGACACCACCTAGACAACCATTGATGGAATGACAGCATGCGGCTAAACATGTCGTCACTGGTCCGATCAGGCAGGGGACCAGAAAAGATTACCGAGTCTGACATTGTTTTGGCAAACTTACACACCGAAGCAACACTAATTTTAGTGACCTCCGATTGGCGTAACCGGGTGTCATTACCGCCAGCGTGAATAACAATCTGCTGTAGCAGAAGGCAGTTTGTTGAAGGGTTGGATAGCGTTACAATGAGTGTCTGCAGGCAACAGTGAAGCATGGTGGAGGTTCTTTGAATGTTTGGGACTGCATTTCTGCAAATTGAGTTGGAGATTTGGTCACGATTAATGATATTCTCAATGCTGAGAAATACAGGCAGATACTTATCCATCATGCAATAGCATCAAGGAGGCGTATGATCGGCCCCAAATTTATTCTGCAGCAGGACAACGACCCCAAACGTACAGCCAGTCATTAAGAACTAACTTTAGTGTAAAGAAGAATGTGTTCCAAGATGTTTGGAACAATCTACCAGCCGAGTCTCTTCAAAAACTGTGTGCAAGTGTACCTAGAAGAATTGATGCTGTTTTGAAGGCAAAGGGTGGTCACACCAAATATTGATTTGATTTATGTTTACATTTTGTTCATTCACTGCTTTTTGTTGATTGGTGAAAATCAATGAATAAAATGTTTTTGAAAGCATTCTTTGTATACAGCATTTTTTCACACCTACCTAACACTTTTGCACAGTATGTCTGTTTTATATTATAGTGCAGCACTTTGTGGTTTATATTCTCTGAAGAGAGCAATATAAATAAAATTTACTTATATTTAATGAAAAGACTGTTTTTTTTTAATCTCAGAAGTTATAACACATTGATTGCTGTTAATGGGTATGTCAAAGCATGGATTAGTTTTAACATTTTTTCATGAATATAGGAATAAGCAAAACAACATCATTCATATAATTTTTCACATGCTGACAGGCAGGCAAACCAGACTCGTTGAGCTGAACACTTCAGGATCACAACAATATTTTTAAAACTGTTGGAATGCCACCAGAATAGGACAACAGTTTGTTGAGGCAAATTGTATAATTACTTAAGAATATTCTAAAATGACTGAAAAAAAGAAGTTAAAGTGTGTGAGACGTCAGATCTGTGTGTTTGCAAACACCACAACATCTTACATCATTAGGAATGTATTTGTAGATATGAAACTGTACCTGTGTGCTGTGGTCCAGCGTCCCTCTGCTTCTAACTCGGGTTGGGTCTCTCTGCAGACTTCTGCATCTGTGTGGAAGAACAAAGAGAGGCTCAGCTTTGAGTATCATCCCTGGACAGAATGGGGAGATGCAACCAACAGCATCTTGCAACACATGAGTGTCAACACATTTAACGGAAATAAGCTGACTGTGGTGATGCAAAAAAAAAAAATAAAGATTTTTTTTTTGAAGAATCTAAAACCAACAACACTGAGGTAGATTCATTAAAACACCAGCAGAGGGCAGAAAAGTTCTAAAAACCAAAAGACACAAAGAGGAAGACAAATGTAAACTTGTAATCTGAACACTGAGAACATGAAGCGGTCATGGAGCTAACAACAGAAATGAACAACAGGCTGTGTAAGATGGAGACGAACTGCAGAGCTAAATAACTGAAAGCAGATGGAAGCATGTAATCTGATCCTCCACACAGGGACATGGTTTAGCCAAGATCAGGCTCTGACAGGACAAAAAAAAGCTGAATCTGGGACAAAAAAATACATATAAACTAAAAAAAAAAGACACAAAAAGCTCAGCAACAGGCAGGAGAGTTACTGTACCTGTGATTGCTCTTTTAGGAAATCTGGAAGCCGAAATTCACCTTTATAGACCTGGAAAAACAAAGGGCCAGCTTTAGTCTTCACGAGAGGATGAACTCTGAATTGGACTGCTGTAGTGAAACTCCACAGAAAACAGAGACATGTAGAGTGGTTGGTTATCAATGACTAACTCCTGGAGCAGAGCAGAGCAGAGCCAGACTGGGGAGTCCTGAACTCTCTGGGACAGAGGCGGTTTTCTGAAGAAAAACCCCCCCAGAAAAGTGCTTTCCCCCTTTCTTCAACAAACATGAACTATGTTGTTCTTCACACACCACAATAACAGATGGACACAGAGAGAGACCAGCCCTGGAATGGATGAACCCAGGCTGCTGAGTAAAACAAAGCATCTGGAGGCTCCAAGTTGAGCAGGTTAGAAATGTTTCAGGGAACTTCTGTCAAATAAAGAGACAGTTCAGTTTTGGAGACAACATGGCCGCTATCCTCTTATTTATTTAAAACAAATGGAGGTAATAATGACATGGGGCACAAAAAGAACAACAGGGATTCTTACCCCAACCCAAATAAAAACAGTCGGGGAGGAAAAAAACCTAAATGAAATGTGGTTGGTCTTGTTAACAAATGATGTGATATATAGGTGAATCTCAATCAATCAGAATATTAGACAAAAAATGTTTTAGTAATTCAATACAAAGAGTGAAGGTCTTCTTTTTTAGATTTATTAAGCTATATGTCTACCATCAGTTTTTATAATTATGACTTCCAGCTAATGAAAACACAAACTTCAGAAATGTGTCCCTACTAAGATGCATGTCCATGTACTATGCAGTATCTGCACACAGAACTTGGTCTGGGCTCCTTTAGCATGAATCAGTGCAGCGTGGCATGGAGGAGATCAGCCTGTGGTTCTGTCGAGGTGTTCAGGAAGGACAGGGCGTCTCATCGTCCTTTTCACAATAAACCACAGGTTCTGTGTGGGGGTTTGGGTCAGGCAGTTTGCTGGCCAATAAAGCTGTGTGACCCCATGGTCCTTACAACAGGTACTGGGGCTTGTAATTGGTCACTGAGGATGATGTACTGAGATCTACCTGTAGTTTTTTAGAGACAGTGGATGGGTTGGTTTTTTAGAAAGTAATTTAAATATGTAAATTTGATCACTATATTATAATTATTACTACTATTGTAACAGCTAGGGCTGGAGGATATTTCAACAACAATATATAATTGACTGATAAGACATGTGGTGTGATAGAAAAAAGGGTTAAATAAAAAGTTCAATAAAAAAATTTGCATTGCATTTTCACCATAGCCAATCGAGTAAATAGTACTATCGAGTAGCTTATTACTACAGTTGTTTTGAACCGATACAGAACGCACATCAACACTAAATGTAACAATAAATGTGCAAAAGAAAACAGTAAATACTACAGTTGCTAACTTTCAGTTATGGTAAAAACAGTGTTAGAATAAAGGGCTGAATTAAATTCAGTTTTTGTCTGTTCTTTATTAAATGTTATTAAAAATATAAAATGGTCAGGGCTGCATTTAAAATATATTTTCTGCATTTAAAAAAAACCTGTTATTGATAGTTATATATCAATATGACTCCTGTTTTTATCAATATGCTCTTTTTCTATATCTTTGGGCCCTAGTAGCAGCCTTCCCTTTTGTATTTTAATGATCAAAAAGCAAAAAGGTTTGTAGGCTGAGGAGAGACTACATGAGTTTCAGAGTCTGTAGATCTTTGTGATCTGGTTCCTCTCTCTCAGTCCAGTCTTGAACAGCTTTTTGGGCCGACTCCTTCTACCCACTGACCCCTACTAATTCAGACTGATGCAATAGCTGCACCAGACTTTAGGTGGAATCAGGGGGACAAGAACTATGGTTAAGTTTTACACAGTTTATTGTTCACATTTAAGAACAGGTTTGCTGTTTCAGTTTTCTCATCAGAGAAGGAGCAGGTCTTTTGTAGCTCTAGCACTTCTACGGGACTTTAGCACTTCTTTCCAAAGCATCATTTCTTTAAGAAAAAGCATTGGAAATATTTTTAACTGCACCTGTGAATAACATTTTAAGAAAAAAGCTGTAACGTATTGCATAACACTTCAAAACTAATTTGATTATAATACCTGTGTTGTTGGTACAGAGGACAGGTGTGGAACAGGTTTAGCTTAGTTTAGCTGTATGTTGGATGAGGGTTAGAAAGAGAACACTGACTCATACATGAATGTATGGAAATGTGCCTGCACTGGACTCAATCATCATAAGACTCACTGATTAAACCTTCTCCACAACACAAAATCACTTGTTAATCCACCAGCGTGCAGTGCTGCTGGCTTGGTTCTGAAAGTGCCCAGAACACAATCTGATTCTCAAGAGCTGAGGCGGAGAAATGAGCGAATGTTTCTGATTTCCTCCTGGGAGCCATTTTTCACCTTCCCTCAGCTTACAGAGTCTTCAGACCAGACTGCTCTGAGGAGCGAGCTCACACACACACAGCTGTGCAGAGCCTTGGGTTAGGCATTGTATTGGTTCAGTATCATTCTGAAGATGCAGATCAATCCATCCTCCAGAAGCAGATCAAAGCCCTGCTGTCACTCCTGTTTCATGGAATCCTGTAACATAAAGCCAGGTTCCTCTTTCCTGCAGGCTCTGACCTCCAGATCCATTACCACCAAAAGCTACATTACAAATGCGTATGAAAGAGGTATATTCACAAGGTGATCTTATAGTTTCTTCCACTGATGGACAGAAAACAAGCTGATCAAACAGATGGTAGGACCCTCAGACTGCACATGCTGGCTCAGTCCCCACTCTGCAGAGAGAAATGCTGCACTGCCTCTTTCTTCTAATCGTGCCACGTATAAATGACCACAAAGGAGCTCTCCACTGCTCCATAAATGCTGCACCATCCGGCCCCTTCCACTCATGTTGCTCAAAATATTAGTTTATTATTTCTCTTTCAACACTGACTAGTCAGTTCTGATTGTTTACTTTAGAAAACTATTAAATCACAGTGTAATACTTATTTTTAGGCCTGGAAAACATTGGGTCTATGTGGTTCAAAAGAAGGAAAAATAATGATAAATGCTGTTTATTTCCCCAAGCTTCAAATTTCAGTGTATTCATAACTTTTATCACGTTAAAATCCCAAACTTCAATGTGGTGCAGGATTCACAAGAGGAAAGGAACTGATTTGTGGTTCTTTAAGCTTTCTGCAAACAGAAATGTGCAAAATGGGGAATACATTTCTATTCAGCTGGTCTCAGCCATCAGGTTATAGAAGCACCTGTCAAACAGCTCCAGCTGGAGGTCTCCACCAGCTTTACATAAGCACACATTGAACTTTCCCACCCAGCTCACATTTATGGCATCCACAGCTACTAGTTATCCATCCTGTGTTTAATTCTGGGGGACATGAGTAAATAAGAGCTGTGCTCACTTTATTTGGAAATACTGAAAATCTGTTTTTGATGACTTCACAGTTATACACCAACTCATATCAAATAAATGGTCTATTATGGATTATCTTTACTTATTGAAAGTTGCAAGACATCCGACCACCTCACTACAGGTTTAGCTTGATCATTAAGGTTCAGGGCACCCTGAACTGCTTCGGTCTTTATTATTGACCTACGCAGCAGCCTGTACACTAAAGCAACCTGTAGTTATGGCAACCTCCACTTTCTGCTCACAAGCTGCAAACACGACAGCAACAAACCTGTTTTTCTAAAGGTTTTTCAGTGAAAACAAAACTATAAGATATTACATGCATTCAGTTTTAAAGGCAAATGTAAATTTAGCCCAATCTCCAACATGTGCAAAGCAAACCTAGCAAGTGAGCTACTGCAGCAGAGATGCCATGACAAAAACTCACATTGCTGACTGAAGCATTTCAAAGTGACCTTAAATCTCTTGATGTGAGGATCAGAACATTCACATGAGAAGAGTTTGAATAAAACCCAGAACGCCTCCCTCCGGGTGATCCATGCAGAGCCCGTTTGGGCAGGAACCATCACATTGAGGTCAGCCAAAGCGGCTGCTGGTACAGGCAGGTCAATCCGGTGTGGTGAAGCCGAATCAAACCCTGCTAAGCTTCACCTCACTTCTCACAGCAGCTCCCAGCGACTCAGCTCCAGTCTCAGGAGGCTAAACATGGTAACGGCCCAGTGCGTTTGAGAAGCTGCCAGTGTCGACTTACAACCAGCAGGGGAGAATGTTTCAGCTACACGCTTGTCTGCTTCCATCTTCTGTGGGAGGGAACTTGGAGGGGATACCTTAAGCTAAATTCTTTTATATGAAAAGCACCCAAACTAGTCTTTTACTGATCGGATTTCAGTGAGCAAAGTGCAGAACACAAGAAATTCTGAAATTTCAAGTCCCATGCATACAAATTCTGGATGCAAAAATATATTTCGCCTCTTGGATAAATCTGATATAAATCTTTGGTGGTGCAAAAATTCTGAAAATATGGGTCAATGTTAATCTATCTCATCAACCCAATATCCAGCAATTATATTTCTATTAAATGTTTTCCAGATATCATGTTGTCCGACAGTTAATGTATCCAACACTGGGAGACATTACAATACATAGTTCTTAGGCTGTAAACTTCTACTAGTTAACAAACCCCTTCCATTCCTCATTGCTGAAGAGTGGGCCTGTTTAGGTTTTTGGGTAGATAATGGCAAAATGGCATGGGTAAGGCCTGGGTATGAGGCACTCAATGACAGGCCTCTTACTCTGCCTGCATCTAAAAGCTGCAGGACAGTAGCTTTAGAGGAATGGAGACTCCTGCTTTAAGTAGTAAACGACAGGGTGAGATCACAGTTGCGAGCAGCTGGAACAAGATTCCTCTGCAGAGTGGCTGGACTCAGGATCAGGCATATTTAGGAGCAGAGTCTCCCAGGCCATGTACACACGTAGCAGAAACCGAATATTCTCACCACCTTGTTTTAAAAAAAAGAAATCCATCCACACCTAACCACATAAGTGCATTGTTAAGCAAATTCATAGACATGCCAAACCTGTAGGGGGCAGTGGTTCCCCAAATCCTATCCAATTAGAGTAACTTTCCACTTTCTAACTTCTACATAGAGCAGTAATTGAGCTTGTAGAAACAAGCAAACAGAAAGCATCTGGACAATCGATAATGCCAACACATCTCTGAGGACATCCATGTTATTTCTGAGTGGAAAAACAAGTCGCACATGTGATGTCAGTGCATTTTTGTCATGGGCAGTGATGTTGCGAAACCTAAAACCCCGCTTATTGATGTCCACAAGCAAACACTTACAATGGACAATTTACAAATCTTCACTTTGGTCTGTTTTTGAAAGAGTAGTTTTTGATGCTTTAAATCTGCGCCTTTGTGTGGATGACAGGCCAAATTGTAAGACCGTGAGATACCCTGAATTAACCCTGATACTATGAATCATCAAATAACTTAAGCCAACAAATACTGTTCCTCTTGACAATTTTTTCATTGCTCTTAGATGGCTTTAATTAGTAATAGGGGTCAGTAATTTGCTATGGATTTCTCGTCTATATGAAAACTTTGGCCTGAACGGGTGCAAGCCGACAAAGCCATGCTAACTGATAGAAGACAAACATCAGATTTCTACCTGGTGATAGGTGTGTCACTAGTGTAAATTATTTAACAAAACAGGTCTGTCATTAAGCTGACAAATCTCTCTCTGAGGTGCCTCGCTGCCAGTAAACAGGTCAACAGTTAAGTTGGCTATGTCCTACAACTAGGAGCCTTTAAAGGTAGCCAGCATCACGGAACAATAGGAGGTGTATTGTGAACTCAATAGGGTTCATATAGATAGATAAGCAGAAAATATAAGCATGGGATCTCCCACTCCAATGGGTTAAACACACTGGTAATGTAGAACACCTTATCAGTATATTCCAGTTTTAAGTTCAATTCAGTTTATTTATATAGCGCCAGTTCACAACAGATGTCATCTCAAGGCACTTAACAAGAAGTCATTTCAAAACATTTATACAAACATTCCAATCAGTTAAAAAGTTTCCTATTTAAGGAATCCCAGAAGATTGCATCAGTCATTGGCGTGAGGTTGGGCAAACTTTCCAACCACAGCAATCCTTCAGCAATCCCTCATACTGAGCAAGCATGTAGCGAGGGTGGAGAGGAAAAACTCCCCTTTAACAGGAAGAAACCTCCAACAGAACCAGGCTCAGTAGGAGCGGCCATCTGCCACGGCAGTCTGGGGGTTTGAAAAGACAGAGCAGAAACACAGAAGGAACAGAAGATCTGATATAAGAGTACTCTCTATGTTACAGAGAGTAAAAAGTTGATAACAGGACACAGTGGATGTTCAGTTACTGGGAGCATCATCCCAGTCGATAACCCCCGTCCAACAGGGCATTGTAGCTAAGCAGGATACCAGACCAGGTATATCTTCTATGGAGAGAAAAACACTGAGAGAAAACAAAGTTAACAGTCGAAATAACAGAATGTACTGTAATACAACTGGAGAGTAGTAGGAGAAAAGGAAGTAGCAGAGTGAAAAAAATTGGTAAGTCTGTTCTCCAGCAGTCTAAGCCTATAGCAGCATAACTACAGAGATAGCTCAGGATGACCTTAGCCACTCTAACTATAAGCTTTATCAGAAAGGAAAGTTTTAAGCCTGGCCTTAAAAGTAAACAGAGTGTCTGCCTCACGGACTAAAACTGGGAGCTGGTTCCACAGGAGAGGAGCCTGATAACTAAAAGATCTGCCTCCCATTCTACTTTTAGAAATCCTAGGAACTACAAGTAAACCTGCAGTCTGAGAGTGAAGTGCTCTGTTGGGAATATATTGAACAATTAGATCTCTGATGTATGATGGAGCTTGATTATTAAGGGCTTTATATGTAAGAAGAAGGATCTTAAATTCTATTCTGGATTTAACAGGGAGCCAATGAAGGGAAGCTAAAACAGGAGAAATGTGATCTCTCTTTTTAATATTCATCAGAACTCTTGCTGCAGCATTTTGTATCAACTGAAGGCTTTTAATGGAATTTTACAGTAGTCCAGCCTTGAGGTAACAAATGCATGGACTAGTTTCTCAGCATCACTCCTGGACAGGATGTTTCTAATTTTAGCAATATTCCTGAGGTGAAAGAAGGAAATCCTAGAAACCTGTTTAATATGGGATTTAAATGTCAAGTCTCGGTCAAAAATAACGCTGAGGTTCTTTACGTTATTACTGGGGGCCAATTTAATGCCATCCAGATGAAGTGATTGACTAATCAGTTTCGTTTTTTGAACTTCTGGACCAAAGACAGCAACTTCTGTCTTGTCAGAATTTAAAAGCAAAAAGTTTAGATTCATCCATGTTTTTGTGTCTTCCAGACATGCCTGTAATCTACCTAACTGACTGGGTTCATCAGGATTTATGGATAAATATAGTTGTGTATCATCGGGATAGCTGTGGAAATTTTACCCATGCTGTCTAATGATTCTACCAATTAGAAGCATATATATGGTGAAAAGAATTGGTCCAAGCACAGAACCCTGTGGAACTCCACAAGTAACCATTGAGAGTGAAGAAGATTGATCATTTAGGTGAACAAACTGGAATCTATCAGACAAATAAGATTTAAACCAGCCTAGTGCTGTTCCTTTGATCCCTGCAACATGTTCAAGCCTTTCTAAGAGAATATTATGATCGACTGTGTCAAAAGCAGCACTGAGATTTAACAAAACCAGAACAGACACAAGTCCATTATCTGAGGCCATGAGAATATCATTAGTAACCTTCACTGGTCCTGTTTCAGTGCTATGATGAGCTCTAAAACCTGACTGAAACTCTTCAAACAGCTCGTTACTGTTTAGATGCTCACAAACTTGATTAGCAACAATTTTCTCAAGGATTTTGGATAAGAAAGGAATGTTAGATATAGGTCTGTAATTCACCAAGTCATCTTGATGAAGTAATCATGTTTGGGAGGATGCCAATGATTTTATTTTTAATAGAATTAATTTTATTTATGAAGAATTCCATAAAACCATCACTGCTAAGAGCTGGGGGAATAGTTGGCGCAACAGAGCTTTGACTCTGTGTAAGTTTGGCAACTGTACTAAAAAGAAACCTAGGATTGTTTTTATTCGCCTCTATTATTGATGAAAAAAATGCTGTTCTAGCTTGTCGAAGGGTCTTTTTATACAGCACTAGACTGTTATTCCAGGTTAAATAGGAATCCTCTAGATGTGTAGAGCGCCATTTTCTCTCCAACTTCCTAGTCCATCCATCCATCCATCCATCCATCCATCCATCCATTTTCTTCCGCTTATTCGGGGTCGGGTCGCGGGGGCAGCAGCCTAAGCAAAGAGACCCAGACTTCCCTCTCCCCAGCCACTTGTTCCAGCTCCTCGGGAGGAACCCCAAGGCGCTCCCAGGCCAGCCGAGAAACATAGTCCCTCCAACGTGTCCTGGGCCTTCCCCTGGGCCTCCTCCCGGTGAGACGTGCCTGAAACACCTCACCAGGGAGGCGTCCAGGAGGCATCCTGACCAGATGCCCGAGCCACCTCAACTGACTCCTCTCGATGTGGAGAAGCAGCAGCTCTACTCTGAGCCCCCTCCGGATGACTGAGCATCTCACCCTATCTCTAAGGGAGAGCCCAGACACTCTGCGGAGGAAACTCATTTCAGCCGCTTGTATCCGTGATCTCGTTCTTTCGGTCACCACCCAGAGTTCGTGACCATAGATGAGGGTAGGAACGTAGATCGACCGGTAAATCGAGAGCTTCGCCTTTTGGCTCAGCTCTCTCTTCACCACGACAGACCGGTAGAGCGCCCGCATAACTGCAGATGCCCCACCAATCCGTCTATCGATCTCCCGCTCCATTTTTCCCTCATTCGTGAACAAGACCCCCAGATACTTAAACTCCTCCACTTGGGGAAGGACCCCATCCCCGACCCGGAGGAGGCACCCCACCCTTTTCCGGCTCAAGACCAAGGCCTCGGATTTAGAGGTGCTGATTCTCATCCCAGCCGCTTCACACTCGGCTGCGAACAGCTCCAGCGAAAGCTGTAGATCACGCTCCGATGAAGCCAACAGGACCACATCATCTGCAAAAAGCAGAGACCCGAGCCACCAAAACGGATCCCCTCAACGCCTTGGCTGCGCCTAGAGATCCTGTCCATAAAAGTTAGGAACAGGATCGGTGACAAAGGGCAACCTTGGCGGAGTCCAACTCTCACTGGAAACAAGCCCGACTTACTGCCGGCAATGCGAACCAAACTCTGGCACCGGTCGTACAGGGACCTAACAGCCCGTATCAAGGGGCCCGGTACCCCATACTCCCGGGGGCCCCCCCCACAGGGCCCCCCAAGGGACACGGTCGAACGCCTTCTCCAAGTCCACAAAACACATGTAGACCGGTTGGGCGAACTCCCACGCACCCTCCAGGACCCTGCTGAGGGTGTAGAGCTGGTCCAGTGTTCCACGGCCAGGACGAAAACCGCATTGTTCCTCCTGGATCCGAGGTTCGACTATCCGTCGGACCCTCCTCTCCAGAACCCCTGAAAAGACCTTACCAGGGAGGCTCAGAAGTGTGATCCCCCTGTAGTTGGAACACACCCTGTCGTCCCCCTTTTTAAACAGGGGGACCACCACACCGGTCTGCCAATCCAAGGGAACTGCCCCCGATGTCCACGCAATATTGCAGAGCCGTGTTAACCAACACAGCCCCACAACATCCAGAGCCTTGAGGAACTCCGGTCGAATCTCATCCACCCCCGGAGCCTTGCCACCGAGGAGCTTTTTAACGACCTCGGTGACCTCAGCACCAGAGATTGGAGAGCCCGACCCCAAGTCCCCAAACCCTGCTTCCAGATTGGAAGGTGTGCTGGTGGGATTGAGGAGGTCTTCGAAGTAATCCATCCACCGACCCAAAACGTCCCGCGTCGAGGTTAGCAGCACACCATCCCCACTGTAAACAGTGTTGGTGGCAGACCGCTTTCCCCCCCTGAGACGCCGGATGGTGGACCAGAATCGCTTCGAAGCCGTACGGAAGTCGTTTTCCATGGCCTCTCCAAACTCCTCCCACGCCCGAGTTTTTGCCTCAGCAACTATCCGAGCCGCATCCCACTTGGCCTGTCGGTACCTATCAGCTGTTTCAGGGGTCCCACAAGCCAAAAAGACCCGGTAGGACTCCTTCTTCAGCCTGACAGCATCCCTTACCGCCGGTGTCCACCAGCGGGTTCGGGGGTTGCCGCCGCGACAGGCACCGACCACCTTGCGGCCACAGCTTCGGTCAGCCGCCTCGGCAATGGAGGCGCGGAACATGGTCCACTCGGACTCGATGTCCCCCGCCTCCCCCGGGACGTGTTCAAAGTTCTGCCGGAGGTGTGAGTTAAAGCTCCTTCTGACAGGAGACTCTGCCAGACGTTCCCAGCAGACCCTCACAACACGTTTGGGCCTTCCAGGTCTGTCCGGCGTCCTCCCCCACCATCGGAGCCGACTCACCACCAGGTAGTGGTCAGTGGACAGCTCTGCCCCTCTCTTCACCCGAGTGTCCAAAACATGCGGCCGAAGATCAGATGAGACGACAACCAAGTCGATCATTGAGCTGCGGCCTAAGGTGTCCTGGTGCCAAGTGCACATATGGACACCTTTATGCTTGAACATGGTGTTTGTTATGGACAATCCATGAAGAGCACAGAAGTCCAATAACAAGACACCACTCGGGTTTAGATCGGGGGGGCCATTCCGCCCAACCACACCCTTCCAGGTCTCACTGTCATTGCCCACGTGAGCGTTGAAGTCCGCCAGCAGAACAAGGGAGTCCCCAGGAGGAGCACTCTCCAGCACCCCCTCCAAAGACTCCAAGAAGGGTGGGTAATCTAATCTGCTGTTTGGCGCGTAAGCACAAACAACAGTCAGGACCCGTCCCCCCCACCCGAAGGCGGAGGGAGGCTACCCTCTCGTTCACCGGGGTAAACCCCAACGTACAGGCGCCGAGATGGGGGGCAACAAGTATGCCCACCCCAGCTCGGCGCCTCTCAGCGGGGGCAACCCCAGAGTGGAAGAGAGTCCAACCCCTCTCGAGGAGACGGGTTCCAGAGCCAGAGCCGTGCGCCGAGGTGAGTCAGACGATGTCCAGTCGGAACCTCTCAACCTCGCACACCAGCTCCGGCTCCTTCCCCACCAGAGAGGTGACGTTCCACGTCCGATCAGCCAGCTTCTGCAGCCGAGGATCGGACCGCCAAGGTCCCCGCCTTTGGCCGCCGCCCATCCTGCACAGCACCCGACCCCTATGGCCCCTCCCACAGGTGGTGAGCTCATGGGAAGGGGGGCCCATGTTACCTCTTCGGGCTAAGCCCGACCGGGCCCCATGGGTAAAGGCCCGGCCACCAGGCGCTCGCCAACGTGCCCCACCTCCAGGCCTGGCTCCAGAGGGGGGCCCCGGTGACCCGCGTCCGGGCGAGGGAACACTGAGTCCATCTGTCGTTTTCATCATAGGGGTCTTTTGGGCTTCCTAGTATTCTGCTTTAAAGTATGCAACTCTGCGTTAAACCAAGGAGTCAGCCTCCTATGGCTAGTCACTTTCTTTTTTAAGGGGGCTACATTATCTAATGCCAAACGCAATGAGGATGTAACGCTGTGAACCAGACCATCAATTTCTGAAGGGTTAGAGATAGAATTGCTGCCATCCACTGTGTTACTCTGAGACACTGAGGAAAGTAAGAATGGAACAGATTCTTTAAAAATTGTTACAGCATTGTCTAATAAAGCTCTACTATAATGACATTTTCTTTCAGATTTAAGATGGTCAGTTAAAGTAAATTCAAAAGTTATCAAGAAGTGGTCAGACAGGACCGGGTTATGTGGGTGGACTGTTATTTCCTCACACTCAATACCGTGTGTCAGTACAAGGTCCAAAGTGTGTTTGCCCGAGTGGGTCGATCCCTGTACTTTTTGAGTAAAGCCAAATGAGTCTAAAATAGCACTAAAGGCTGCATTTAGGCTATCACTTTCAGTATCCACATGAAAATTGAAGTCCCCCACGATAATGACCCTATCAGTATTTAATCCTAAATCAGATAAAAAATGTGAGATCTGATCCAAGAATTGAGAGTAAGGGCCTGGTGGACGATACAAAACCACAAACAAAAATGGTCTTAATGTTTTGCAACTTGGATGAGGAAAATTAAGGGTTAGATGTTCAAAAGAACTGTAGCTATCAAATGGTCTGGGACTAATTAGTAAATCAGAACGAAAAATGGTTGCAACTCCTCCTCCTCGCCCAGTATTTCTAGGAATGTGAAAATTTAAATGACTGGAAGGAGTTGACTCATTTATACTGACATAATCCTACTGCTGCAACCAGGTTTCTGTGAGACAAAGCAAATCAATGTGATTATCACAAATCAAGTCATTTACTAACAAAGTCTTTGAGGAGAGAGATCTAATGTTTAATAAACCACATTTAATAGATTTATTTTTCTGTTCAGTCAAAGTCGTATTTATCTTTATAAGATTTCCATAATTTGCTGTTGTTGGCTTAATTTTTAGTCCATTTAATTTTGGCCGTGGGCAAGACACTGTTTCTATAGGGTAATGGGGGGGTAACAGTACCGAAGCAGCAGAGAGGTGGGTTAAACTACGACTCTGCTTCCTGGTCTGGACCCTGGGTTGTCAGTGTTTTGGAGGACTAATAAATTCGGCCAGATTCCTAGAATGAAGAGCTGCTCCATCCAAAGTGGGATGGATGCCGTCTCTCCGGATCAGACCAGGTTTTCCCCAAAATAATGTTCACCAGTTATCAATGTAGCCCACATCGTTTGCAGGACACCACCTAGACAACCATTGATGGAATGACAGCATGCAGCTAAACATGTCGTCACTGGTCCGATCAGGCAGGGCACCAGAAAAGATTTCCGAGTCTGACATTGTTTTGGCAAACTTACACACCGAAGCAACACAAATTTTTGTGACCTCCGATTGGCGTAATCGGGTGTCATTACCGCCAGCGTGAATAACAATCTTACTGTATTTACGCTTATATTTAGCCAGCAGTTTCAGGTAGGATTTGATGCCGCCCGTTCTGGCTCCTGGCAAGCATTTGACTATGGTCAATAGTTTCTCTAATGCCACGTTTTTGACTATGGAGCTGCCAATTACCAGGGTCGGCTTCTCAGCGGGTGTGTCGCTGAGCGGGGAAAATCTGTTAGAAACGTGGACCGGTTGGTGGTGGCCCGTGGGCTGGGTCCTAGAACTATGCTTCCTATGTATCGTCACCCAGCCGGCCTGAGGTCCCGGCTGCACGGGCTCTACCGGAGGACAGCTAGGGGGTTCTGTCCTCGTTGGCTCCGCGCTGGCTAATGGGCCTCGCCTATCTGCTGGTTTTTCAACAGCGCGGAGCCGTGCTTCTAATTCTGATACCCTCGCCTCCAAAGCTACAAAATTATTACATATATTACAGTTACCATTATCACTAACGGAGGCAGGGAAGTAACTAAACATCTGACAGAGAGAGCAAGAGAGAAGAGAAGAGTTAGAGACAGGAGAGAGAAGAGTAGCCATAGCCGCAATGAAGCTAAGCTAACTGAGCTAGCGAGACCTTACCACCCTAAGAAAAACTGTGTGAAACACAAGGAATTCCCAAAACGTAAAGTACACCACCACAAAACGTGTGTTTTAGTGTGCTTGTGTGTTCAAATAACTTTGAGAGGCCTCAGCACAGAGAAAACAAGATCAATTCAAGAGAGTCTGAACACCAAACAGCTCCACGGAGCGCGACAACAGGAAATAACGCAATACAGCTTACCCCGTCACAGAGTCACCAAGTATCCCCACTACTGAGGAAACTAACCTTGGCTTAAGTCAAGTGATCTGTCAAGACTTTAGAGCAACCCATTGAATGTGTTAGTGGCAAGGGAAAATGTGTCCAGTGGTCGTGCCTTTTGAATATTTTCCGTATTTAACAGATTTTTTGTTTGTTTTTAAACAGTGAAGAAAAACTCTGTCATTTTGTCAGTTTAGTATTCACACCACTGACCACTTTACTTCACTCAACTTTACACAGAGTACAGGTAACTGAATAAAAAAATAAAATAAAAATAAAAAAAACAATTCCCATGAGAGCATCTGAGCGTCATATCAATGGATCTCCCTATCTGGTAGCTGACAGCGCTTTGAAGAGTTACTGAGGCTTTCAAGCAAGCCGCTCCTAAGAGCCCTGATTAGTGACATACACCGGCGCATGCTGAGTGATTTTCTCCCTCTGAAGTGATAGGTTTCAGGTCAGGAAACAGCTCGTTCAAAAAGTCTTTCTGACTTCTGAACTCTTCAGGTGAAGAAATGTTCCCTGATTTCAAAATGTTGGCTAAAGTGCCGCTTAATCATCAATTAATGGAGCTGTGGCTGCTTTAGTTGCCAGATCAGAGGTCTAACAGTGGCAGGTTGAAATCATTGTTTTCTTAAGGCGGCAACAGGCTCTTAACAATAACCAGGCTACATTGCTTCTACAGGCTCTTTCATTATCTGAACATTATGCGTTTTTGTTTGGTTTAATAGGACAGTATGATGTTCACGTTTGTTTAGTTTAATCTCATCATAGACAATTCATGAAAGGATCATTTTAAATTTAAAGCAATATTTAAGAAACATACTATTTTGTTATTATTTAAGTATGAAGTTAGAAACACTTGATATAAAACATTACTAACAAACATATTTATACAGGGCATTCTTCTCCTGTATTGCTGTACTGATTAAAAGCGGCAAACAGTGCAAACTCTGAACTAAATGAGTGAGAGTCGATGAATAATCTTTCAATGAAAGGTCGTCATTGATAATTCTCCCTTTTATCTTCATGTGGATAACTTGATGAAGAGGAAGCTGTTGAGGTGTGAGCCATAGCGTACTATGATGGCAGAGTAATGACTGATCAATATTATATGATTAGCCAGCACATCATTTAGTGTCCAGGTCTGGCTATGGAAGCCAATCACAATCTGCTGGATGAAGACCTCTAGAGATATTTTCGTCTCAGCCCTCCACTCAACTCATCTCATTATTACTCCTTCTGTGGAGTAGCTGGGAATCTATTGATTCCAATATCCATTTCTCACCAGGGATCAGAACAACTCCAAAGTCACTTAAGAAATATTGATTGTGGCTTCCAAAGTCAAGCGTGATGATTCTGAATTAGAGAAAGCTGGAAGAAACTCTGCTAACAACCAGTCTAATAGAGATCAGACAAACACATCCAGGTGTTTCATGTGTACAAAGTTGGGAATGAATGTCTGTTTTCTAAATGTATCTCAGAAGATGCAATTTTGCTTATAAAAAATAAAAATGAAAACAATAAAAAAACTGCCACCTGTGATTACAAGTATACTTGTCTTAATGCAATACGCTATCAGTCAGGGATATGGAAATACTAATACAACAGTCTTTTTCTCTCAGATTGTGGTGGGTTGCAATAATTTGTAATGAAGTTTATTTCTACTTTTAATTTTGTGTTGTTGTTTGTCTGTGTAATGTTGGACTAAGTGTCCGGACTAAAGGCTACAACTACTACTACTACTACTACTACTGTAAATCTCTGTGGAACTGATCTGCGGGCCTTCTTCACTAAGAAGTCTGTCCAACTGTTGCTCTTGTATCTGCTAGTGTGTTTTTTTTTCTAGCAGGACTTGAAGCATATACAATTAAACCTCAGAAGATGCTCAGAAAGGTCAGATGTTACTCCATTACACATCAACTTATATTAACAGTTGACTGAATCAAACTGGGCTTATTACTGTTTACTCGCTGAGTAATTACAGGATCTGCACACTACCTTCAGTAACCTTCCTGGGCATCGGCGGAACTACTGCTGCCAACAACTTAATGTTCTCCCCTTTACAGATGATACACTTGGACCTGTGTTTCAGAGCTTAACCCCTTCTCTCTCCTATACATATCATTGGGTGAGCTTTAACTGTGACTAACTAGCCCCTTTCAAACAGGCCATGAAAAACTGTAATTTTCCAGACTTCGTCTGTTTTGCTTTTGTGTCTAAAAGCAATCTTCTGGACTTTGTCCGGATACCCTTTACCGGTAATTTTACGGCTGAAGACCTAGTAACAAGAGCGGACTTTTCGCGGTATGGTGTTTGCATTCAGACAGTCAGGTAATGTTCCGCAAAAGCTGGAGGGGTGTGGGGCGGTGGGGAAAAAGGGAGAGGGGCAGGGAATGCTGTGAGCGCACACGTTGATGACGTATAAATGTCATTATTTTCCTTTCAGCTTTTTCATCGATGTTTCTTAAGAGTTTCCATATGCGCAAAATTGCACACATCACAAAAACGAGCCCTGAGAGTAGATCTGCAGTTTCGTCTACCATCTTTGCAATAATGCATTTGTTTGGGGAAATGACGTACGCCCGCCGCAGTAAGTTTACGTAATATCCACCTAGAACCCCCCCACTCCCCCGCACCCCACATATATTTATCAGGATTCTCCGGTACATTTCTTGCTGTGTGAAAGCAGTCGAAAGGCAATGTTCCGGGAAAAAGTGGCGTGTTTGAAAACACAACTACGGTTAAAGACCGGATGGAATTGTCCGCAAATATTCCAGAACTTCTGTCTGAAAACGGCTACTTTGTATTCTCTTTCATCCTAGATCCTTTAAAACTAGCTCAGAGTTCATCTGTTAAGCTGTTCCTCTCCTAGATGAAACCACTAAAGGAGCTACTGTTGTCACAAACTTTTTACTTTACTACTGTGAAAGGGCAGGCTTCCTCTCCACTGTCACTACATGCTTGCTCAGTATGAAGGATTGCTGTTTACGGTCTACTGCTTGGTAGAGCTTGGTCAATCCCAAAACTTTCAGATTGCTACTGTACCCACCGAGCCAAAGTCACCCCCCTGAATGAAAACACGTTGGTCATTTTGTAAAGCCAACTGGTCAAATGTCATCTAGCCCAGCAAACTGAAGAAATCCCCCAACCCTTTAGAGATATGCATCAACGTTGTCAACAGCCATATAAAAGCAGATGAACTGTCACTCAGGAGAAAGTACCACCCAGTCCATTATTCTAACAGGACAAGGTTCCTCAGGCATCTGCATCGCCAAGCCTGCACAAAGCAAACAGGCCTCCAGCAGGTGCTTCTTTCCAAGTGATTGCTCTGCAGATCTAAATGACCTTTACTGAGGTGAAATCAAGCCTGAAGAACAGATGAGATGACATAAATATTTCAGTGCGGCTTGGTGACAAATAAAGCACACAAAGCATTTCCAAGTGGTGCTTCAATATCCAGCGGCTTAGTTCAGGGAAGGTAACCAGACATCTTATGCAACAAACATTACATGCTAATAGTCTACAGCCTTCACTTTTAGGACTTTAGGCAGAGTTTTCATAAACACTCCTACAAATAAATTTTTAACAAGTAGCCGTGTTCCCATTTTTGACTGGGACTATAGCTATGAATAAATGACAATGTCTGTGCTGTAATGTTTTTTCTACATCTAAAATTATAATTTAAAGCTCTCATCTCACCAACATTAATTTCTTTCAATAGTTTGTGCATGTTTGACTTAGCCCTTAAACAGGCACAAGTGGAAATCAAATCTTAAAAAATGATGTAATCTTAATATTATACTATTTAAGATCTAAGTAAAACAGTCTCATCATTATTTTTTTTATATCTTGTGTATTTTTTATTTTATGAGTTGTGTCTCCCGGGATACATTGCCTTATTAGGGTAAATAAATTAGTCAAAATGGTAAACACAAACATTTAATGTAAAGAAGAAAAATTATATATTTTTGATAGGTGATTGCTCTCTGGGTATACTTTCCTCTTTCAATAAATAGAGGGCATCTTATTTCCTCCACCCTTCCTGTCTAATAAGCAGATTGGTAACTCAAACCTGAACTTTTTCGGACCTGCAAAAAACATCTAATCACTATAACTGATTTACAAAGAAAAAGGCACCTACAAATTAACAATCAAGTTGCCTTTTTTTCATCTCTTTTCTATTTCTTTATATATTTTCTTGTTGTGGAACAGTTGAAAGCAGTTACGTGGGCTTTTTCCAGTAACGATGCACAGACGAACACCACATTTACTGCACAAGATTGTTGTCTGTCCGTCTGGACAGAATCTGCACCTTCCCTTCTCAGTAAAGAATGGGAAGTGATCCACTTGATCATAACGGACGTCAGCCACTGGTCTTGGGGTTGTTGGTCTCTAGATGCATCTGGTGGGACTGTGCATATCCACGTCTGCTCCCCTGGATGGCCTTCCCTTCTTCTTTCCACCATGGATAAGTGCATCCGCAACCTCCAGCTTGAATGTCATGAGCTTTTTGTGCTTTTGCACAATGCTCTTGGCATCTCTGCGATATAGCAACCATTCATTGTTGACTGCTATATCAGACATTTGCCAAAAGAGGCAGAGGTGCCACCGGTGGGACTTTGAAGGAGTGCGATACAAGGCCACTATCATGTCAGCGAGATCAACTCCTCCCATGTGGACATTGTATTGTGACACTATGTTTTGGGCAGGGAACAGCAATTCTTCTTCCCTCCTCTCTGGAAAAACGGCTTAGTTCTTTGACAGGGCTAATTGCAGCACAGGAGCTAGCTAAGGTCACAGCTTTGTTGTCAATCCATTTCACAATCGCCACTTCTTCCTTATCATCTACCCTGTAGTCAAAGCTGCCCCTTCCTTGCCTCAGCAGTGTATGGTCATCCTCAAGAGTACATCCTTGTAGCCTGTTTTTGCGGCTCGTTCTCAGACTTCCCAAGCCAAATGACTCCTTTGGATGCACTATGAGTGGCAGAGAAGTGAAAAAGTTGTAAAAGTAGACAACGCACTCGGACGGGTTCCTGATGGTCTTGCAGAGTTGAATAACCACATTTGCCGCAAGTCCAAGTTCTTTGACGGGACCATGGTCTGTCCCAAATGTGCTCTTGCCACTGTATGTCAGGAAATCAGAAACAATGCCAGAAACACCTGCTCTAACAAAAATCTGGATCTCCCAATGGTGAGGTTTTGGTTGGCATTGAAGTATGAAAAATACTAGGGATGTAAGAAAATATCGATACACCAATATATCGCGATATTTTATTTTCCGATATTGTATCGATATTCAAAACAAAAATATTGATTTTTTATAAGGATTTGAATGGAACCATTAATGATGACAGTAATTTTTGTAGTAAAATTAAAAGTGTGACTAGTAGTTTGTGGGTGTTGTCACCTTCTTCGTTCCAGTGGATCAACTAGATCTAGTAATAAAACTGAATGTGTTAAAGTATGAAACAGGTTGGAGCGTTTAGAATGATGGGACAGTTTTCCTGCTGTTAAATTGAGTTTTAAAAATCACAATATATCGCCTTACCCATAGTATCGCGATATATCGTATCGTCTCCCCTGTATCGTGATACATATTGTATCGCCAGATTTTTGCCAATACACATCCCTAAAAAATACATTTGGGCTATTATGCATGACAGCATATCATTTTGTAGTAAATTTTTACATATGTTCCATTTTGAAAAGCAAATATTGAAGAATACACATTAGCTCATATCAGCATTTTCGAACCCTAATCTGGCAATGTATCTCATGGGATACATACATTTCTAAGCTCTCTAAATAACTATGAAACATAATTAGAACTATTTTTTCTCATGCCAATGTTAAGACAGTAGTCTTAATTAGTTTTGCAAGTTTAGATTCTTGTTTTAGTAGAAATAAGTATAAATAATAAGTAATGACTTACACTGTGGGTGGCATGTCCTGCACCACTGGCGGCCATGATGGATTGTGTGAAGTCTGACTAAACGATGACAGATGACCTCAACCACATCAAGTGACCCACACACTAATGCCAGGCAAAACTATTGATAAAAGATAACTTGATGGGAAAAAAGCCTCTTAATTCCCCCCCACATGATGTCAAAGAGTGTGTATCCCATGATGCACGTTGCCTGTTTAAGGGTTAAGAATAAGATTTTGACATTTTGACACCGAGTTGTGATGCTTAGAGTTTGGGTAGATCTTGAGGTGATAATGAGAACAACACGGTACATTCTACAACTTCACCAAGTTAACTATGCAACCAAGTAAGAAAAGACAATGCACTTCAAATGGAATTCATGTATGTATGTATTTATTCACTGTGTTTTGCCGCATTTATAAAAATTAATTCTTCAATTGTTTGGGTATAAACAGGGTTTTTCAAAGGTTTCTGACTGATAAAAAAGTGTTTTCCTTTGGTCTTTGGTGCTAAGCTAAACAGAGTGGCTATGAGTGCCACACGTTTGTTTCTGATTTGTGCAGCCTGCTTTTTGCAGACCGCAAGCGCTCATAAACAAAGACTGCTACCTACAGTATTCAAAATACAGATCGGGTTTAAAATAGATAGTTTAAACACCGTAAAGTAATCGTTTAAGTGGTTTTTGAAACCACTTAAACAATCACTGGGGTGACGGATCCATAAAACAGAATACATTCTCCAAAGGTTATCGATTTCTAATTCAGCAAATTATTTAATGAAACTCTCCTCCAAAGAATGTTTTTGTCTTCACGTCTTCTTTGCATTGTGAATTGGTTGTTTGAACACACACCAAAATGTGCTAATTCCAATTAGTTTAAGACTAACTTAGCTTCACTCCCAAAACTCTTCAATATAAGCCTTGGTCTTTACGCATACATGTTCATACTGGACTGTGACATCACGATAAATTTATTGGTTATTGTTTCTACTTCTTTGCATATTGGTCCATTTTACTGTTTTAGTCTTGGTAGTTAGTTTTATTTATTCTTCTTTTACTTAGTAGTTTAGTTGTGTGTTGCTAGCTTAGTGAGTTTGTTGATTAAAGTATTTTGACTGAGAGTTTAATTATTTTTGAAATAAACTCTTGTATTCTGGAAAGTCATTGTTTGCTATTATTCCACATACATGTGTAGTAACCTGCTGTTCAAAGAACTCCAAGAACTTATTCCTTCATCTATTGTCTAATTACCTCAGCCTTATCAGGCAGGTAATCATAAACATTAACTGAGACTGTTTGTTTATTATTTCCTGGATCCCAGGATGGTGCCCCAAACTTGATAATTTTGACATTAATCTTATTAATAATTGCCCTAAGCAATTATTAATAGCCAAAACATACCTATCTTTGTCACAATAAAGAATTAGCACAAAAAAAAAATCCTGGATATTATCATTGACCAGTTGGGAGGTGTCAGGGTCTTCAGAGTCCTCAAAGAAGCTCCTAAGTGGTTCCAGAAACAACAAAAATATAAATAAATGACAATAAAAACATATACATTCGATATAATATGATCTAAAATGCTAATGCCAGAGTTCTGATCAACACCATAAAATAGATCCCACTGCTTTGGCTTATCATTTGTCAAACAATGACAGTTAAAATCTTGTGGATGTTTATAAGGTAGAAAATAGTCTGGAATGTAAATACATTTCAAAATTGCTGGTCAGGTATGAACTAGGCTATGTAAATCCCCTCATCATCACTCAGAGTTCCCAGGACCAAAACTCAAGAAGGGAGGGCAGCCTTTAGTTTCTGTGCTCATCAGCTGTGGAACAAACTGGGTGATAAACTAAGATGGCTCCTTTAAATCTAGATTAAAAATGTAACTTCTAACATGTTTCCTGTAAAGCACTATGAAATCCCGCATGAATGAATGGCGCTGCACCAATAAACTATCCTTGCCGGGATAATAAACAAATTGGATTGAGACGCTTATTGGCAAACACTTAATCTGAAATGACTGATCAGTTTTTTGGATAAAAAAAATCTTAATGAGGACACCTGTAGTAGGAACTAAAAAACATCCACTTTATTTACAGCAGACATGTTTATACTTAAGTTTGCTGATGCAGTTTAATACATATTCTACCCTTTAGTTTTCTGTGCTGGAAAAAAATATTTACAAAAAAAGGAGAGAGAAAGAGCTCTAAACTGTAACCTGTAAAAATGTTAAAGCTTTCATCAGTAATTGTCCCTCTAGTGAATGAGACAAAGGACTCCGAGCTGAGGGGATCGAGACCAAATAAAACACCATGTAAAGCCTGCAGATTGAGTTGATGAAGAGGAAAAAATAGAAATCACACCGATGGGCTGCAGATGTACGCAGCATAAATCTAACAAACGGGCTTCAACACACATATGCTGTCAACACACCATGCAAGTCTGCTGTAAAAACAGAGCTGAGTGATACAGAGAGCAGACACACACAGATATTTACAGCATCTAAAATATGTAAACAGGACCACAGAAACATTGAAGTAGTACTAACATACTCAACACCCCAATACTGAGAGAGAAACAGCATGAAGCTTGAGCAGCAGGCTCACATATGGCAGCCTGGACAGACACTTGGTAATAAACAGCAGCAAGGCTTTAAAGCAGCAACACAAGGCTTGAAGAAATGTGCTTCTTTGTCCTCATTTTACAATAGAGCCATTGTGATCTTAGACATGAACACAATGCTACTACTGAACAACAACGGCTGCTTAAAAGAAACTACAGAGCTGGGGTTGTGATAAATTATTTATGCACGCACACCACAAGTATCTAGTCTTTTTTTGTGGCTTTATTAATATGTATATTTGAAATTGTGAAATTTTAGCTGTCAGTGGAAAAACTAACTTCCTAAAGTTTAAATTCATAATGAGGCAGGTTTAATAGTCAGAGGTCAACCCAGAGAAATCACACGTTGTGTCTGTTTAAGTCAATCCTATAATCACGGCTGGAAATCCAAAGGCAAGTACTTTAATGAATTTAAACAAGGGAACAGGTCATTTCTACAGCTGGCCTGTTAGGAGAAGCAATGTCCATGAGGTGCCACTAAACTTAATCAATTATTGGTAGAAAAGAAACAGAATTTTCTCAAACTCTATTTTTTCTTCTCATAAGGGGTGTTTCCACTATCGGAACTTCCGGGTAATTTAACCAGACCTTCCCAATATATGCGTGTCTCCACTTCATCTGTCCGGGCTGACAGGGCCGTTTTTGAGGCCATTTCAGGAACCAGCGGAGTATGTAAATGGGGGTATGTACTCGCAATGGCCCAATAAAGCCACTCAGTGGGAGCTGTGGTTAAGTCGCACTGATTGGTCGTAAACAGACGACTTAAACATAAGAAGAGTTGCTGGCAAAGCAGTCTATAACAGCAAACAGAAACAGAACAACAAGCCCTGCTTCTTCCATATGGATCTCTTGTTATTTCTGCTGCTGTTGGTGCTTTTTGAGCTGATCAGTGACGTTGCACATTGCAGAGAGAGTCGTTATTTGTGGATGTCTTTAGCTGACGCCTTAAAGGGCCGATTGCGTGTAGAGACACGGCGGCTGAGAGCAGCAGTCCGACAGAATACCCCGCCAGAAAAAGATCTGGTTAAATTACCCTCCTTCCACGAAGTTCCGATAGTGGAAACTAGGGCTGGGCGATAATTCGATAGCAATATATATCAATCGATAGACGTTTGGTGCGATAGAAAAAAAAGGGGTCGATAAAAAAGTTCGATAGAAAAAATACAAGTTTTCCCTCATTTTTTTCATTATAGCCTATCAGGCAGCTTAATACAACAATTATTACTTACTCCAAACAAATCATTACCGCTGATAGGCAGCTCTGTCAGCCTCCCCTCTCTCCTTCCAAACCACAAAAAGGATGAAATGATTTGAACTGAAACAGAATTTTTTGATAGTCCCTAAGCGAACCATCGCCGTAACTTCACGTTGGTCAGATCTCACAGCAAGGGAGCAGCGGAGGAATTTGTTCCGGATAAATGTTTCAGTGACTCAGGTAAAGGTTGCATCCCGTTTTGAACCGATCTTCGATGCACTAAAACACTAAACGTAGCAATAATAAACCAAATAAAATACTACGATCAGTTGTCTTAAGCAGGACTCCCCTCTCCCGGCTCGCTGCGAATCCGTTACAGAGAGACACAGGAAACTTACCCAGGTCGCGCTGCTAACAACACCTGTGGCTTTTAAAATGTCCCCCTCGGTTCTGCCCCTGGTCCTCAGAAGCGAAAAACGCTTTAAAAAACACAACAGGGTTGAATAGGCCAGCCAGCTGAAATGAATTAGAATAAGGCCCCGTTTACATGAAGGAAGGACGCAGATATTTCCCTACAGTTTAGCCTCTCATTTACACGAAAACCCAGTTTTTATCACAGAAAACGATTATTTCTAAAAACTCCGGCCAAAGTGGAGATTTCCATTTTCTTTGTTTTAAGTGTTCGCGTGTGGACAGAAATAACCGGCGTTTTCAGCTCCGCAGTCACTTTCCAGGATAAAAAAATGCTCCGACATCACTTGTGCTATCTGTGTTTCCACTCAGAAACAGCATTTATGCCCTCAGAGATGTGGCATCATCGATTGTCCAAGCGCTTTTTGCTTGTTAGCTTTAACAAGCTCATGTAGAAGTTAGAGGTTAGAACCATTGACTGTATATGGTTAGAACATAGAAAGTTACTCTGAGTGGATAGGATTTGGGTGAACTACTGCCCCCTACAGGTTTTGCATGTTTATGAATGTGCTTAACAACACATTTATGCGGTTAGGTGTGGACGGAGATTTTTTTTTGAAAGGTGGTGAAAATATTCGTTGTTTTTTTTTAAACGGCTACGTGTGCACATAGCCTAAGCTTTGACAAAGTAAACCAAAGGTTTCAGCCATTAATATTATAACGTGTCATAAAATGTTTAAAAGATTAAAATGCATCAAGATAAGCCTTTAATTTGAATTACTAACAATTAAAAAATATATAATATAATGGTTAATAATATGACTTTTCTTTGTATTTACTGATGTTATTCAGGTCTCTTGATTTGTTTCTGTGTCCTACAAACTTATTCATGATAAAAAGAGGTGTTTGAAAAATGAATTGATGTAATTCTTAGTTAAAATTAGTTCATTGAAGAATAACAAAATAACCGGGGAGGCACTTAAAATATATTTTTTACGTTTTGTGATATCGATAATTATCGATATCGATCAATATGACTATTCCCTTTATCGATATACTCTTTTTCTATAGCGCCGAGCCCTAGTGGAAACGCGCATATACTTACCCAAACCTGGAGAATTCTGTACTGTTCCCAACATCGCTGTTCTGTTGGAACCTAGACTGTACTGCTCAGTAAGATCAAAGCTGAGGTTTTCCATTAAGGAAGCAGCTGTCACTTAAACTGGTGACATACTGCTATCCTGTTTTAACTGGTCCTGTTTCAGAGAAAACCACAACAAAATGATTTTCCACTATAAAGAAACCTCATTTTAGGCTACATATAGTTTTTCAATTCAAACTGAAATCAGAAGAAAAAATAGTGAAAGTTTTTTGTTAAGGTTTTAGTTGAACTAGAATCAAAAGTGTAAAGTTGAACATAAATTGGCCACCAAGAAAAAGTGCATCTCTTCTCCATGCAGCTAAGTGGAAGGTATGTTTCAACTCTTTCCATCTTTTTGTGGTCAGACAATCCCACCCCAAAAGAAAAAACCCTAAAGAAATAAAGTTCCTCCTGCTTCTTTAGATTCCACATACTTTCCATTCAAGTGACCACTGAGAAAAATTCCAGCAAGTTTAGTCTTTCTTTGCCTTCTAGACTGTCCACCCTTCTTTTCTGGGATGCCTTTAATGAACGGAAAAAACAATTTAAATTCCAGATACAGAGTCATCATCCCTCATCAAGATGGCTCAACCACAAAAAAATTAAATCTATCTAACCATATTTTAGTTGGAAGCATATATCAAAACCATCACGTTAAGGACATGCGACTGTTAAATCGAACGTTAAGATTCTTCCACAGAACCAAAAATAAATCCTTGACCATTGTCATGCAGCAGAAAGTCCTTCCCTCTCTGCTGTGGCTTGTTAAGCTCTGCTGAGTCAGCAGAATCTGGCCATTAAATGTTTTGCTCCTCTGGTGATGTACAATTCTCTTCTTCATAAGACCAGGAAGGTACTCAAACAGTGAAACATTATTACCTGATCTAGAGAAATTCAAGATGAGAAACAAAGTCATTGACATCTAACATTCTAGAAAGGTTTACAGAGTCATTTCTAAGGCTCAGGAAACCTACCCAGGAGTGGCCGGTGGACCTAAAGTACTCATCCAGGAGGTCACAAAAGCTCCAGGAACAACATCTAAATCCCTGCAGCTTTCATTTGCCTCAGCTGATGTCAGTGCTCAACATTCAATGATGAGAAACTGCTGACCATAAAGAACATAAAGGCCTTTCTCACATTTTCCAAAAAAACATCACAATGATCTAGAAGGCCTTTAGGAACATTTTCTGTGGACTGATGACACCCTTTAATAGAAAGTGTGTATCCTGTTACATCTGGTGTAAAACTGATAAAGCATTTGAAAAAAGAACATCATACCTACATTCAGACATGGTGGTGGTAGTGTGACGACTCGGGACTGCTGTTGTGCCTCAGTACCTGATAACGTGCCTTCAATGGATGGAAACATTAAAAGAAATCCTCCATATTTAGCTGAAAGAGGGCTAGACCATATGGACCAAAAGTTATGTCTCAATATTTTTCAGCTGAAATCCGATTTACGATATATATCTACCGTAATTTTAGGACTATAAGCCACCACTTTTTTTCACACCCTTTGGACCCTGCGTCCTATACAACGATGCAGCTAATTTATAGATTTATTTACTGGCTAACGGCCTCCAAGGGGCACCATAGCAGGAAGACCATAAGTGAGACAGACATGTGGGGAAAGATTATGTAAGCTTAGCATCAATGAATCGATGGTGAGACGTTGGATGAGGCCGCGGAAAGAACTGAGTTAGTGTAAAAAGACGACAAAAGCTTTCAGAGGACATAAAGACACTGAAGAAGACGACTTCAGTGAGTTTAATGAGGAAGATGAAGATAGCGACCAATGACTTTTCGGGTAGGCTAAAATATGTTTTATTTTCTAGCCAGCCATGTTACTGTCGTGTTGTGTTGGTGCCCTACTGCTGATTTTCACCCAGAGTTTGACAAAAAAAAGCACGTCTTAAATTAAAAGCACTCAGAGGCAAGGCAAGGCAATTTTATTTGTATAGCACACTTTCAACAGCAGGGTAATTGAAGGTGCTTTACATGATTTGGTGATTTAAAAAACAAAAAACAAAACAAACAGACATGGAATATAACATTGGAAATTAAAAGTAAAAGAAACACACATTACACATGATACACAATAAAGCAAGAGAAAGATCAATAAAGCAAGAGAGCATGAACACATTTCATACATATGACATCAAGCATTTACTCAAAGGCAATTCTAAACAGATGGTTTTTAGTCTCGATTTAAAGCAGTTCAGAGTTTCAGCAGCTCTGCACTTGTCAGGAAGTCTGTTCCAGATAGGGGGAGCATAAAAACTGAAAGCTGCTTCTCCATGTTTAGTTCTGAGTCTAGGGATGTTTAGTAGGCTAGAGTTGGAGGACCTGAGTGGTCTGGGTGGTTGGTACCGTGACAACAGGTCTTCAACATATTTTGGTGCTAAGCCATTTACTGATTTATAAACCAGTAAAAGTATTTTGAAGTCTATTCTCTGAGCTACAGGGAGCCAGTGTAAGGACTTTAGAACTGGGGTGATGTGCTCTACTTTCCTGGTTCTAGTGAGGAACACGAGCAGCAGCGTTCTGGATCAGCTGCAGCTGTCTAATTGACATTTTAGGCAGACCTGTGAAGACGCTGTTGCAGTAATCAATCAGACTAAAGATAAACGCATGGATGAGTTTTTCGAGGTCCTGTTGCGACATCATACCTTTAATCCTAGAAATGGTCTTCAGGTGATAGAAGGCTGACCTTGTTATTGCCTTTATGTGACCCTGGAGGTTCAGGTCTGAGGCCATTACTACACCTAGGTTTCGTGCCTGATCAGTAGTTTCTAGCTGTATTAACTGAAGCTGTGTGCTGACTCTTGATCGTTCCTCTTTGGGTCCAAAAATAATTACTTCAGTTTTGTTTCAATTCAGCTGGAGAAAGTTATGGCACATCCACCCATTTATTTGGTCAATGCATTGATTTAGGGTTTGAATGGGTTCAGAGTCACCTGGTGACATTGTAATGTAAAGCTGAGTGTCATCCGCGTAGTTATGGTAGCTAATGTTGTTGGTTTCTATAATCTTGCCTAGTGGGAGCGTGTAGATATTAAATAAGAGAAGCCCCAGGATGGAGCCCTGGGGCACCCCACATGTGATTTCTGTTTGTTCTGATTAAAGGTTTCCGATTGAAACATAGAAGTCCCTGTTCTTTAGGTAAGACTCAAACCAGCCTAGTACTGTACCAGAAAGTCCGACCCAGCTCTCCAGTCGTTCCAGTAATATATCATGATCAACAGTGTCAAATGCTGCACTGAGGTCCAACAGAACCAGCACTGTGGTTCTACCACAGTCAGCATTTATGTGGATGTCATTGAATACTTTGTCGAGGGCAGTCTCGGTGCTGTGGTGAGCACGGAAACCAGACTGAAAAACATGAAAATGACCTCTGCCACTCATCCCCCCATCCCCATGTTGTGATCTAATTATAACTTTCGGTACTTTTCCAATAAAGTGTCTGTTAATGAGACGCATGGCTGCGCTCTTCCAGCGGAGATTCAGGGCTGCTGCGTGAAGGGAGCCGCTTATGAGCTCTCTGACATGGGAGAGGAGTGGAAGTTAGCACCGCTGGTCAGTGGGTGGATACACGCTTCATGTCCGACCAACCCCACAATTTAATCAGTTGTTCCTGGACCCACTGCGGACATTTCCTGAAGATTTCATCAAAATCCGTCCCGAACGTTTTGAGTTATGTTGCTAACAGACAGACAGACAGACGGGCACGAAAACAATACATCCTGGGGGAGGTAATAATAAAAGTCTTCTGTGTATCATCTGTCTGTGTAAATATCTGTTAAAACATGGAAACCTGTGGCTTGTATTCAGGTGCGTTTAATAGTTCGAAAATTACGGTAGATAATTTTCTTCCCAAAAAGAATTGACAAAAAAAACACTATTCAGAATCTAAGCAACGTCTCAAATGTCACACAGGCGCTTGTATTGACATACAGCTGTAGATGTACATTAGAAACAGCGTCAAAAATAAAGTATCAGCATATATTATAATATTAATTTCTTGAATAAAATAATGTTAATAAAAATAAAAATAGTTATAGGTTTGCTATTATAAAGTATTGTTTTGGGGAAGGATGGGCTGGTGTTGAAATTCATCCTGGGAGCTTGGTTCTGAGAGTCCAAAAAGACCAATTTAATAGAGAATATAGTGTTGTTGTTTTTTTTCTTTTGTACTTTGTAAAAACTAAGTAGGGCATGTTTAGTAGGCATCGAACGTTGCTTGCCAACTCCCATTAAACAGAAGTTTATGGCTTGTGGTATTTTCTGTGTTTGTTGTTATAGTTTTTAAATGTCCTACGATATTGAACTCTCCATACATTTCAAACGTTCCTTGAATGCACCACAGGTGTGCGATGCAGTACAGTACAGACAAGTTTCTGCCTTTCTGCGTGTTGTGAAGGGTTCTGAAAATTTGAAAGGGGAGCTTGTAAAATGATTACAACAGGTGCACTGATGAGCGTACCGGGACTCTGTGAGAACGTTCTCAGCACTCAGAGAACAGGTGGAATTCTAAAGAGCTATTTTTAGAAGTGGTGGTACGGAGTACCGTTGCATACCGGCCCATTTAAAGCAGAGCTAACCAGCGGCTCCTCTTCAACACTCTTCCTCATGCCTTCGTCTGTCTCCATGCTGCTGTGACTTCTGGACTGATGCAGCAGTGGGGTTGTGGTGAGATTCACGTTCAGTGAGAACGAGAGGTGTAGCAATGTGACGGAGGGGCAGGAGGGCAGAAAACTAACTGGTCTATTTATATCGATATAAAAGGATATTGGGTCATTCTTGTATCATATATGAAACAATGGCGACATTTAAAAAAGAAAAACTCGAGATATCATCCAGCCCTAAGCTGACATGTTTTTTAAATACCAAAAACCACTGTATCCTTTTGTTAAGTGTAAAAAATGAAACTGCCATTAAAACTAGGGTTTTTCACGTCCCCTGATAGGGGGTGAGTAAAGGAGAGAATCTCCCCCTTTTAGCTATAATGATATATTCCTGCTGAGCTAAACAAAGAAAAGTTCCAGTGTTGGGTTAACAGGGATAAGTCCATTTCAAGGTGCAAACACTGGACTTTGGATTTCATTGAGGAAAAAGATGTCTCGTCTATCATGTTTGCTGAGAACAATGGGCCGGTATTTAATGTGGAACATAAAAGCCTCCTTGACTAAACAGACAGGACCTTACATGACTAAATCCAGATATCTGGACAGAACTCTGGGGTTTGAGCATGGGAGTCAAGAGAATCAGCAAAAAGAGTTTGGACAGCACTCCAGTAGGGGAGAGGTGAAGCTATGAAAAAGTCACTGGGCAGACATTTTTTGGGTATCACTACTAACAGAGCTGGAAAACCCTCTTAAAGGAACAGAGTAGGCCTACTGCTTTTTCCATCTGTCTGCTCTCTGCAGTGGCCCTAATACAGCACTGTTTTACTACCAAGGCTTCACAGACACCCATTACACTCAAACGGAAACAGCAGTCTCTCTCCTTAAACTCCCAGTGAGTTCCAGCAGCACAGAGTTCAATGTGAGGCCTTTGCTCCCGCTGGGTTGAAGGTTTAGTGCCAAATCATACGTTTCCTAAGCTGACTTTGAGAGCTTTAAATTTCTTCCTAGACAAATACAAAATATAAAGAAATAAAAAATGTAAGGTGTAGGAGCCATTTCTTTATTATCTTAATATTTCCTTCATAGTTGGCATTTCACGTATGGTGATGGCGGCGGAGCACGTCAGAAATGATATAGGTGTGTCCACAGGTGATTCACAGGTGTGCACCATGGAACGATAGTTTTTAATCTTTGATAGTCTCTTTTGAACATCTCTGATACCAGCACAGCATTTGTGTAAAATCCATTAGTGTAACTTGTTTAAAGAGCGATCAGATAAATGGGATCATTGTACAAACAAGAAGATGTTTTGGATAATTAATGGAAGCGCATCAAAAACGCTCATCTGCATTCACCCAGCTGATTGACTACCAGTAAGGTCAATACAGAAGGAAAAAACAAACAATGCAGCCCAAAAGCAGGGCTGCAGAGGATCCTACCTCTGGTTCAGCTGGACGAGGACAATTTAATAAAACATGTTCTGTTCCAGAAATAGACAGAAAATGAGAATAAGGTTGTACTGCTCTACATTACGATGTCACCAGGTGACTTTGAATCAATCCAAACCCAAAGTAAATGCATCGGGCAAATCAATGGACGGATGTGCCATAACTCTCTCCAGCTGAACAGAAACAAAACAAAAGTAATTATTTTTGGACCTAAAGAGGAACGATCAAGAGTCAGCACACAGCTTCAGTTAATCCAGGTAGAAACTACTGATCAGGCCTGAAATCTAGGTGTAGTAATGGACTCAGACCTGAACCTCCAGGGTCATGTTAAAACAATAACAAGGTTAGCCTTCTATCACCTGAAGAACATTTCTAGGATTAAAGGACTGATGTCACAACAGGACCTCGAAAAACTCAATGTGTTTATCTTTAGTTGGATTGATTACTGCAACAGCGTCTTCACAGGTCTGCCTAAAAAGTCAATCAGACAGCTGCAGCTGATCCAGAATGCTGCTGCTCGTGTTCCTCACTAGAACCAGGAAAGTAGAGCACATCACCCCAGTTCTAAAGTCCTTACACTGGCTCCCTGTAGCTCAGAGAATAGACTTCAAAATACTTTTACTGGTTTTTAAATCATTGAATGGCCTGGAACCAAAGTATGTTGAAGATCTACTGTTACTATACCAACCCACCAGAACACTCAGGTCCTCTAATTCCAGTCTACTTAACATCCCTAGAATCACAAACAAACATGGAGAAGCAGCTTTCAGTTTCTATGCTCCCCTTATCTGGAACAAACTTCCAGACAACTCCAAAGCTGCTGAAACACTGAGTTCTTTTAAATCACAACTTCAACACATATCTGTTTAGAGCTGCCTTTTAGTAATGCTTTAATGTATCCTATGTTTTGTATATGCTTCTTGCTTTATTGCTGGTTCTACATTATATGCTTTGTAATGCCTTTGTATCTGTGTATGCTTCATGCATTATTGCTGTTCTTTATATGCTTTGTCTGTGTTTTATTGCTATTTTTACTTTATCCCCTAATCATGTAAAGAACCTTGAATCACCTTGTTGTTGAAAGTGTGCTATACAAATAAAATTGCCTTGCCTACTCTTGCAATGCTCAGACAAGGTCAGTGATTAATTGGAAGCTCTGCGGCATCTTCCTCTTTCCCACAGAGAGACAGAGTGGGGAACAGGTTACTTAGGTCAGATTCATCAGCGGCTGAGTGAATAGAGTAAAGCAGTGTGATTCATTCACTTCCTGAAGACTGACAACGTTCAGGAGGCAGATTCACACAGTAAGAAGTATTGCAAGACAGAAGGCTGACCAAGTTAAAGAAATAGCTAGCATTACTGTTTTAGGAAAAAGTAATGTCTAATTGACTACACAGAATCTGCTAAATGTTGTCATCCTAGAACTTCTTAAAGAACTTTGTATAGGTAAAAGTGTACATGAAATGTATTCAATAATTACAAAGAAAATAGATGTCCTAGTAATCTTCTGTTGACTAGAATCAGACAATGTTCCTATTGACCAGCCAGTCAGAAACTCATAGATCTGATCTTTTCTACGATAGGTGAATGCACCATACCTAAGCACTACCAGCTCATGCTGTCAACACTCCTTAATGTCAACGTTGTTACTGAGGAAAATTATCTAAAGTTGGATATTTATTAAGGGGTTTGAAAGAAAGGTCAATGGAAGCACAAATGTGCTTTAAAAAGGAAAACTTGTCTAAGAGAAATTAGGGCTGCAAGAGAGTTAGATATGTAACGCGATACAGGGGAGACGATACGATATTTTGCGATACCATGAGTAGGACTATATTAAGTGATTTTTAAAACTGAATTTAACTGTAGAAAAACTGTCACAGCATTCTAAACACTCATACCTGTTTCATATTAAACACATCCAGTTTTATTACTAGATCTAGTTGATCAAGTTAAACAAAGAAGGTGGAAAAAGCCACAAACTTCAGTTACACTTTTCATTTTACCACAAAAATGACTTTCATCATTAATCGTTCCATTTAAGTCCCCAAAAAAGTAAAAAATGTGGGACTTTTTTTTTTTTTTTTGCTTTTGAACATCAATACAATATCAGGAAATAAAATATTGCGATATATCGTGTATCTGTATTTTTTTACATCCCTACTGACTACATTCTACACAGGTTTGAACTTTAGTGAACTAATTAATCTGATTTCTTACAAAATCCCAATTGATATAGGCTAGCAAAAGATTCCCAACATATGTGCTTAGTACTCACCCTCTTGGTATTGTCCAAAACTCTGGGGTCAGGCTGACCATAGTTGGGGGGATTGGCATGTGGGTCATAGCCCAGCCTGGAAAGCATGGGAGCGATAACGGCCATGTCCCTCACCACATCCGGTGGGATCTTTCCCACCCATTTGGACAAGGCTTCCACGTTTACCGGCTTAATGACCTGGTCTGTGGACCTCTCCACCCTAAAACAACAGATACAGATGCAGAATTTAGTTTTCATGTCAACTATAAACAGAATAAGTATTCTGGTACATGTCTGCAATGATGAGGATAACAGACTTTAATCTGAGATCATCTGGTTAAATAGCTGATAACTGGCAATAAATATGTAAACATGTTTGTTTTACTTTTTCTTTTTTTACTTTGTATTCTATCTAGGATTTATTTGTTGCTACAACACAGAGATTTCATTACAACTGCACATTACCATTTATTAAAAGATTACTCAAACAATGACAGAGTTTAAATTACTGGCTCATCTGTACTCTGATCAAGCAAAGGGAAAAACTTAAAAAATCCACAATGTTAGAGGAAATCGTTTTCAATGTAACCTAAACCCCTGTGTCTCAAACAAATACCTGCTGAGGCCCAAATCTGCAAATGAGTCTCAGTTAAATGAGTGCGCCTGTGGGAAACTGAAAAGATCAGATCTTTGAGTTTCTGACTGTTCAAAAGATGGAAACATCCAGGGAGACAAAGGAAGATGGACAGAAAGTTCAAAACAACACGCTCTGAAAATGAAAATTACTCATAAAAAGCAATAGACAAATGAGCAGACATTATTTTCCATATACAGTTGCGCAGAAGTTTAGGGCAAGTGTGAAAAAATGCTGTAAACAAAGAATGCTTTCCTTGCATGCTTTATTTTTAATCAACCAACAAAATGCAGTGAATGAACAAAAGAGAAACATAAATCAAAGAAATATTTGATGTGACTACCCTTTGTCTTCAAAACAGGATCAATTCTTCTAGCTACACTTGCACACAGTCTTTAAAGAGACTTGGCTGGTAGGTTGTTCCAAACATCTTGGAGAACTAACCACAGATCTTCTGTGGATGTAGGCTTCCTCACATCATTCATGTAATTCCAGACACACCATGATGTTGTGATCAGGGCTGTGTGGGGGCCATACCATCACTTCCAGGACTCCGTGTTCTTCTTTACACTGAAGTTAGTTCTTAATGGCTGTACGTTTGTGGTGGTTGTCCTGCTGCAGAATAAATTTGGGGCCGATCATACGCCTCCCTGAAGGTATTACATGATGGATAAGTATCTGACTGTATTTCTCAGCAATGAGAACATCATTAATCCTGACCAAATCTCCAACTCCATTTGCAGAAATGCATCCCCAAACATTAAAGGAACCTTTACCATGCTTCATTGTTGCCTGCAGACACTCATTGTAACGCTCTCCAACCCTTCGACCGACAAACTGCCTTCTGCTACAGCCAAATATTTCACATTTTGACTCATCAGTCCAGAGCATCTGCTGACATTGTTCTGCACCCCAGTTCCTATGTTTCTGTACATAGAGTCGCTTGGCCTTGTTCTCACATCGGAGGTTTGGCTTTTTGGCTGCAATTCTTCAATGGAGAGCACTTCTAGCCAGACTTCTCTGGACAGTAGATGGGTGTATCTGGGTCCCACTGGTTTCTGTCAGTTCTGAGCTGATGGCACTGCTGAACATCTTAAATTTCGAAGGGTAATAAGCTTGATGTGTCTTTCATCTGTTGCACGGAGTTTCCTTGGCCGACCACTGTGTCTACGATCCTCAATGTTGTCCGTTTCTTTGTGCTTCTTCAAAAGAGCTTGAACAGCACATCTAGAAACCCCAGTCTGCTTTGAAATCTTTTTTTTTTTTTTTTGGTTTTTGGGCCTGAGTGGCCTTTATTGACAGTGGACAGAGTTTTTGAAGGGGGAGGGAGGTGGGGGAAGACATGCGGCAAAGGTCGCCCGGGACGGGACTCGAACCGGGGACAGCCGCGTCGAGGACCGAAGCCTCTGCACATGGGGCGCCCACTCTAACCACTACGCCACACGACATCCCTGGTTTGAAATCTTTGTCTACGAGAGATCTTGCTGATGCAGTAGAACTACATTGTGTCTTGTTGCTGTGCTCATATTTGTCATGACAAGAAACTATTTTCCAGAGCCTCACCTTGCTAGCAGAGACTGACTGTTCCTCACCCAGGTTTAAGCCTTCTACACAGCTGTTTCTGTTTCAGTTAATGACAGTGTTTCAACCTATGTCTGGCATTGATGATCATTAGCACCTGTTTGATATAATTGGTTGATCAGACACCTGACTATAATCATACAAAATCCCTGACTTTGTGCAAATGTACCTATAAGAATTGATGCTAGTTTGAAGGCAAAAGGAAGTAACACAAAAAATGGATTTAATTTAGATTTTTCTTTTGTTTGCTAACTTTGCATTTTGTAAATTGCTAAACATAAACAATCATAATTTATATTTCTGAAAGCATTCTTTATAGCATTTTTTCACAACTTTGATTTAAAACCTCGGATTATAGCACAACAACATTGTTATCGACGATCTAAGCCTCCACACAGATCAGCCACTGGGTTGAATAAACTCAATCTTTTTCCAGCCCTGGGATGATGTCATAGCCCCACCATAAAAACATACTATACTACGCTATTTTCTCTATGGCAGTAGTTCCCAAAGTTGAAGCAGGGTCCTAACTTGGGGTCATGAATACGTTAGTCTGGGGTCATAAGGTCCTCTCAGAAATTAACCTAAATACCAAATGACAATGGGAAAGCTTTTTGTATTTCTATGTTGAGGAAAACATTTCCAGAAACAGTGGTGGGTTCTTTAAAAAAAGACAACAAAACTGTCTCATGGCTGTTTTTTGAAAAACCTGTTTCTCTTTTCAACAAAGCCTAAGTGAGTCAGGATATATAAACTTATAACAGTGTTACTGCCACAAATATATAGGAAGCTCAGCAGGCTCCCAGTGATACTGTACAATATGCCATGAAATGAACTGATTTGAATGCATTTATAGATTATTTTAAGATCTGCCATTATTGAGTGAGTTCTATAAAAAGTATAAAAACAAAAATAAAATTTTCACCAAAATTGAATAATTACAGTAATTTGATGTGAAATGTGTCAAAGTGAAATAACCATTATGGCTCCTCCTAATCCTGATATTAACATTAATTTTTGAACAGTTTAACCAATTAGAAGCCAGAAAACCGAACACAAGTCTTAGAGCAGATAATAGGGAAAGATAAAAATGCCCTTAGGAATTTTTGCTATTTTATGACGAACTATTTTCAGCCGAAACACATTCACACACTCACTCTTCATATTAGAATTAGGATTTACATCCAACAATCTTCCCTGCCTCAAGATTTAACAACAGACCCTTTCCAAAAACTTAGAATATCATGAAAAAGTTTATTTATTTCCGTAATTCCATTCAAAACCTTAAACTTCCATAGATTATGGATTAAGGGCTCACAACTTAAATGATTTCAAGTATTTAGAGGTTTATTTGTATATAATTTGGGCTTCCAGCTCATAAAACCCACGACAACAGGAATTAAAAAAATTAGAATACTGTGAAGAAATCAGTCCAAATTTTACAGGGCATGAATGTTTTAAACTGAGTGTCACACACTACTAATCTTCTAAACTCAAAGCACCTGCACAGGTTTCCCCAGGTGTCATTAAATTGCTTCATTTTGGTTCAGTTGTCTCAGTTAGGTTCAATATGGGGAAGACTGCAGACTTGACAACTGGCCAGAAGACCATCATTGATCATGGGTAAGCCACAAAAGTTCATAGCAAAGGAGGCTGGCTGTTCACAGAGTGCTGTTTCCAAGCATATCAATGGAAAGTCTAGTGGAAGGGCAAAATGGGGCAGGAGAAGATGCACCAGCAGAAGAGCTGACCGTGGGCTTCAGCTGATTATCAAACGGAGAAGATTCATGAATCTGGCAGAAATCCACAGAGAGCGGAATGAAGCAGGACTCACAGCTTCAAAAACCACCACATTCAGCCGCATCAGGGAGATGGGCTACAACTGTCGGGTTCCTCGGGTCAAACCACTTCTGAGCCTGGGCCAACATAGGAAGTGTCTAAGCTGGGCCAAGGAAAAGAAGGACTGGACTGTTGGCCAGTGGTCCAAGGTCCTCTTTTCCCATGAAAGTAAAGTGTGCCTTTCATTCGGGAATCATGGTCCAAGGGTTTGGAGGAAGACAGAACCCAAGCCGCTTGAAGTCCAGTTTGAAATATCCACAGTCAGTGATGATTTGGGTTGCAATGTCCGGTGCAGGTGTTGGTAAACTCTGCTTTCTTAAATCCAAGATCACCTCATCAGTCTACCAGAATGTCTTAGAGGACTTCATGATTCCTTCTGCTGAGGATCTGTATGGAGATGCAGATTTCATCTTCCAACAGGACCTGGCCGCTGCCCATAAAGTCAGAAGCACCAAAACCTGGGTTGGTGCCCATGCTATCACAGTACTTGACTGGCCAGCCAACTCTCCGGACCTGAACCCCGTTGAGAATCTATGAGGTATTATCAAGAGGAGAATGAGGGCCCCCAGACCCAAAAACAACGTAGAGCTGACGGCAAGCATCAAGGAAATCTGGGCTTCCATGACTCCCAGGGAATGCCACAGGCTGATAGCCTCAATGCCACAGCGCATCGAGGCAGTGATTAAGGCAAAGGGATTCCCTACCAAGTATTGAAGATTGACACATCGTTTCGAAAGTACCATATTTAGATTGATTTGATCTTAATTTCTTTCTTTTTTTTCTGCAAAGAAGTAAAGAAGTAAGTGGTGATTTTAAATTCCTGTTTTCGTGGGTTTTATGAGCTGGAAGCCCAAATTATGTACAAATAAACAACTATAATCTGTGGAGTTTTAAATGTTTGAATGGAATTATGGAAATAAACTTTTCCATGATATTCAAATTTTTTGCAAAGGGTCTGTATATCACAGGTATAATGGCAATTATAAGGCAGATAGTAGCAAGAATCGTTTATTTTTTGGATTAAATACAACCCCCTGTAGTTCACTAAATCCAAAAAGTTATTGTTCTCTCTCAGGCTGGGACTAGTTCCATCAGATCGCTCTCCTCCCCCACAACTCTATCTACCACCTGCCATCCAACCCCTCTGCTCCTGTGTTTCCTGGTTGATTATATACTTCAATGCAGCAATTCACTTTCCTCTAATTCATTTACTTTGCAATTGAATCTTTACACTGTACGGGTATAGTCTCCTGCATGATTAATAGGGTGAGCTGGTTTTGCCATCTCAGGAGAATGCTGTAGATGCATTTTGAGAGGTGGGCTACGATCCAAACAACCACTCCGCAATAAATGGAGAGAGAATCACTTTAGGTAACTCCATCAAGGCCCAGGAGGCTTCTGAGGAGAGCTTAACAGTGCTGTTAGAAGCAGGCAACTTTTCATGCAAACAGAAGGTCTGTACTGCTCAGTGGAACAGTAGTAAAATTCAGAGTCCTCCCAAAACATTTAAATTGTGTTGAACATGTAGTAAAAGCTCTAGTGAAAGTAGTAATCCTATTTTTGCTCAGTCAATTCTAGGGGTGCAACAGATCAAAAAACTCACGGTTCGGATCTTTCCTCGGATCAGAGTCACGGATCGGATCATTTTTCGGATCAGCAAAAAAAAAAAAAAAAAGACAAGACAAATAAACATAACTTTTGTCTTTTCATTTATTAACACTTTCAAATTATTAAATTAAAATGTACAAAATCAACTTAAAATGGGGAAACTTAAGGGGGAAAATAGAGACTGATGACCAGTCGCTGATCCCAAAAAGTTAAAAAAAGAAATAAAACTTGATGTCCGGATTTTGTCCTCAGTCACCCATTAGGAAGGCGGTCTTTGTATCAGGATCCACCTACTACTCTAGGTCGTTCTCCTCCCAGGTAACAGCATGTGCGGCGATCCTTGCTCGCTTCTCAAAACAAGAGGTGAAACGGTACTCACAGGCGAGGCAGCGCTCGCAGTTTTGCTGGAGAGGTGTGCGCCAGTCATCGCTCGCGGTGTTCCGGCCAGTGGGTTTTGCTGTCCTGCCTCAGCTCCTTTCATGTGCAGCCTAACAAGTTTTTGCGCACCTTTAACAAAGCAGCTGATTGCTGCGCTCCTCCTCCTGACTCATCCAGATAAGTTCAGTTTTTCTCTTGGAGCTTCACAGAGGGAAAACAAATTCAAACAAAACACACCAAATCCACACAAACAAACCATGCAAAATAAATACAAAAATATACAAATATTTCCCACTGTGCAACACATATGCATTAGTTAGCCTATATTCTCAGTGTTTACAGAGCAGTCCCTGCAAAGTTTTTAGTTAAACTATAGAAGAGACTATAGGATTAGTGTGTGTCTGACATGGTGGGGGGCGTGGCATCACCATCGGTCAGCCATCTCGATGGACGATGACAACTTTTTTTTTTTTCATAAATCAATCTGCGGTTAATGTGTGTGCCGAACCGAAGATATTGATCCGAACGGCTCACGGATCAATGATGATCCGTTGCACCACTAGTCACTTCCTATCACACAGTCTGTGTTTTGTGTTTTAAAGCAACATTAATGTCTTTACTAGTTTAGCCAGAGATGGTTGTGGTGATGAAACAAACATGCTCAATAGGAGAAGTTGTGCAAGGATTCAAGGAACTTTTATTGTCATACCATCTCACGTTACATGTGATGGTATGTATGTATGTATGAAATTAGGACTCAGGTCCGGAATTATAATTATACTATTTAAATTAAATTAGTAAGAAAAAAAAATTTTATATAAATAAATGTAATAAATAAATATAAATAAATGTGCTCTACAGGACACAGCTGGAGTTCAGCAGTCTAACCGCTGCAGGGAAGAAGCTCTTATTGAGCCTGGTGGTCTTGCTCTGTATGCTCCTCAGCCACCTGCCTGAGGGCAGGGGCTGAAACAGGCTATTAGCGGGATGGGTGGAGTCCTTCAGGATGAGGAGGGCCCGTCCCCTGCATCGGGACGTGTAGAGGTCCGAGGTGGTGGGAAGCGTGCTCTCTACAGTCCTTTGTGCAGCATTCATCACCCGCTGCAGAGCCTTCCTCTCAGCAGCAGTACAGCTGCCGTGCCACACGGTGATGCAGGTGCAGATGACGCTCTCCACTGCCCAGTGATAGAAACTCCTCAGGACGGAGCTCCCAAGTCCAGCTCCCCACAGCTTCCTTAGGAAGTAGAGACGCTGGTGGGCCTTCTTGACCAGACGGGAAGTGTTGGCATTCCAGGTGAGGTCATTGGATATGTGCACACCCAGGTCTCCTAGCCTTTAACTGTCCCAGCGCATCCGCCCGCTTTCCTCTCTTCTGTTTTCGGGCACATCGTTTCCTCTTGCCCGTTGCTCCCCGAATCCTGCTGTGCCACTCCATTGTCCTCAGGAGCCGTTGGCGTCAGAGAGCAGGTTTAAGTTTTTGTGAAATTATTATTACCGAACTGTCCCTGATGTCTGTCAGTTCAGTTGAGCTGTACTTCAGCCCTGAATTTAGCACTAAATTAGTGCTAAAAGTCCCCACGAAGGGCAACAAATTAGGCTTAATTCTGGGAGCTGGAGAAGCCGCTGCAACACTGTGCGCCGCCATAGCAACCCGTGCAATGGTCAATACTAGTTTTACTATCAGAACATTTTAACAAGAAGATGAAAGACTGCTGAGCAAATATGTAACAGGCTAATTACAGTGTGCAACACAAACATGTGATGCATGAAAATCATTCTGAAGGAGCTTCTGCCTCGATCCCCATCTTATAGTTTATTCTATTGTTGACAGTCCTCTCAAATATAGGAAGACCTTTAGCCCATGCTTTTCAGCTGACCCACGAATGTGACAGAGATGTGTGAGCCTAATGGGTTTTATACAGTGCTAAGATGCTAATTAAGGACAAGCATAATAGGAAAAATCCCTTACACCATTATGTTGTACTTACAGTGCGTTAGAATGAAAATATTTGATCTGTAATCTTTTTTCATATTAGTTTAATTTCTGAAAGTTACCTTGGCTCTTACCAGTTTGGTCCTGAATACCAGCTTTTTGGGCTTTTCCACCAAAAAAGAACCGATGCTAGTTCAGAACTGATTTTCCACTAATGCGGGGTCTAATCGGTGCTGCGTCATCTAAAGTGTTGCAACGCAACTGTATACGCCGACATGAGGAGACGAAGACAGGACGTGCGCAAACAGAGAGATTTATTAATGGAGTTTATCGTGCCCTTTTAAGTGCTGTTGTTGTGCTTCTACTGTCGGACCAACATATTTCTAGCTTCCATTGTTATGAATGAAAATGACGGTATAGCCTTTCACCTCACTATGTAAAGCTTATGTAATCCCGCCCCCACACCTTGGTTGCATCAAGCATCAGCTCTGGCCCAACAAGGAGTTAGTGTTAGATTAAGCAGCAGTTTGGAACCAAGAAACAAGTGCTTTAGTGATGGAAAACCAAATAACTGCTTCTAAGTCAGGCTCTGGCACTGAACCAGCACTGGAAGAAGGCTCTTTGATATCTGGTTCCAGACATTTGACAGGTCAGCTATAAGGATGTTTTTCAAAGGCCACATGCAGCTCACTACTTTGCATTGGCTTCAACATAGCAAAAAGCTTAACAGCCCTAAAGATGATTCATTTGGTTTTACAATCATTTTTGCTTTACCTCTTTTTCTCAAGGTCCTCAATCAGCACTTCATATTTTTAAAACCTCAAAATAAAAGCACTCTTCCATTCAAATATAATGGAGATACAGTCCAGTCTACCAAGGAGATGTACCATAAGTCAGTTCTTATAACTAGAAACAAATTGCATTTCCTGCAGAAATGCAATGTGAATGCTGCAAGCTGAATGTGTTTGCTGAAAACTGCAGAAGTATTTGAAGTCAACTTCTGAAAAAACTTGCTGAAATGTAATAAATAAGCAGAATCAGCAGAAGAGAGAAGTCTGCCAAGCTTATTACATAGAAAGCTGTCAAGATTAGCTAAATAATAATGTTATTGCACCAACACACCTGAACCAAAGGAAAGTATCTGGCCTCTGCCAAACTTGATGGCATGCTGAAGTGGTCATTCAACACTATGTCGGAGCAGTAATGCATCTAAAACCTGCAGGGCAGTAGCTCTCGAGGACTGATGTTAGAGACCCCTGCCTTAGGGTTTCCATTCTAGATAGAAAAGAAAGTGGATCAAGAATCTCCAGGCCTGAGCTTTCCATCATGCCCAGAAGGACCTTAGCACAGTTAAATCTGGAAGATACCATTTTGTATTCTGGTCTCTCCAAATATGGAAGATTGCCCCACTTCCCTCCTCATTCAACCTTAACTCAGTATTCAGAATATTAAACACATATTTCACTGGTAGAGCAGGACTTCTGTCGTAGCTAAAACCTGTCTCTTAATGGACATACTAATGTGATGCCAAGTAGGCTGGGGATGCATATATGTCAATTTAATCAGAATACGTACATATTTAAAATAGATTATTAAAATAATAGATTTCTATTTAAAAGAATTCAGCAATTATTTCCCATTACGAGCTGGATCACACACACACACCCGCTCCTGTCTTGCTATGCTTGTGTTGACATTGTATTGACTTCCATTGATTTTACTATGCCTAACCCAGACACTTTCCCTAAACCTAAGTGATACATGCCTAACCCTAACCTAATTCACACCATACCTCTAAACCTAACTAGTAGAGTTTAATAGCTTGTTAAACATTGTGGGGACCAGGCAAAATGTCCTCACAACTACAGAGGTCCACACAAGGGTGGTGGGCTGTCAAAGGTTGGTCCACACAAGTATAGCTATACATGTACACACACACACACACACACACACACACACACACACACACACACAAACACACACACACACACACACACACACACACACACACAGGTTCTTAGAGAAACTTTAGAAAGAATCAGACAATAAAACAGAAACCCAAAGTCTGAATGTCTGGTAGAGATAGTAAAGACTGGAACTGAGGGCAGAACTCAAACACTAAGTATTTTAGTCATCTGCACAGTAACCCACATCCTCCTCTCTTCTTGGCTTTAGAAAGGACAAAAAAACAAAATGTTCGTTCTCCTGCTGATGCTTTTAATGGCCTTCAGTGTGTGAATTATTAATTGCTGGCCCCCACTTACACAGCATGGTGTTCTGCAGCAACTGTGTCTGATAAGGAGATCACACAAAGACATCAAGATCCCAAAGAGGGTGGCGCTAGGGAATTTTGAAAGGCTGCCTCTTCTGGGGATAAGTAATGGAGCAGGTCTCTCAGCTAGACGGGGCTTCCATTAAATCAAGGCTAGGTAATTGCTGTTAATGCTGAGACAAGGTCCCAGTCTGGGGCCTGGGTGCCCACTGATAGAGAAGATTTTCATCTAGATAGAGACCCAAAGCATAAGGAGCAGGAGTGCTGGTGGCTGGGGGGGTGATTTTAATGCACTGCATGTCAAGGACTGTGAGGAGGTGAGACGAAATGTTCATGATGGTAAAAGGCAGATGGACTTCCCTGAAGCCTACTTGTAGCCATCCTCATTTTCGATCAAACTGTATCAGTATCTATTTATCCCTAAATGGATACTGATACAGAGATAACAGCCTGCAGCAACAGGTGACTAACCTGGACAAAACTTACTGGACCAAGGTCAACCTTTAGGAACACACGAGTCCTGACTGCAAACACTAGTCTAGTAGATATCGCGTCTTGGAAAATGATTCCTACTCAATCGACTTTTATAAAAACAGCCCAATAAGTGTAAAAAATGCTTAGTACCAAGGGTTTGGTTTTTTACTTCCCAATTACGCAAAGAAAAATCTGAAGTGTGGTGTGCACATGTACCGAGGACTCCTAAATCAATAGTTGGTAGAACCACGTTTCTGCAATCTAAAGCCCATTTGTTTTAATGAAATAGCCCAATCACTGTCAGGTTGGATGGACAGTATCTGTGAACTCCCTGGATTGTCCTTGTATCCCTTACACAGCTTGGGGCAGCCTGCAAATCACAGTTTGTATGCCTTTTCTGATAATGGCTTTCTTCTCATCACTCTTAAAAAAAGGTCAGATTTGTTGAGTGTATAACTCCATAGCTGGACATGTTCTTCCACCCGAGTTGCAGAGCTCTGCAACTCCTCAAGTGATTCTACAGGCCTCTTGGCTGCTTCTCTGACCATTTCTATTCCTGCCCAGTCGAGCAGTCGTGTCTTTGTAGAGTCCATTTGCTTTCCATGTTCAGTTGATGGATTGAACAGAGCTCAGTGAGATGTTCAAAGCTTGGATATACTGACTTAGAACCTAAGCCTGCTTTAAACTTCTCCACATTGTTCACCATGAACGGTCTGCTCGGTCATGCTTGGTCTTCATGATGCTGTCTGTTCACCATTGTTCTCAGATAAACCTCTGAGACCTTCATAAAACACCTGGATTTACACAGCTAGACTAGTCCAAATTATATGCAATGATGCCTTCATTGACCACGTTAAAGATGGATTTTTAAGTTTCTGCCCAGCTAGTCACTGGTAAGGCTGAAAATCAGGCCTTTCTGATCACCAGTTTCCAGCTGCTTCACTAACATTTATTCCCGTTTATGACTTTACTCTCATTTCCTTCCTGGTCAGATTTGATATATTATTCTCATGACTCTTTAAAGCCTTGCAACATTTTCCCAAACTAAAAATATAGGGAGGAAAGCTGATCTGACAAGCTAATGGACTGATGAGCCTTTAGACAGGATATAATTGTAATCAACTAGATGACATTAGTGGCCGACTGATATGGGGTTTTAAAAGGCTGCCATACATTATAGAATAAACTCTGCAACCAATGGTCAATACATTTTATTATCTGTCATTACCAGTTCTAAAGAAGATATACAGTTCTTGTCAAGCCTTTTTCATCTTTACTCTTTACCATTTAACATGATAACTGAGGCCTGTAGAGTGTGGTGTAGTTTGGTCTGATCTCTACTCCTGGAGACACCAGTAGCAGTGAATGTCTTTTTTTCTCAACAATCTTCCTTGTTGTTGAACAAAGACCTTAAATGTTAAGGAACATAAAAACTCCTGCTTTTCTAGAGGTTAAACTGGTCTACAATGATTAATTAATAAATTAAAACGGTTTAATGTTTGTGGATTTCCCCACTTCACATACATTTAACCCATTAAAAGATCAGGACACTTGCAAAAACCCTTAAATAGCATCTTAATGCACATGCACCGCTTGCTTGACAAAGAAGACCGTTGAATAAAAGGTTGAATAAAAAAGTTCTGGTGTGTTTATCAGCAACGTCAACAGAATCACAAAAAACAGAGGGACCTTGGATTAAATGTAATGATAATAGGCGCATTTCCACAATCGGAACTAAAGGCTAATTTAACCAGATCTTTTTCTGTCGGCCCGCTCCTCTCAGCCGCAGTTTCTCCATACACAATCAGCCCTTTAAGGAATCAGCTAAGACAACCAAGGATCACGACTGTTTCAATTCAATTCAATTTATTTATATAGCGCCAATTCACAACAGATGTCATCTCAAGGCACTTAACAAGAAGTCATTTCAATACATTTATACAAACATTCCAATCTGTTGCAAAGTTTCCTATTTAAGGAATCCCAGCAGATTGCGTCAGTCATTGGCGTGAGGTTGGGCCCCGTTAATGCAGACTTTCCAACCACAGCAATCCTTCAGCAATCCCTCATACTGAGCAAGCATGTGGTGACGGTGGAGAGGAAAAACTCCCCTTTAACAGGAAGAAACCTCCAACAGAACCAGGCTCAGTAGGAGCGGCCATCTGCCACGACCGTCTGGGGGTTTGAGAAGACAGAGCAGAAACACAGAAGGAACAGAAGATCTGATATAAGAGAACTTTCTATGTTACAGGAAGTAAAAAGTTAATAACAGGACACAGTGGATGTTCAGTTACTGGGAGCATCATCCCAGTCGATGCCCCCCGTCCAACAGGGCATTCCAGCCAAGCAGGATACCAGACCAGGTATGTCTTCTATGGAGAGAAAAACACTGAGAGAAAACAAAGTTAACAGTCGAAATAGCAGAATGTACTGTAATACAACTGGAGAGTAGTAGGAGAAAAGGAAGTCTAAGCCTATAGCAGCATAACTACAGAGATAGCTCAGGATGACCTTAGCCACTCGAACTATAAGCTTTATCAAAAAGGAAAGTTTTAAGCCTGGCCTTAAAAGTAAACAGAGTGTCTGCCTCACGGACTAAAGCTGGGAGCTGGTTCCACAGGAGAGGAGCCTGAAAACTAAAAGATCTGCCTCCCATTCTACTTTTAGAAATCCTAGAGCTGATTATTAAGGGCTTTGTATGTAAGAAGAAAGATCTTAAATTCTATTCTGGATTTAACAGGGAGCCAATGAAGGGAAGCTAAAGCAGGAGAAAGGTGATCTCTCTTTTTAATATTCATCAGAACGCTTGCTGCCGCATTTTGGATCAACTGAAGGCTTTTAATGACATTTTGTGGACGACCTGATAGTAAAGAATTACAGTAGTCCAGCCTTGAGGTAACAAATGCATGGACTAGTTTCTCAGCATCACTCCTGGACAGGATGTTTCTAATTTTAGCAATATTCCGGAGGTGAAAAAAACAAATCCTAGAAACCTGTTTAATATGGGATTTAAATGTCAAGTCTTGGTCAAAAATAATGCCGAGGTTCTTTACGTTATTACTGGGGGCCAATTTAATGCCATTCAGATGAAGTGATTGACTAATCAGTTTCTGTTTAAGAACTTCTGGTCCAAAGACAGAAACTTCTGTCTTGTCAGAATTTAAGAGCAAAAAGTTTAGATTCATCCATGTTTTTATGTCTTCCAGACTTGCTTGTAATCTACCTAACTGACTGGGTTCATCAGGATTTATGGATAAATATAGTTGTGTATCATCGGCATAGCTGTGGAAATTCATCCCATGCTGTCTAATGATTCTACCAATTGGAAGCATATATATGGTGAAAAGAATTGGTCAAAGCAAAAAACTCTGTGGAACTCCACAAGTAACCCTTGAGAGTTAAGAAGATTTATCATTTAGATGAACAAACTGGAATCTATCAGACAAATATGATTTAAACCAGCCTAGTGCTGTTCCTTTGATATTTGCAACTTGTTCAAGCCTTTCTAAGAGAATATTATGATCGACTGTGTCAAAAGCAGCACTGAGATCTAAAAAACCCAGAACAGACACAAGTCCATTATCTGAGGCCATGAGAATATCATTAGTAACCTTCACCAGTGCTGTTTCAGTGCTATGATGAGCTCTAAAACCTGACTGAAACTCTTCAAACAGCTCGTTACTGTTTCAGCAGCGAGTAGCATCACTGGTCAGAGCCAAAAGGGGCACAGAGCAGCAGAAATAAGAGATCCACATGGAAGAAGCAGCGCTTGTTTCTGCGTTTCTGTTTGCTCTTGTTATAAACTGCTTAGCCAGCAGCACTTCTTATTTTTACAAAGCCAGCTGTTTGGCGACGTCTGCTTATTTCCCTCTGAATTACAACCAATCAGCACAACGTAACTACAGCTCCCTCTGAGTGACTCAATTGGGCCATTCCAAGTACATACCCTCATACAGGTACTCCGTTGGCCTGGCCAGCTCAAGTGGAGACACACATATATCGGGAAGGTCTGGTTAAATTACCCGGAAGTTCCGACACGTCTTTTGTTATGAAAGATCTTAATTTGTTCAGTTCTGTGTGTGTGTGTGTTTTCTTGTATAGCTATCCTATTTAGGACCTGCTCTGGCATATTCACTACCCTTCTGAAGACAGATGGACCTTATAGGGTGCGTGTGTGTGGCATGATAGACATTTATTTTCAAAATACAGATTTTTTAGACCATTTCTTTTTGAAACTCCGTATACAGTAGGCTACTATATAAAAGTTTTAGGCAGGTGTGAAAAAATGCTGTAAAACAATGCTTTCAGAAATATAAATGATGTTTTAATTAACTTAATGAATTTAATCTATTTACAAAATGCAAAGTGAGCAAACAAAAAAATCTAAATTAAATCAATATTTGGTGTTACTTCCTTTTCTCTTCCAACCAGCATCAATTCTTATAGGTACATTTGCACAAAGTCAGGGATTATGTAGGATTATAGTCAGGTGTATGATCAATTATAACAAACAGGTGCTTATGATCATCAATGCCACACTTAAAGGTTGGATATGGAACTTGAACACTATAGCAACATTTAGTGGGTCTAAGTTGTAGCTACAACAATGGAAAAATAATTCCAGCTGTTGGGTTGCCTGGTTCGCTGTCGATACGCCCAGTTACCAGCCTGAACTGCGTCCAGTGAGGAATGTATTTAAGAGCAGTTTAACTGACAGCTAAAGTTAGCAAGTGACTTAGCTTACCGATCCAGGAGGAAAGTCGCCTTTGACGCCGTGGACATGTTTTATGTGGGTCCATCTAGTGTAGGCATCCCCTAAAACTACTCTAGTTTCTGTTCTACTCCGGTCACTCCTCTCCTGAGACGGACAACGATATCTCCTCTAGGGCTCTGAAGATGCTGCTTGACTTGCATACTCAGCCATTTTTTCCAAATACCAGCCAAGTTGTATACGACCACTTAGTTGGATCATAGAGACCGTATCTGGAACCCCGCGGCCGCTACTGGTGGTAGGTGTAAACATTACGTCATTGTCGTGCCCGTTAAAATGTATATTTTAATACTATTTTATTATATTTAAATTAAAATGATTTCATTTTGCACCATTTGAAACACCCGTGGAGGTATTATAATTTTTTTTAATAGCTTTTTATGAAAATGTTCCGTATTCAACCTTTAAGTTGAAACAGTCATTAACTGAAACAGAAACAGGGCTTAAAACTGGGTGAGGAACAGTCAAACTCTGCTAGCAAGGTGAAGTTCTGGAAGATAGTTTCATGTGATGGCAAGATTGAGCACAGCAACAACACCACCACGCAAATTGTCCATAGTTTATAGTGACCTATTTTCATATGGCTTCCTGGTTTTGCCCCGCCTACCCATTTACCTGTCCAATGAATGAAACAAGTGCTTTTTATGAGAAACCAGGATCCTGTTGCATTTACTTGCAGTGTCAATAGGACACACCAAAAAATAGGTAGAATTCTTTTTTTATAACTGGTCTGGACCAAAGCAAGAAAATTAACCGACCTTCCTGGTATGAATAAACCCGAAGAAATCAGTATGTGAAGTTAATTAGTCTTTCTAAATTGTCTTTAGGTGTCTGCATAGTTGTCTGTCCTCTATGTCTCTGTGTTTGCATGTGACTGTTGACCTGTTCAGGGTGTACCCAGCTTCTCTCCCAGAGACTGCTAGAGATAGGAACGAGTAGAATCATTCAGCTGCTCTCCTTTTTATTTTACTGCTAAAATCAGATTTTTCCAGCATTCAGACAACACAAACATAGTGGGCATTGCAAAAGAGCCTCTCTGTGCTGATCTTCAACCCTCTGGTTTAAGTCCCAGTTCATTAATATTTGATGAGAATCAATGTGTGAAGAGATGACCAGTGTAGTAAATGGCCACAGATGTGACTATGGATCCAGAAAAGCTCTCCTCCTTTTTCCCCTTGACAGACATTTTCTTTGCCGTTTTGTCCTCATGTTTTCCTTTCACTGAAGCTCTTGTGACATGCTATGGCTGCTTTCACAAAGAAGCTTATATAGTTCCTTGTTTTCACTGAAACATGGCCACTGAGGGTTGTGTTCTAAATGATCGGATACATCCACTAACATAAAGGGTCTTAGGAAGAAGAGCCATTCAAAGACGTCCATGCAGACAGAGGGGTCTGCTCTTAAAGTAGCATGGCTGCAGAGCACCAAAGACTACACACACACCTTTCAACCAATTATTTCCCATCCTGTTGACCTACAGTTAAAACTCAAAATATTAACACCTGTAATTTATTTTTACCAACATGGAAGCAAAACAAACATTTTGGAGTGACCCAGTCAGAGTCCTGACTTGAATCTGATGAAGAATCTGTTGGAAGGAGCAAAAGATTAGGGTGATGGAAGAGGCGTTCCATCCTCCAAAACTTGGAGTTCATCGCTAAATATTGTCAAATAACAGTGGAAACATGTAAAATACTGTACAGCAATTCAACAAATGACAAAGATGTATCTATTAATGCTTGAGAAAGACATAAATCATTTTCAACAAGCAATTTTTGATTACATTTAAATAAAAGCAGCTTTCTTTAAAAAGTATTCATGTATTGTTTTTATGATCTTTTGGGACATGCCGTCACATTTAGTGTCAGAAACAAACTTCCTGGTTAAATAGACGTTTTAAACAAATCTGCCAGGGGTATGAATACTTTTGGGCCAAACTGTATGTGCTAAATAAAGAGAAGTAGCTGAGCTGCAGCAGCAATGACTTACAATGTGAATTTATTTTAAAGGGGAGATTAAATCATTGCAATAAAAAAGGAGAAAAAAATCTCTGCTGTAAATCTGGCTTCTATTTGGCCTCATCACTCTGGTCCCACTCTTTTCTCATGACCTCATCAACATTCACTGAAGTCTGAACTAGTTTCTTTTTTATCAGGTCAAATCTAAACATAAAACAATGGATTTATAGATTGTACAATACTAACAATCTTTCTGCTACAAACAGTCCCCTGTCTAACAAAGTAACCACAGCAGACATACCTGGTAGCAGGTCACTCTGAAAAAAACGTGAAAAAAACTCAACTATGTCTAGGCTGGAAGAACCTTCTAGAAAGGAAACTGGGTTTTCTACTGAGTCATGTCTGACATTCTAGCAGGCAGCTACTTAAACATGAAGGGAGACATTAGCAAGGGAAGGCAATTTTATTTGTATAGCAGACTTTCAACAACATGGTTATTAGCAGATAACAGGAAGGCTAAACGTGTTACAGCCATGCTACTCCATTTTATCCTCCTCCATGATCCAATTCACCTTATCATGGAGCATCCTGCAATCAAATATCTCACCTTAAGGCAATGCTAATCACACTAATATAAAATGATAAAGATAGTTTGAAATGTCATCTGTGTAGCAAAGTTGACTGAAATAAAAGTGAAATCTTCTTCAGCTGCAGAGCTGTGTAATCCAAACTACTCTCTCTCACACAGTGTGACTTTGTCTCTGCTCCTGATGTAAGCAGTTAAGTGTTTATGACATATTGAGCTTATTTTTAGCTACAAAATATAAATAACAAAAAAAATTGAACTTTTGCATTTTCCTATGCAAAAGCAAAGGGAAAAAAAGATAAATATAGATATTTTGGTTACAGTTAAGCATGGGGTTGAGGGATCTAGGTGTTTTGACACCCACACTTTTATTAGTGACCAGATAAAACACCCTCAGTTTTCCAGCAGTTTTTCTCAAAAGTGTTTGGAGCTATATTGGTTTCCGTAACCTGAGCATGCAGTTAGACTAATGAAAGCTCTTATTTCTATGTGACAAAAACAATATTTTGTGGTGTGACACCATATGTGGGTTTAAAACTCACACATGATCACCTAACACATGTTCTCCTCCTGCTCCAAATGCTTCAAGCACGAGCTCAGGTCTGCTGCGGTGCTCACATGTGCTCCATTCTGATCCTCCTGCTTCTTGTGTATGTCCTCTGTGCTCCCTGAACGCAGAGCACAGGTGCTGAAAATATCATTTGATGCCGTTAAAGCTGACACTTTGAAATAACCGGCTGATGTTTGCGCTCTCTAAAAGATCAGATCCGATATCCTGTCATTCACTGTACAGTGAGTGTACGAGAATGAAATTATGCTACAGCAGCTCAGACAAACCAAGACAAAGAAAATAAAACACATAATAATGATAAGACATAAAAATAAACATAGCATAAATAAATAATGATGATAAAATAATAAAACCACCATGTTAGCAGAAAAACTGCTTGGAATATTTAAAAACTGGCAAGGAGACAAGAACCTTCCACAAGAGGAGTCTGATGGCATGTGAAAACAAACCTGGTCCTACACAGAATGCTGTAGAACCTTTTCCTAGAGGCTAGCAGTGAGAACAGTCCATGGGATTTTTTTCTGCTGTTCTCCACTCTCCTCACCGACCCCCAGTCAGAAACACTGCAGCCTCCACACCACACACAGATGCAGCTGGTCAGGATACTCACTAAGATGCTTGTTTTCATCCTCCGCAGGAAGTGCAACTGCTGTTGTGCTTTCTTGGATCATTTTCGGGGCCATTTCAGGAACCAACAGAGTACCTGATGGGAGTATGTAATCGGAATGGTTGGATCGAGTCCCTCAGTGGGAGCTGTGGTGACGTCACACTGATTGGTTGTAATTCAGAGGGAAATAAGCAGACTTTGCCAAATAACCAGTTTAGTAAAAATAAGAGGAGTTGCTGGTGAAACAGTTTATAACAAACAGCAAACAACACAGCAACAAGCTCTGCTTCTTCCATTTCGATCTCTGGTGATTTCCACTGCTAGGGGGCGCTGATCAGTAACGCTACTCGCTGCTGAAACTGTGTGATATGCGGTTGTCTTGAAATGGCCCAGTGTTTCCCACACATAGACGAATCTGTGGCGGCGCGCCACAGATTAAACTCTGACCGCCACAGATTCAACACAGACCAAAAAAAATAAATAAATAAATAAAATTCAACACAGACCAAAATATAACAAATAAATAAAATTCAACACCGACCAAAAAATAACAAATAAATAAAATTCAACACAGACCAAAAAATAACAAATAAATAAAATTCAACACCGACCAAAAAAATAACTTAATAAAATTCAACACCGACCAACAAATAACAAATAAATAAAATTCAACACCGACCAACAAATAACAAATAAATAAAATTCAACACCGACCAAAAAATAACAAATAAATAAAATTCAACACCGACCGTCACATATTGCGTTTCTTTTTTCTGCTATTTAAAAACACGCAGCGTATTTGTTCAGCTGCATTCCTTTACCTGCTCTCTCTTCTCTCCGTCACTCACGCATCTCTCTCGCTCGCGCTCTCTCTCTCTCACACACACACACACACACACACACACACACACACACACACACACACACACACACACACACACACACACACACACACACACACACACACACACACACACACACACACACACACACACACACACACACACACACACACACACACACACACACACACACACACACACACAGCCCCTCCCCTCACACCTGTCTGGATGACCTGTGGAGGCGTGGCCTATCATCCGTGGCCTATTTGGTGCAGAGAAGACGGCTGGCAAAAGGTTGGTATCTCGTGAAGGCTTTTAACACACAATCACAGATTAAAAAGTGCTATAAATATAATATATTATATAATATTTTAAATTCTGAATACAATAGTTTCAGTGTGTTGATGTTACTGTAGGTCCTGACCCTTAGCAAACAAGCGATTGCGGCTTCTTTAGAAAGTTAACTATAGTCACAAGTTTGCGGTAAAATGTAGGTTAGCCTAGTTGGATTGTCGAGGTCAAAACACTATATGTAGCAGCTGTGAATCAAATAAACGTATTATAAATTAGGCTGTTTTTTTGGTACGGTGTGTGTATAGGGTGTATGTGTGTGTATATTGTTGTATAGGGTGTTAAAATTAATTCAATAAAGTCTGTGTAACCAAATATTAACTTTATATTATTAACCTTTAGGAATTAGGAAATCCCAGCCAAACCTCTACCTCCGTCACCCCCCCGCCAACCACCACACATTGCTGGTTAAATGACCCTGAAGTTTAGAGGTCCACTTTTTCAGTGCTGCCCGGGGCGTCCTCCCCAACCGTAGCCCAGTGCAGTTCATGTTCAACAGACGTCAGCGTATGTGTAGCTTCACGTATGAAACATGAAGGAAATGTCCTTCATTCCATCACAGTGGCGACTAATGTGTGGCAGAGAGCAGCGTACTCATAGCTGGTAGATATGTTTCTGTGTCTGACAGGTGGCAAACATCCCATTGGTCAAACTGATGCAAAAACTATGAAAACGCTGCAAAGTTAGAGTTCTGTATTAAATTGACAGCAAAAAAAACTAAAACTGGAGGATAGACTTTAAGTCTTTGGGAGAATAATGCTTTTTATTTTCTATTAGTTTGAATAAACTGTTTCTTCTCAGTTTCTTCTACTGACCAGTAGACTAGGAGTCTTTGTGATACAGTGTTATGCTTGTGTAGCCTGTCTTTGTTGGAGGTTCTCCTCATTACAGACAGTGTGGTATGAAAGGATGTAAATACACACTATATAGGCTATACAATATTAAATTACTGTATTTATTTCAGATCCACAATACATATTTACAATACATGTCAATAACGTTAACAAATCAATTAAGACTGGTGTAAGCAAAGCTAACACAGACAACTCGTTTTTTTTATTAGATTGCAAAACGTAATTGTGACACACACTCTAAACCAGAAGGTGGCGCTAATGCGCGCCAACTACCATGGCAAACTGAGAAGAAACCGTTTATATCTTGTTTTTTAATTATTATTCCACAAACCACATTATGCTTTCTGTACACCTAGAGACTTTGAAACGATTTAGAAAAGACTCCTAAAGATTATCAGCTCACATCTAAAGACTTGGGTTAACAGTTTTTTAGTCTCAGACTAAAGATTTAATAAACACTGAATCTTGTTGGGACACTATTTAAAAGACAACACCTAGGCTATTTTAGCTTCCCGCAAAATTCCTCCCATTATGCTCAGCATTATACAGTTTCTTTATGTGCGAATGTTGTAGCATTCTTTGCCAAGATTAATGTTATGTCAAATAAAGACTTCCATTCAAAGTGGGTACTGTATCATCAAGTAACTGGTTAACTCGTATCTTTTTAATGCAAGGTGTTTATGCTGTACCACTTGCTCCATGCAGATGCACAGATAGAGCTGGTTTGTGCCTGTATTCCAGGGGGCAAGGTTGGCATAAACTTTGTAATTTATGGCCCATTTCTCAGCCATGCAACACAAATATTGTATTTGTTGTGTATAGACCCTGCCAGGCTTCATAGGTGGCTACAAAACTGTTATTTATAAATATGACACCTATGTTTATAGCCTACTTTCCCGCAGGAACAAAAGAAAATTGATATGTGGCAAGGTGCAAGACAATATCATAAACAGGACTCAAACCCACAATCATCAGTAAGGTAACCCTGCTTATTAACCACTGTGCCATAGCAGTAAAGTGCAACCCAATACAGCCAGGGTACACTATGAAGTGGACAGGACCCCCACACGGTCACACAGTCGAATAAACGGAGAGAACAGATTACGACTCCATGCGCATGGTTTAATAAACCGAGGGTACAGATTCTTACCCCTCAAAAATTATTTCTGCACCTGACCCCTGCCGGGATCTGTAGCTTTGTGCTTCCGCTTGTGTGAAAACAGCTTTATTGGTTGTTGATTGATTTACGTCACAACGACTACACTAGGACTTGCGATAATATCAAACATGTTTGATTGAAAAGACTACAGAAAGACTGTCATAAATCAGGTCCCCAACTGCAGATTATGACCTTCCACAAACCACATTAGAAGCAAAGAAAGTGTTGATCCCACTCGGACAGTCCGAGTTTCCCTCCTGCCTCGTTCATGCAAACATATGGGGGGCTGAAGCCCCGCCCCTCATGCGCGTGCACACACAAGCGTCTAAACAGTATCACCTGAATGAAGCTGAAAAAAATGATTGCATTGAAAAAAGGATTGGCATTGTAAAAAAGAAAATCACTTTCAATACAAAAATTTTCACAAGATTTATTTCCGATTCAAAATTAATATTTTCAGTTTCAATAATATTTTCAATGCCAATATTTATTTTCAGTTTCATTTCAAGGTGACACTGTTCTGATCCCATAAACTTGGTCTTAAAACAGAGTAGTGTCATTAAACTTGGCACAATAAATGCAACGCTGTACTCTAAGATCTGAATACAAAGTCTTTTATAAAATTCTGAAAACAAAACAAAATTTAAGTGCACAAATGCTTTAGAGTAAACAAATGTCTAAGATGAAGGGTGCCAATAAAAGAAAAGTTCGGTTTCTTTCAAGTATGTAAACATTATGAAAAATAAATCAATTAATGAAACTAAGATGTGCAAATTCAAGGCCTCCAACCTCTCATAAACCCAGTCCTTTGTTACCTGTTCCATGTATTTATCTGGGTGATGTGACAGCACAATGTGGATTCTCTGTTCAGATCATACAGGTCCTTCTCAAAAAATTAGCATATTGTGATAAAGTTCATTCTTTTCCATAATGTAATGATAAAAATTAAACTTTCATATATTTTAGATTCATTGCACACCAACTGAAATATTTCAGGTCTTTTATTGTTTTAAAACTGATGATTTTGGCATACAGCTCATGAAAACCCAAAATTCCTATCTCAAAAAATTAGCATATCATGAAAAGGTTCTCTAAACGAGCTATTAACCTAATCATCTGAATCAACTAATTAACTCTAAACACCTGCAAAAGATTCCTGAGGCTTTTAAAAACTCCCAGCCTGGTTCATTACTCAAAACCGCAATCATGGGTAAGACTGGCGACCTGACTGCTGCCCAGAAGGCCATCATTGACACCCTCAAGCAAGAGGGTAAGACACAGAAATAAATTTCTGAACGAATAGGCTGTTCCCAGAGTGCTGTATCAAGGCACCTCAGTGGGAAGTCTGTGGGAAGGAAAAAGTATGGCAGAAAACGCTGCACAACGAGAAGAGGTGACCGGACCCTGAGGAAGATTGTGGAGAAGGACCGATTCCAGACCTTGGGGGACCTGCGGAAGCAGTGGACTGAGTCTGGAGTAGAAACATCCAGAGCCACCGTGCACAGGCGTGTGCAGGAAATGGGCTACAGGTGCCGCATTCCCCAGGTCAAGCCACTTTTGAACCAGAAACAGCGGCAGAAGCGCCTGACCTGGGCTACAGAGAAGCAGCACTGGACTGTTGCACAGTGGTCCAAAGTACTTTTTTCGGATGACAGCAAATTTTGCATGTCATTCGGAAATCAAGGTGCCAGAGTCTGGAGGAAGACTGGGGAGAAGGAAATGCCAAAATGCCTGAAGTCCAGTGTCAAGTTCCCACAGTCAGTGATGGTCTGGGGTGCCATGTCAGCTGCTGGTGTTGGTCCACTGTGTTGTATCAAGGGCAGGGTCAATGCAGCTAGCTATCAGGAGATGTTGGAGCACTTCATGCTTCCATCTGCTGAAAAGCTTTATGGAGATGAAGATTTCATTTTTCAGCACGACCTGGCACCTGCTCACAGTGCCAAAACCACTGGTAAATGCTTTACTGACCATGGTATTACTGTGCTCAATTGGCCTGCCAACTCTCCTGACCTGAACCCCATAGAGAATCTGTGGGATATTGTGATGAGGAAGTTGAGAGACGCAAGACCCAACACTCTGGATGAGCTTAAGGCTGCTATCGAAGCATCCTGGGCCTCCATAACACCTCAGCAGTGCCACAGGCTGATTGCCTCCATGCCACGCCGCATTGAAGCAGTCATTTCTGCAAAAAGGATTCCCGACCAAGTACTGAGTGCATAACTGAACATAATTATTTGAAGATTGACTTTTTTTGTATTAAAAACACTTTTCTTTTATTGGTCGGATGAAATATGCTAATTTTTTGAGATAGGAATTTTGGGTTTTCATGAGCTGTATGCCAAAATCAGCAGTTTTAAAACAATAAAAGACCTGAAATATTTCAGTTGGTGTGCAATGAATCTAAAGTATATGAAAGTTTAATTTTGATGATTACATTATGGAAAAGAATGAACTTTATCACAATATGCTAATTTTTTGAGAAGGACCTGTATATTAATAAAAATGTATCAAAATAATTGCTATTGAATATAAAAATTATCATTTTAAAATTTGATGGGTAAAAGTAAATTATGACTGGATTTTTTTTTAGCACTCTGTTAGGGCTGGATGATTTGGACCAAAACTAATATCTCGATATTTTTCATCTGAAATCCGATTTTCGATTTGTACCTAGATATTTTTCTTCCCAAAAAGTATTGACAAAAAAGCTATTCAGAATCTAAGCTACATGTCTCAAATGTCACCCAGGCACTTAAATAGACATACATGTCCTCTAATTCCAGTCAACTCAACATCCCTAGAATCAGAACCAAACATGGAGAATCAGCTTTCAGTTCCTATGCTCCTCTAATCTGGAACAAATTTACAGACAACTGCAAAGCTGCTGAAACACTGACTTCTTTTAAATCACAACTAAAAACCCATTTGTTCAGAGCTGCCTTTGAGTAATGCTTTCATGTATCATATGTTTTGTGTGTGCTTCTTGCTTTATTGCTGTTTTTACTTACTGTTTTACTAAATTCATGTCATGTTTATAAGTGTCATATGTTTTGGCGGTGTTTTGTTGCTATTTTTACTTTATCCCCTAATCATGTAAAGCACCTTGAATTACCTTGTTGTTGAAAGCCATGCCTTACAGCTGTAGATGTACATTAGAAACAGCGTCAAAAATGAAGTATCAGCATATATTAATAACTAAATTTCTTGAATAAAATAATGTTTTATTCTTCCGAACCAAAATAGTTATAGGTTTGCTATTAAAAAAGTATTGTTTTGGGGAAATTCATCCTGGGAGCTTGGTTCTGAGAGTCCAAAAAGACCAATTTAATAGAGAATATAGTGTTGTTGTTTTTTTTCTTTTGTACTTTGTAAAAACTAAGTAGGGCATGTTTAGTAGGCATCGAACGTTGCTTGCCAACTCCCATTAAACAGAAGTTTATGGCTTGTGGTATTTTCGGTGTTTTATGTTATAGTTTTTAAATGTCCTACGTTATTGAACTCTCCATACATTTCAAACGTTCCTTGAATGCACCACAGGTGTGCGATGCAGTACAGTACAGACAAGTTTCTGCCTTTCTGCGTGTTGTGAAGGGTTCTGAAAATTCGAGAGGGGAGCTTGTAAAATGATTACAACAGGTGCACTGATGAGCGTACCGGGACTCTGTGAGAACGTTCTCAGCACTCAGAGAACAGGTGGAATTCTAAAGAGCTATCTTTAGAAGTGGTGGTACGGAGAACCGTTGCATACCGGCCCACTTAAAGCAGAGCTAACCAGCGGCTCCTCTTCAACACTCTTCCTCATGCCTTCGTCTGTCTCCATGCTGCTGTGACTTCTGGACTGATGCAGCAGTGGGGTTGTGGTGAGATTCACGTTCAGTGAGAACGAGAGGTGTAGCAATGTGACGGAGGGGCAGGAGGGCAGAAAACTAACTGGTCTATTTATATCGATATAAAAGATATTGGGTCATTCTTGTATCATATATGAAACACTGGCGACATTTAAAAAAGAAAAACTCGAGATATCATCCAGCCCTAATTATAAATAGAACATGAATAGACTGTATTGACGTCACAGTGGAGGCATTACAAATGTTATGGCAGCACATGCATAAAAAACAAAAAAACAAAAACAAAAATTACTTCTCATAATGCGCCACAAAGATGGGTGCCCGCTGAGACTAAAAAGATTTTTTGTTTACTGGGTTGAATAAAGTTTGTTGCTTTCAGACCAGGGTTGGTTTGGAGCGCTCCGAGACCGCTTCTTCAGCTGGGTCTTGCTTTGCTTTTTTGGTATGCATCAGAGCTCGCTGGGTTTTATTCACATCAGATCGGTATTCACCAAGGGAGGAAACGAATTTAAGTTTGTTTTTAAGCAAACTGAACCAGGCTGGTGTGAATACGCCCTTAATTTGCTTGTGTTGTCCATTTGTTACAACATACCATTAAGCTCCATCTATCATCAAGAGCAGTCGTAAAAAGAAGATTTACAAAACCCACTGAGGTCAACCAAAGCATCTGATTTCTCCAGAAACCTGCTGAGCAGTCGAATCTATTGTCCTAACAGCCAATGTTGTCCATGGAGGAGTTACTCAATAGTTGCTATTATTGCCAGAGACACTCTGCGGGAAAAGAGATTCTAATAAGAACCATAGCTGTTTTCATCTGCAGACTATAAAAATGAAAACCAAAATGTTTCCAAAGGACATGAGGGGTATTTTTCTGCTGCTACGTGGCAGGAAAAGGGTGTTTCTAGAAGAGAGGGGGGTGGGAAAGAAGTGAGGTTGAAGCCCTTTCACTGTGTCAACAACTTCCAGAGCATGACCTCCCAAATCAGCCCAACCAAAACAGTCTTGACAGCAGGCACAGCCATTAGGACACCCTACCTACAGAACAGCAGTGCTTACATAAGATCAGATGTTTCAGGTCATTAATGAGCTGGTTCCTCTCAGCAGCATGGCTCACTTCCAAACGAAACTGAATGATGGAAATTCAGGTGAGTTTAGGAAACAAAACAGCATACACATAAATGTAAGGTTCTGGACTGCAGAGGCCACACAACATGGTTCCAGTTACTTCAGAGGCTAGCTGCTAGCCACTCTGCCCTTTTTCTCGTCTTCACAGGTCTGCCTAAAAAGTCAATCAGACAGCTACAGCTGATCCAGAACGCTGCCGCTCGTGTTCCTCACTAAAACGAGGAAAGTAGAGCACATCACCCAAGTTCTAAAGTCCTTGCACTGGCTCCCTGTAGCTCAGAGAATAGACGAGTAAATACTTTTACTAGTTTATAAATCATTGAATGGTTTAGCACCAAAGTATGTTGAAGATCTGCTGTTACTATAGCAACCCCACCAGACCACTCAGGTCCTCTAATTCCAGTCTACTCAACATCCCTAGAATCAGAACCAAACATGGAGAAGCAGCTTTCAGTTTCTATGCTCCCCTTATCTGGAACAGACTTCCAGACAACTGCAAAGCTGCTGAAACACTGAGTTCTTTTAAATCACAACTAAAAACCCATTTGTTCAGAGGTGTCTTTGAGTAATGTTTTTATATGTCATATGCCCTGTGTGTGTGTTTTATCCTTTATTGCTGTTTTTACTTTATTCCCATATCATGTAAAGCACCTTGAATTACCTTGTTGTTGAAAGTGTGCTATACTAATAAATTTGCCTTGCCTTCCTCCCCATGCACGCTGCATACATAAACACTCAGAAGTTGGCATGCCCAAGCTAATTTTTACTGAGTTTGGGAATGTGGTATTTGATGAACCTTGCTCACCATGTGGAGCATGAGAACCCTGTGACAATCTTCTTACAGCCTCAGATATTTACTGAACCACTGGAACATCAGCAATGATCCATTTAAATATTGTGAAACTGTAGGAAAATAATCTAATTAAATCTAATTGAAGTGAAGCCAGTGCATACGAGTTCATGTGTAATCATAGCAGACGGCTTCTAAAGGCTGCATTCCAAACAGCTTAAGTAACCAAATGTCCAGAGAAAAAAAAAAAAAGTGAAGAGAAAATGAGTCATGTAGTCAGATAATGAATCAGTGTATCCTCACTGGTGCACAGACCTGGAAATATGTCATTTGTCCCTGAGAGGGCATGGCTTGGTTAGCAGTCTACCAAGACAGTCAACAGCGTCCCCTACTCTACCTTTCTTTAAATATATAAGCGTTTAATGTGACATCAGAGCTAAATTTGAAAAAAGGCGGCTTGTATTACTTACCTGGAAAGGGAAACTCCACCTGCTTTCCCAATTAGCTCCTCATGGTGAAGGACAGCATCATTCCAAGGAACATCAAGGAATTTCAACAGTGTCCGCATCCATTTCTCAGGATGGAGGACCAGCTGTTCATAGTTCATTGGGAGGCATTTGTCCGCTGCCTCCAAGCACTGAGTGTACATTGTTTCTATCGCTCGACTCCACTTGGTCAGGCAGTCCCGATAGCTGCCCAGGTCAAAGCCTGCAATGGTCACTTTCCGTGAGATCATGGAGTGAACCGATGCCCTCCCATCACGAATCATGAGCACAAACTTGGCACGTGGGAAAATCTTGGCCAGATAGGAGAGCGACTTTAGTGCAAACGGGTCTTTATTGCAGAGGAAGTTGGCCGGCTCACCATGCTTGACAATGATTTCCAGCAGGAAGGCCTGCATGGCAGCGTCCAGCACCTCATCGGTTACACCGGCCTCGTCCAGGCGCATCTTCTCCCGCCCTGAACGGCTCCACATCTGCTTCATGGCCAGGATACGTGGAATGACACGCGTTTCCTCTCCACAGCGCACGTCGGGGTGGGCATCTAACATCGCTCTCATCAGTGTGGTCCCACTTCTGGGCACCCCCCCAATGAAGATCAGTGGCATGTCCTTGTTGTAAACAAAAGGTGTGCTGAGATTCTGGCCTGTCCGCAGGGTGGTCCGCATGCTGCCTCCCAGAGCGGATAGAGGCACGACCCCTCCTCGATGGCTGTGATCCACAAAACGATGGTGACAGTCCATGGCATGCCGGCCAAGGTAGAATACTGTGATGGAGCTGATGACCAGACAGGCCACCAACAGGTTCTGTTTCAGCCTGCCCATCGGGTCGTAGATCTCAAACACGGTGGAATGATTTCACTTTGGGGGGGGGGGGTGACTTAGGAAAAGGGTCGAGGAAAAACAACTTAAGGGTAGTGAAGGTTCCCGCCCTTTATAGCTCTTTGCTTGGAACCCAGCGTGGACGAGGCTCCTTGGTCCACAGCAGGTGGCGAGTCCCCAGCTCCATGAGGCCTGTGTTGTGGCACAGCATAAAAAGCACAGTTAGCTCAGATTGTATAGTCAAAGGTTTCAGAAGCAACTAAAAACACACTGAGATGATGATCAACAACTTAAAGAGGCACAATAGCAGCAGACATAATAACCCCTACTTCTAGCTTCAACAGAACTGAGTGACTCATGCAGAGGGTTTACAGGGTTAACCTTGAGATAGCCATTTAAATCCAGTCAACCAATTATTTACCTACTAAACTACACTGATTGTTTTTATTACGACTCCAAAGCCTGGCCTGATAGACCTCCATGTGACCTTTTTCCTCCCAAATAAACTATATTTTGCTCGATAACCAAAGGAAGTTTAGATTTGAACTGAATAAAATTATGTTAAACTCCATCCCATAATATATTCTAAGACTAAACCATAAACTTACGTCTGCTGATTAAGTACACAGAAAGAATGTGGTAAAGCCCATAAAATGAAACAGGCCAATATATTCTGCAGGATCCGAGTCTTTGCAGCCAGCCATCACTTCACCATCTGCTTCCTTTTTTCACACCATACTACCAACTTCTTCTCATGAGGGCTCAACATGCATAATGACCCATTTGACTGCTGTTGTTTTTAAGCAAGAGTCCTCTGTTAACGCCTAGTTATATTGCTAAGAAGAGGTTAACAACAAGGCATCCCAGCTAAAGCCTGTCGTTAGCCTCTCTGGGAGGGGGAGCTGGTGCAACACGAAGCTGCACATCAAGTATTCCTTCTAAGCAGTGACTCTAGAAGGTAACAAATGATCATTCTGACAGAGCACCATCTGATGTGTAAAAATCATTCTCTTCTCCTGTTGTTGGGCTTTGTCTTTTCAACCCACCCACACATTCTCTCACATCTCTGTCTTCTCCTTGCTGACTCTGTGTTAAAGGGAAGAGACAACCACTAAACCTCCCAGGCTGCCTACACCTTTGCTAAGTCGCCACAAGTAGAGACAGGTCCTGCTGTCTTCTTACGTCTACTGAAAGTCCACCCACTCAATCTGTTCAGACTTTCAAATATAAAAATGCATTCAGAGTCATTTCTGATGTGCTTAATACTTATAAGAAAGGCCTCCTTAAAAAGGCAGTGGAGCAGAACAGTTAAACGAGCTATTTGGAAACCTGTGTAGTACAATAGTGAGTAATAAATCACCAGAGATGCACAAGAGGAAGACAGGAAGGTAAGTCATGCAGCAGAGCAAAACAATGCAGAAAATGTGTCAAACCAAGAGGGGATAGGTGTGAAAGATGGCACTAGATTAGTCACTGGTTCCACTGCATGCCTTTAAACTACTAATCCAACACCACTTGCACACAGCCTGGGTGCTTTACATCAAATATACGAAGGGCAGGATAGCTGCACTAAAACATGAGATGATCTGTTTTAAAGATCACTTAAAAACCACTAAAACCAGCGGTGGCCAAACTTTTTCTCACTAAGGCCAGAAATGTCAAGATGAAAGCCCTTTGGGGGTTACAACATTATTTTTCTTTAAGTTAAAAAATATATTTTCTTATGTTAACTGCTCCATAAATGAACTAAAGTTTTTATTGACGCGAACTAAACAGTCCCATTTTTGGATTAGAAGATCTGTAAATTCTTGTAGATCTAAAACATATGGATCGTCTGTCATGATTGTGTAATTAAAGGGCAGGCAGTCTTTTTTTTTGGGGTCATATATTTTTTATCATTATTTTAAGTACCACAACAAAAAGTGGACATGTGCTAATTTTTCCTATAAACCCTTTGCTGAATTAATCTTTGGGTAAGAGGCACCCAAATCTGCTTTTGAGTAAGACTTGCAGAACGTTTGTGGCTCAATTAACTACAAGATTAAGGTGAAACGTGTACCCATGTTTAATTAGTAATGGTTTTATGTATGAATGAGTGAAACCTATATAAATGGGTATAGTGTTTGCAAAGATATTTTATTTGATAGTTAAGTTCTTCTTTGATGTTGTTTAGAAGCCCAACCAGGGACAAGAGTTGAAAATTTGCATATGCTATCACAAAGCATCACATCAGTTGCAACTCGTCTAAAAAAAATTAAAAAGTGTCCATTTACATCAACCACCTGGACTTCCAGGGCAGATTAGCTTCATTCTAGAGCTGTGGTCCAGGGCTGCTCAAAATCATACAGAGGGCCACAAATGGCCCCCGGACAACACTATGGACACCCCTGTTCTGTACTCATGCTACATCAATAGGCAGATTTGATTATTACAAGGTTAAAGCTCTGGCATCTTCTGAATAGTGATGCCCTTCTAGGCCTTTTGGAGAAACTTCCACCATCCTGTGGATCCAGACGGCCTTGGTCTTCTTCATCATGACAACCTGATGTTCGGATCAGACCACCTGTCCATTCATCTGGGGTTCTGGAATGAATTTATGATATCTGGTGCATCTGAATGGAATTAAGTTGAACTTAGAAACGGGTGAAGCTTATACACTTGTAAACTGTTGGTTTTTGGCTGCCTGCCTTTTCAAGTGAATTATTGGGATGGAAACCTGGCACAATGTGTTTTTATTCTTGGCACACAGTAAACTTCCAGTTCTGACAGAAAGATGGCTTAGATTTAGAACATCTCAGAAAACCTCAGAGAACATAATTTTTTTCTATTTTCTTGCTGTTGAAGTCAGCGGCTGCCATTACATTTTTAGAACAACTACTTCTGCAGAATATTAACTATAACCAAAATAAACGTGCTCAACACTTCTGTGATGACACCACACAGCCTTGTTGTTTATTCTCATTGTTAACGCGACAGTGGCTAATATTCATTTCTAGTGTGAGCAGACTAGAAACAGTTAAACTCTACCTAGAAAGATTATCCAATCAGGGAAGACAAAAAAATCTGACCAGGAACTAAAAGAAACCTTTAATCCAACCATGTTATATTACCAATTAAAGCAGATTTGGTAAAACAATAAGTAACCTCAATGTTTTTCTCTGATAAAGCACCACCAATAACTCTTTAATGTAACACCGTTTCAAAACTGTAACTGCCAGGCTACAAGCAGGTTCTCTGTGACCAGTCTGGCTACCGGAGCAGATAGCCCTGCTCATTAACCAGCTAATATCAGCTTGCCAAGCCTGTTTTCCACCGGCGCGAATCGGATGCGTCCCAGAAGTGTTGTGTTGCGGCCCTCTCCTAAATTTACGTGGTGGGTCTATTTTATAAATGCACTATGTTTCTAGAACAAGTTATTCTCAGCAGTTTAGATCAGACCAGACAGGAAATTAGACACAGGAGCAGTGTAAAGCATTCGGCTAATTCCAAAATAAATGGTAAGTACAGATTACCAATTGCTTAGCTATGAAAAAACAAAACAAAGGTTATCACCTGTGACAAGTTTGAAGTCAGTTGGTCTAATTTGTTAGTTTTCATCATGAACAACAAGACGTTAATCCTTACAGTGGAGAATCACCCAATTTATATGAAACCACTGATCATTTTTACAAAGACAATATGAAAAAGGAGAAGGCATGGACAGAAATATCTGCAGTTTTGGGAGTGGATGCTGTGTTTATGATAATTATTAACATTGAATAAAGTTTCTTACTACATACTACTCTTCAAGTTATGCAAATACAAGTGTCCTGTGATTTTCTGATCCTCCGGGAGCAGCTGGGTGGTCAAACGCTCCAGGTAGGAAGGGAAAACACATCTATCACGTTATGAGTCAGGTGGAAAGCAGGGGTCTGACTTCTGTTATGCTACAAAGATCAGAATGACAAGAAGCTATGTTGTGTGCAATCCAGACATGAAAAAGGTTTTATTCTCTATTTTGATTAAGCTTATGTACAAATTAACAAAATTATAAATATATACGATTGAGGGAATTTGTTTTTGTTTTTAAAATAGGAAAAATTGTTGCTTTTCTGATTAATAGAGAAGAAATGTACTGTAAAAATACTGCAAAACCATGCAATTGTGGCAACCACACCATGATAACCTCATACTGGCCCATGTGGCATCCATCCATCCATTTTCCATACCCGTCCATCCTAATGCAGGGTCGCTGGTGCCTATCTCCAGCGGTCAAGGGGCGAGAGGCAGGGTACACCCTGGACAGGGCGCCAATCCATCGCAGGGCAACACAGAGACATACAGGACAGACAACCATACACGCACACCTAAGGGCAATTTAGAGGAACCAATTCACCCAACAGTCATGTTTTTGGACTGTGGGAGTACCCAGAGAGAACCCACGCATGCACAGGGAGAGCATGCAAACTCCATGCAGAAAGACCCCAAGCCAGGATTCGAACCCAGGACCAAGGCAACATTGCTACCAACTGTGCCAACTGTGCAGCCCCCAATGTGGCATATTGACTAAAATTAGTGTTTTTTTTAGTTAGAAATTTTAAAATGCTTTTCACTCAACAGAGAAACATGACAACGCTTTAGTTGATAAACTGATGGTGGTTAAGATACAGAGAATTATGTTACACCTCACACCAGCACTGAAATGTGTTACTGTTAAATTAATTGAGCCTCATCTCTCCTGTTACCCATTTCCATCCCACAGGATATTCTTCCATTGATCTGTTGGGGGGGAAAAGGGAAGTGGATGCTGTTCTCCCAGGAGCAGCAGAAGCAGAAGTGAAACCATAGTAAAGTGCACAGTTTCTAATGAACGGGACTCTTCACCTCTCATCTTCATTCATTTGTGACAGTAGTAGGTAAAACAGAGCAATAATTACTGCAGTCAGATTTCTTCGATTAAATGTTTAACTATTCAAGGTCAAGTTTCAAGTTTACTTCATCAGAATGAAAACAAGCTGCTGTGTATACTCCATCTGAAAATTAACCAATAGACTAATCAGAACTACTAATAAGAAAAAAGCACAAGCCCAGGAATTCTGACTTCCCTATTCCCACCTGTACAGAATGAAGCATGATTTGAAGTTTCAACTGGGTGGAGATAAAGAAGGGAACGATGGACAGTTGAGACACGCAAAGATCCGATTACAAGTTGGGAGACATTAACGATGCACCCTTCAGGCTTCTCCTAGCTCATACACGTTTCCAGTTTACCTTGGAGGTCTGACCTGTGGATTCCAATTTTGACCACTTCAGACTTTTAACATAGAGAAAAAACGGTGCAGCAGGTTCATTGATAAAAGTACTTGTTTTGTGAAGGTATTCCTAGAATATTCCTACGTCCCTAAATATCAGATTTATATTAAATTCTAAAAAGTGGGGATTAAAGTGGATTTGGTGTTGAACATGCTGATGGTTGATGCAATGGAAAATGTTGCCATTTTAGTTATTTTTTATGAATTTATTGATTGAGAAAAAAAAAGTTCTATATCAATGTTCTATTTCCATTTTCACTTGATTAGAGCCGATCAAGAGAAAAGTAGCTCATTTCAATACATCAGATTGACACATCTCTAGAGGAAGTTATTTTTCAGAAACATATATTGGATGCACAAAGTATTTGGACTGTGTACAGCCAGAGTGTTTGTTGTATTGATAACCAAGGGGATTAATTAACACAGCAGGTGGTGTTTACTGCACTTTTAAAAAGAATTACCTAACCTATATAAGACATCAACTAAGATGGCTTACTGTAACGTTGTCTAGAGACAGTCATTTCCTAAAAGTCAGCAAAAAACATAATATATGATACACCTATGTGATTATAGATGGTTTCTTCTGGTATTACATTACAGCCAGTTCTATGGAAATGAAAGATCAGCAGAAGCTTTTTGTACTGGTACATAAGATCCATTAACTGGACTGTTTCAAGCTCCGTTTTTAATTCCAGCTTCTCAGATGGTGTAGTGATAATACAGTTACAATCAGCTAGACATCTATCAAACATGCAAAGAACCCAACTGCAGTTGGTGGAGGTGCAGCAGCATCATGTGATATAACAGCATCGTCTGTTGAAGCAGGTCTGAGATATTCTTATGAGCCCTGCATATGAAGGTGAGAGCTTTAAGCTCGACACCCTAGATCTTTCTTAGAGACTTGAGTACTTTAGACAGTCAGTACTGAAGAGCCCCCTCCACTTAGAAACGGTTTGTGTGACAGCATTTTAGAAAGAAATTGAAGGTGAGAGAGAAATGACACGATATGAATGATTTGCAAGGATCATTAGTGGCGCTAACGTTCGTATCTGCTCCGAGCTCTCCATCAGCACCAGGCTAAAGGGATACTCCAGTTTATCAATAAGAGTGGACACATTTGTGCACCTCTAGTTAAAAATCTAAAATATGAAGAGTAACTCTACTATGAAAAAAATTCATAAAAAAAAAAAAACTTAATTTCAGATTGCTGAAAGCTTTATTCTATGTGAAAACACAAACAGGAAGTACCATTTATTTTTTCTTCATTAAGAGTGGTTCCACAATCAGAACTTCAGAGTAGTTTTACTGGATCATCACTGCACTAGGGTTGTCAAAATAATTGATATCTCGATATAATCAATGATTAAAAAAAATATTATTCAAAGATACTTATTTGCATCAGAATCATTACAAATTGACCTTTTCACATTTGCCCAAATTGTCGTAATTGTCATGCTGCAACAACAGATATTTAGGCCCTGCCCTCTAATGAGCTGCAACTGGAAGTTTTAAACTCTGCCAACATGGCGAGTACAGCCAGAAAGAAGCATAAGTGACCCTCTTTAGTCAACAATGCTAACATAAAAGTGTTGTTTGGAGATACTTTCTGGAGAGGAAAAAGGGGGATGCCGAAGGATGACCCATGCTAGCTTCGCTAATGTACGAGCTAACACTAGGACACTGATGTTTGAGAACAACTTATAAAAGGTCTATAAAGCTCCTGGATCTGCAACAGTTAGATCTTCCGGACAACAGAAGCTAAAGCTATCTGTTTAAATATTAGCTACACAGTTAGCCCAGTGATGGCGCTGTCAGTCTGAGCTCCCTGTCAAGATGTGCTTCCCAGCTGCCAAGTTCCAAACCACACAACGCTTCGTTCTACTGTAATACGAATAGGAAAATGTTCATTAGCTGTCGGCTCTGTCCCGTCAAATGCAAATACTGAATTGTGAACAGGCGGGGCTTCACTGTATTATCTTTAGAAGTTATCTTTCTAACCCCAACATCAACCAATCTAAACAGTTCTCTGGGACCAGAACATTTTAAATATCTGTAATGTACATTACATAAGGCTAAAGAGCTGCTATTTGCTGTCCATTTGTCTGTCAGTGTTTCTACTCAATGTGTTGCTTTTATAGCTTCAGCTAATCCAGCTAGAAACTACTGATCAGGCCTGAAATCTAGGTGTAGTAATGGACTCAGACCTGAACCTCCAGGGTCATGTTAAAACAATAACAAGGTTAGCGTTCTGTCACCTGAAGAACATTTCTAGGATTAAAGGACTGATGTCGCAACACGATGAAATGATTTGAGCTGAAACAGAATTTTTTGATAGTCCCTAAGCGAACCATAGCCTTAACTTCACGTCGGTCAGATCTCACAGCAAGGGAGGAGCGGAGGAATTTGTTCCGGATAAATGTTTCAGTGACTCAGGTAAAGGTTGCATCCCGTTTTGAACCGATCCTCGACGCACTAAAACACTAAACGTAGCAATAATAAACCAAATAAAATACTACGATCAGTTGTCTTAAGCAGGACTCCCCTCTCCCGGCTCGCTGCGAATCCGTTACAGAGAGACACAGGAAACTTACCCAGGTCGCGCTGCTAACAACACCTGTGGCTTTTAAAATGTCCCCCTCGGTTCTGCCCCTGGTCCTCAGAAGCGAAAAAACGCTTTAAAAAACACAACAGGGTTGAATAGGCCAGCCAGCTGAAATGAATTAGAATAAGGCCCCGTTTACATGAAGGAAGGACGCAGATATTTCCCTACAGTTTAGCCTCTCATTTACACGAAAACCCCGTTTTTATCACAGAAAACGATTATTTCTAAAAACTCCGGCCAAAGTGGAGATTTCCATTTTCTTTGTTTTAAGTGTTTGCGTGTGGACAGAAATAACCGGAGTTTTCAGCTCCGCAAAGTCACTTTCCAGGATAAAAATGCTCCGACATCACTTGTGCTATCTGTGTTTCCACTCAGAAACAGCATTTATGCCCTCAGAGATGTGGCATCATCGATTGTCCAAGCGCTTTTTGCTTGTTAGCTTTAACAAGCTCATGTAGAAGTTAGAGGTTAGAACCATTGACTGTATATGGTTAGAACATAGAAAGTTACTCTGAGTGGATAGGATTTGGGGGAACTACTGCCCCCTACAGGTCTGGCAGGTCTATGAATGTGCTTAAAAAAATAAAAATAAAACATACTTATGTGGTTAGGTGTGGACGTAATTTTACAGTCTATGGTGTGGACGGAGATTTGTTTTATTTAAACGAGGTGGTGAAAATATTCGTAAAAAAAAAAAAAAAACGGCTACGTGTGCACATTGCCTAAGCTTTATTGACAAACTAAACCAAAGGTTTCAGCCATTCAAATTATAACGTGTCATAAAATGTTTAAAAGATTAAAATGCATCAAAATAAGCCTTTAATTTTAGTTACTAACAATTAAAAACTATATAATATAATGGTTAATAATATGACTTTTCTTTGTATTTACTGATGTTACTCAGGTCTCTTGATTTGTTTCTGTCTTACAAACTTATTCATGATAAAAAAGTGGTGGTGGAGGTATCGATCGATATCAATCAATATGACTATTCCCTTTATTGATATGCTTTTTTTCTATATCGCCCAGCCCTACTCACAGGTCTGCCTAAAAAGTCAATCAGACAGCTGCAGCTGATCCAGAACGCTGCCGCTCGTGTTCCTCACTAGAACCAGGAAAGTAGAGCACATCACCCCAGTTCTAAAGTCCTTACACTGGCTCCCTGTAGCTCAGAGAATAGACTTCTAAATACTTTTACTAGTTTATAAATCATTGAATAGTTTAGCACCAAAGTATGTTGAAGATCTGCTGTTACTATAGCAACCCACCAGACCACTCAGGTCCTCTAATTCCAGTCTACTTAACATCTCTAGAATCAGAACCAAACATGGAGAAGCAGCTTTCAGTTTCTATGCTCCTCTAATCTGGAACAAACTTCCAGAAAATTGCAAAGCTGCTGAAACACTGAGTTCTTTTAAATCACAACTAAAAACGTATCTGTTTAGAGCTGCCTTTTAGAAATGCTTTAATGTTTTATATGTTTTGTGTGTGTTTCATGCTTTATTGCCGTTTTTACTTTATCCCCTTAATCATGTAAAGCACATTGAGTTATCTTGTTGTTGAAAGTGTGCTATACAGATAAAATTGCCTTGGCTTTATGGATTATTGACAGTCAGTGAATATTCCTAACTAAACTATGTTTAGGGAGAAAACATATCTAGTTATTGAAAAAGCAGTAAAACTGCAACAAGGCAGTCCCTACTATGTTCACCAGCCTGTATAGTAGTAGATGTAGAGAGTAGAAAGCATCAGGGCCTGTCAAGCCAAATAATCCTTGGAGCTCTGAGGGTCATTGTGAGGGAAGCAACTCCTCTAATGTTTACAACAACTACAATTTACCCGATGCCTACAAGTCGGTTTGTTCATTTTTGGTAAAAGTCCCTACAGTTACATCGCTTGGATGGATCATGACTACATTTCCACTGGTTCCTGTTCTGTGAGAAAGTCAAATGTAAGATGGAAGAAAGGTCCTCCATGGATGATTTTGTGAAGACCACCATCCTCCAGCAGATCTTAGTGTCAGAACAAGGAGAATTTGAATCTATTATGTTTTACAAAACAATTACATTAGAAACTTCACACAGCCCTGAATGATTGTGTTACATGACCTGATTCGTTGTGAACCGCCACGCTCTGCTGACAGAGCATGAATATGCTAAGAGTCTGATGTCCTGCTTATTTTTAGCAACCATCATTGCAGCTTATTTGGGCCATAAGTTGTGAAAGGGCCACTTCTAATTAATATACACGTCAAAGTTTTTAATAGTTCTCTGTGTAGTGAATGGTTAAGCATAATGTCTCCTTAAAGCTTACACAAGATGCTGTGGGATGCACCAGTTTGTGATATAGTGGTGAGTATTACATTTAGCAATTAATTGACAGCTCAATTCTATATGTGTATTAAAAATCAAATCAGTCTTATTACATAAAATGCTTTTATCAGTCTCTAACCTATCAGAAATCTATCTGTGGGAAAGTTTTCATTATCTTCTTCAAGGAGCCTTCATGACATATGTTAAAGCTGCAGTAGGTAACTCAGAGAGCAGACTTTGCTTGAAAATTTAAACCCAAACAAGCTTCACATCACTCCCCCTCCCTCTCCGATGCACTCAAGCCCCGCCTCCAATGCCCTCCTCCCTCCTTCAGCTGCGCTACTGGCGTAACAACTGCCAAAGATAATCAGCTGACGCGACGTAGGAAACAAACTTTTGTGAATATTTCCTAACAGTAAACCACATATGACAACATTAGCTGTGAGTGCACGGATGATCGCACGCGCTGCGGAGGTTTACTGTAATACCACCACCAAAAAAAAAATTAATCAAGCAAGGGTAATTACCTGTCAAGCAGAAACATTGCCAACTCGGAATCGGTTTTAAACACTTTCAGGTCCCATAGCTCCCTCCACCTCTCAAAGGCTACGCCAATATTTACCCTCGTTTTATCTCAGGCTCCGTCAACTTCTTTCTTCTTAACTTTTTTTTTTTCCTCCTCGGTCATCTTCTTTTTTGTTGGCAGCGGCAGTACGGGCAGTTTCTCTTTAGGTGGCTGTTACATAGCTGTTACATAGCGGTTGCGTAGCGGAGCGAGAGGCGGGTCGCAGTGTGTGTGTGTGTGTGTGTGTGAGGAGTGATAGACAGATGTCAGACACTCCATCAGACGCTGCTCTGGCTCTGATTGGCTGTTTGCTACCGGGCGCGGTGGATTCTTCCAAACCGCTGTAGGGGCTGTAGGCGTGACCAATTGAGTTGCTTTTTTAACAGATTACAAATCTCTTTTCCTACTTTCAGGACATATGGACAGTTTTAGAAAATATCACAAAAAGTTACCTACTGCAGCTTTAAACAAAGCTGTGAGGAAATTTTTTTATTTAATCATAATATTAACACTTCAACTGGAAATAGAGTAATTATTCAGGATCTAGACAGTTAAATTAATCAACCTATTAATTACTGATATACTCTAATGGTAAAGAAAATATCAAATTTGACTACTTAAAAGATAAGTGCTGAGGGGAATCGATAAATGTTCACATAAACTTTAGCAGGCAGCACAGTGTTTATGTTGGTAGCACTGTTGCCTTGCAGCAAGGGTTCAAACCCTTCCGGGGTCTTTCTGCATGGAGTTTTGCATGTTCGGGTTCTCTCCGGGTACTCCGGTTTCCTCCCACAGTCCAAAAACATAACTGTTAGGTGAATTGGTCTTTTTAAATTGCCCTTAGGTATGAGTGTGTAGATGCATTATTGTTTGTCCTGTGTGTCTCTGTGTTGCCCTGTGATGGACTGGCGACCTTTCCAGGGTGTACCCGCCTCTCGCCCCTTGAAGGCTGGAGATAGGCACCAGCCCCCCCCCTGCAACCCTGTATAGGATGGACGGGTACAGAAAATGGACAGATGAATGGATAAACTTTAGCAGATTAAATCTTTAACTTTACAGAGATGGCTATAATTAGCTCCTTCTCTCTCAAAGGATAGGGGGACACCTGGGCAGGTTGTAACACTCAGTGTGACCAATCAGAAATGAGCTATGGTGATGTCATCAATGTAGTCTAAGCATACTTACCAATTACACTGGAAAAGCCACGTCTCTGAGTTGAAAATGGTCTATTCTGGAACCAAAAAACAATTTTTCAGATTAAGTAAAATGTTTAGCATAGTGTCAGTTGCATTTTAGATACAATTATCTCTCTTACATAAGCCAAAGTAGTAGTTTCTCTAGTTTATTTTGACATGTTGGATTAGTGCTAGCTTGGAAGGTAAATGCAAAACCATTAACTTAGTCAGAAGTGGCATCACCGAAAAGCCCAAACAGCAGTATCATGGCAAGCCGACATTAAAGATCTAAAGTTCTGCAGCGTTTTATAAAAATTAAAGAGAAGCAGGTGTAATGCGAAATTCACAATGTAGAATCTGTTTTCCATGGCAGTACAACGGTGATGCTCGAGCATCTTAAAAGGAAGCTGGTTGTAGCCGACGACAAAGAGGCACAGTCGCCTCTGTAAGCTAATTAGCTCGTTAGCTGCTAACATTAGCATCAACAGTAGGGTGATGTCCTCTTTTCCCCGGACATGTCGGCTTTTCCGCTTCTGTCCGGGGAATCTGGGGGACATTCACAGATTGAAAAGAATGTCCGGGGTTCTCTCAGGTGACGTCCTCTACGGCCCGAGCTGCTGCCTAGTGGCTGGTTCTGATCCGTTCATAGACATAAATACATGCTGTAAAACGTACTTGGAAAACAAGATGGAAATCCTTGGGTGGGCTGACATCACTTTGAACTATAGAAACCCAAGAGGTGTATTGCTGAATTTGTTTCTTGATTTTCCAAAAATTCAACTTTCATAAAGAATATATGGATACATTGCCCAGCCCTACCTCATCCTCATCATAATATTAATGTGCACCATCTTTAGATCTATATAAATTAATTTTGTCAAAACAAAGTGTTCCACAGCCCAAACTTCTATTTAAATAATATTAATAAAACCAAATAACCTCTTTAAAAGGTGACAAGACTTGAGAGTTCTCTTGAAAATGATGATGCTTTGGTACAGGAAGCCGAAGGAAATGCAGTCAGGGAAAAGGTTGTTGCTTGGCAACCAAACAAAAAATATCCAGGAAAAAGTTGTAATCTCCACTGCATATTTGAAAGCAAGGAATATGAGCCGAGCTGTCAGAGACGATAGCAGCTAAGAACAACCAAGGACACCTAAGGACAGCGTCTTTATGAGCTCAGGAAACAAGAAGAGTAAAATGTTTGTAGGACACTCTCCCTTTGACTAAATGAATCCAGGTGTCGTCAATAGAAGCTGAACATCTTCTCAAACTTCACTGCATGGACAACACAAACAGCTGCATCCTTTGTCCTAACTAACACACACACACTTCCCCATAAACCCGAGTGTTGCTGGCCAATAACAGCCTGAAGATGCAAAGTAGGAAGATTAAAAAGAACTAGACAGAGAACAACATCTGTATCAAAAAAATAGATCCTGGTTTTCCATTAGTGAGTCTGAAGATATGATTGGAATAGAAGTTGGTCATTTAATTTTTTATTCCATTTTCTTTTGCCTAAAATGTCTATTCATATGGTACGGACTAAAGATTTATGTTTCCAGATCCATAATCAAATCGAAGTAAGTGCTGAGATCATCATCGAGAGGAATCAGACATTTCATTTCTTTATCCATCCCCCATTATTTTATACACACCTTGAAAGTGGACAGTATGATTCATTTTTCTCAGGACATGTACAGAGAGTCAGAGATCAAAATGACCCGATATCCAACCATCCTCATCAGAGGATATGCACTCCAATCCTGGATTTCATCAGTCCCCTGAAGCTGAAAAGCTCAGTAAGAGCCCTGCAGAGTTATTTAGATCAGCGGCTCACAAACTTTCCAGTCTCTGACCCACTAAATACAAATTTAAGAGACCCCGACTCTTAATGGAACATACAAGCTTTTTTTGTCTGAGTCACTTAAAAAGTGGTATAACGGCAACAGAACCAACATCAACAGCCAGTATACTGACCAATAAATGTTGTTTTTATCAAGACAAGTGTTTTTTTTTTCTTTTAGTCAATTTATAAAATGCAGACGCTTGCTCATTGCCATTTCTGGTTCTGACATTATCCTCCCAAGAGAATCTCAAAGACCCCACACTTACAAGTTTCTGTAAGTGTGGGGTGACCCCATTTGGGGCCACAAACTGAGCCGCTGGTCACCCCCACTTGTGTTTTTTGATAAACAGAATTTTAATAGTTACCACAACCCACAAATATGTGGAATGATTCCCTCCTCTAGCTTTAGTTATACAAGCCATTTATAACTATAGTTAACAGGTAGGGGTGAGAATCTTCCGTCAGATCTCAATTCTGATGCAGAAGGCTATGATGACTATGGATGTAAAAGATGAACTTATTTTTGATGAATTAGAGTAAAACCTGTTAGCAGGATTGGTTTTCATCCTCTTTTTCCACTATTGTTTGCATAAGAGCATCAATAAATTGTGCATCTACATCTTTAAGTATGATTGGATCTGATAATTATCTACCATTTGGGAATGAAACTGTCCTACTAAATATTGATGCATGTGATGGGCTAAAACAATGAAACTTAAATGATTTCAGTTTGAAGACATGTGGAACGTAACCACATTGGTTTTTCAAATCCTTCCTCCAGCAGGAGCTCCATAGAACGCCTGTGTGCAGTCAATGAGAGTAAAGCTGTAGAGCAGAGAGGCAACCAGATCAGTATAGGAGGGTTTCTCTGGAAACTCTTCATTTTGATTGTTCAGGACCTTGGAAACATTTCAGTCTGAAGCACAAGCTGAGAATCCTACATAGTTTACTGCTGATTACTTTAGAAATCTGGCTTTCCAGTAATGCAAGCCAACAGTGAGGTCAAGCTACTTCCCTTGATCTGTGACTGGCAGCATGCTGCAGCAGGAAGCTTTCTGAGGCTTGTTAATCATTGCATCTGCTAGTGTTATGTATTGCACTATAAGAACAGGAAGAAATGAACTAATGAGCAAAGATATAAATGGTAATCACACAGAAGTATGCAATAGTGACCCCAGCTAACATCAGGAAAGTCTTTATTGTTCTTGGAGTTAAATGCTCAGTCAGTTTGTTCACACAGATGTTCAAAAGCTTTTTTCTTGTAAAGTGCCTTGAGATGAGATCTGTTGTGAATGAGCGCTATATAAAGAAACTGAAATGAATTGAAGGTCCAGACATTTTTCTCATCTTTATGTGCTTTGCTGCTACGACCCGCTTTGCAAACACACGTCTACCTGTTGCAGCATGTCACTGCCAGTCTGAAAATATGTAGAGCAACCTGAGGTTTGCTGAGGCCTCTGTTGTTTGTGTGTCTGACCACAAAAATCACAAAACTAAACTGCTCCACAAAAGGACTTTAAATCATCTCTATGATCCAGTGAAGGTATCATTTTGTGCCCTCTGGCTTCTATGCTTTATATTTTGCTAAAATTAGAAACATCCTGTCCAGGAGTGATGCTGAGAAACTAGTCCATGCATTTGTTACCTCAAGGCTGGACTACTGTAATTCTTTACTATCAGGTCGTCCACAAAATGCCATTAAAAGCCTTCAGTTGATCCAAAATGCGGCAGCAAGAGTTCTGATGAATATTAAAAAGAGAGATCACATTTCTCCTGTTTTAGTTTCCCTTCATTGGCTCCCTGTTAAATCCAGAATAGAATCTAAGATCCTTCTTCTTACATACAAAGCCCATAATAATCAAGCTCCATCATACATCAGAGATCTAATTGTTCCATATGTTCCTAACAGAGCACTTTGCTCTCAGACTGCAGGTTTACTTGTAGTTCCTAGGATTTCTAAAAGTAGAATGGGAGGCAGATCTTTTAGTTATCAGGCTCCTCTCCTGTGGAACCAGCTCCCAGCTTTAGTCCGTGAGGCAGACACTCTGTTTACTTTTAAGGCCAGGCTTAAAACTTTCTTTTTTGATAAAGCCTATAGTTAGAGTGGCTTAGGTCATCCTGAGCTAGCTCTGTAGTTATGCTGCTATAGGCTTAGACTGCTGGAGGACAGACTTACCAATTTTCTTCACTCTGCTACTTTTCTCTTCTACTACTCTCCAGTTGTATTATTTGTTGTTATTTTGACTTAACTTTGTATATTCTCTGTTTTTCTCTCCACAGAAGCTACACCGGGTCTGGTATCCTGATTAGCTACAATGCCCTGATGGATGGGGGGCATCCCAGTAACTGAGCATCCTCAGTGTCCTGTTATCAACTTTTTACTTTCTTTAATATAAAAAGTACTTACATCAGCTCTTTTGTTCTGTGTCTCTGCTCTGTCTTCTTGAAACCCCAGACTGTTGTGGTAGATGGCTGCTTGTACTGAGCCTGGTTCTGATGGAGGTTTCTTCCTGTTAAAGGGGAATTTTTCCTCTCCACTATCGCTACATGCTACATGCAGAAGCTTGTCTGTACTGGGCTGCATCACACACCTGTGGTGCATTCAAGAACGTTTGCAACGTATGGTGAGTTCAATACCATAGGACATTTTAAACTTATAACAAAAAACACAGAAAATACCACAAGCCATAAACTTCTGTTTAATGGCAGTTGGCAAGCAACGTTCGATGTCTACTAAACATGCCCTACTTAGTGTTTTATTTTTATAGTATTTTGTAAAAACTATGTTTTCTATTAATTTGGTCTTTTTGGACTCTCAGAACCAAGCTCCCAGGCTGAATTTCAACACCAGCCCACCCTTCCCCAAAGAAATTATTATTAATAATTTATGCATATCCTTTATTTTTGACACCGTTTCTAATGTACATCTACCGCTGTATGTCAGTAAAAGTGCCAGTGTGACATTTGAGACATGAAGCTTAGCTTGTGAATAGCATTTTTGTCAATGCTTTTTGTGAAGAAAAATATCTAGATATATATATCGAAAATTAGATTTCAGCTGAAAAATATCGAGATATAACTTTTGGTCCATATCATCCAGCCCTAGAATGTTTGTATGATTGCATTGAAATGACTTTCTTGTAAAGTTCCTTGAGATGACATCTGTTGTGTAATGGTGCTACATAAATAACCTGAATTGAAGTTGAACTGAATTTATCGTCGGGTATTTCAGACAACGGAGCCACCCTTCAAAGTCTTTCTGACTTTCTTTGTGTTTCTGACCGATAGAGTTGTTTTAAATCCTTCAACGTGAGTTACTCTGTTCTACCGGAGATTTTCCTTTGATTTTTGGGTGCTAACCTAAAACTATGGAACACCAAACTACTGAAAATTAAATAAATAAAAACATTGTGAAATAGATATCTACATGTACAACAACAAGTATATAACGTGCCAATTAAATTGTGAAAAAACAGAATATATATAAAGTTCTAAGCTAAATAGTATGAAATATTTTTCATTTTCCTTTAAAAATCTGTTTATTAATATAATACATTATTTTAATGCAAAATATTTGCTAATAATGGGAATTATTTTTTGGCCATTTTCATTTAATTTCATCCGTTTATATTCCAAAACGTCATTTTCTCAAAGTCAGCTTTTATTTCCTATTGGTGTTTTTCCCAGTGGCGTATTTATTTCAGAATTTCACTTTTCAGCAGAATAACTTCAACTACCAATCAGAGTCAGTGGGTGGGACCTGCATGCTCATTGGCTGGGACCTGCATGCTCATTGGCTGGTTCTTAAACATCAATCTTCCTGGATACCCATTCTCACTCACTGTGACTGAGCAGCCTGCTGTACAGCTAGCAACAACATGCTAAGTCATAAGTCAAGAGTCGGAGTTGCATGAACTTTGTTCATCTCTGGTTACTCTAGCAGATCACACTGAGAGGATTAATTTATCAGAGAATGCCATTTTGAGTCATAAATGCATTGTAAACACATTCATAGACATGCCAAACCTGTAGGTGGCAGAAGTCCTCCAACTCCTATCCAATCAGAATAACTTTCTACCTACTACACAGAGCAGTAATTGAAAAACAAACAAAAAGCGCTTGGACAATTGATAATGCCAACACAGGGCATAAATGTTGTTTGGGTTAACCTTTTTCCGACGTGCGTCAAGAGTTTCCACATCACGAAAACGCATTTTTGCCTCATTCGCGCGAATGAAGAGTTTGATGTGCGTCAGAAAATACGAGCATCATTTTATGTGGTGCATTTTGTGCCTTCGCACGTCTTTGCATCTGCCGCTGAAGTTGAAAAATCTTAACCTCTGCGTCAACCAATCAGGAGCTTGGTGACGTGGTTTCACGTGATGCAGTGATCCAGTTCACGGGGTCAGGTCTGGCAAAATTTTTCATTCAACATGGAGGAAATACTGATAACAGCCCTGGCTTCTCACTACAAGCTATACGACAGCAGCAGCTTTCTCAACAGAGACAGGAATAAAAAGTAGCCCGCTTGGAGGAATATAAGTGAGGAGATAGGGCAACCTGGGAAGTTCATTTTGAAAGTTTTCACGTTACAGACTCTACAAACCTGCGCAGGGTACTCTCCACAGTAAATAGAGAATGGAGGCTCTCTCTTCCAATGCTAGATTGACAGCTGCCATCTTGCAAAAACACAGTTTGGCACTAGCTCATCCCACAAGTTGTGAATTTCTGGCTTGACGTGTTGAACTGCGAATGTTCAAGCATCAAACTTTGGCGTGTGGCTCGTTTCTTGACACTTTGGTGTGAACGCACTGTTACAATGGAGAATTCGCAAATCATCACTTTGGCCAGAGGTTTTTGAAAGAATCGTTTGTGATGCCGTAAATCTGCACTTTCGCGTGGATGACAGGCCAAAAATCAGAAAAATATCTTTGTTTTGTGAGATACTCTGCTACACGTGGACAAGGCCTAAATGTTTATGCAAATGATTATCAGGTTGATCTCCACTTGAAAAGCAGAAAACACACTTTTAAGCCCCTCTTGGACTGAGGGACTTAGCTGACAGAGGTCAATCTATTTGGGCCAAATGGCATTATTAGGTACCCAAATATTAACCTTTCATTTTAGGCACCTTACAAAAGAACCATTATAGCAAATCTAGGAGTAAAAATTTACTCTTTCCTGAAAATGAACAGCCAAATAAACTCACTTGGGAAGTTTTGTTTTTACCAGTTGAGGCGTTTAGCAAAAGGTACGTTTCTCAATTTTGAGTTGACAAGTCAATACTAGTTTGGTGCAATAGAAAAACAAAAAAGGCAAATTGTACATTGTGTTTAGTACTGATTCAAAACAAGCAGATGGCTCTTTAAAACAATGTACACTGCCATTAGTCAGTCCTAAAACATAATCATATCTGTCCAACAAACAATTCTTACATTGCTGTTATGATCAGCTTCAGGAAATCTCTTTATACATTTCTTTTCTATAGTGGCGCTCAACACAATGCAGTAGGAAGACATGAACATCTCCTCTCTTCAATAGGAGTAATGATTGGCTGTGGCAGATGTATTCATTATCCGACTGCATACGTCTGAGTGAAGTCTGTGCTGTGATGATTCAGTACAAATACATGTACCGTTACACCTGATGAGAAGCATCATCCAGAGGTTTTGTGGACATTAGCTTATTACAGTGAAATATCCCACTAGCTGACAGCCAAGCATAAAACTGATCACCAACCAATTTCTCTGTGCATCTCTAGTTTCCCCACAGTCTTAAAAAAAGTCCTATTCCTTCACTGCAACAACCCTCCTGACTACAGCCTATAAATAGCCCGACTGGTTGATCAAACAAAGGTTTTGCAGTAAAAAGCAGTGCAGGACATCAGGTGGGTGAGTTCCTAGAAAGCAAGGACTCCTTTGAGGGATGTCATAAATATGCACCCTACACTGTAGACATTTGCTTTACTGAAACTAAGAACTGTGATGTGGCTGTGGGCGGTTTTCAAACAAGAAGCAAAAGTTTAAATATGCTGATGAAGCTCCACAGCTGTGGCCAGGGGCGGGGTGACCATAGGGAGGTTCAGGAGTTTTCCCAAACAGCCAGTCTGATTTTTTGTACCGTGGTTAAGCCACTGACATGATCCGGCTGTGTGTCTGAGTCTGGCCTCATCATTTTTAGAAGATTTTTGTGAGCGATGCTGCTGTTGTAAACCTTTGCTGATCTCTACGATCAGTCTACAGGGCTGCAGTTTACTCAGTCGTGTTGTGAATACATCCATTATTATATGGACCCACCATTTGATTCTGCGTGTGGGTAAAATGATTTCCATGTAAGGCAATTACTTTCCGAAAGCCATTAATTTTTAGCTGAACTTTTTCCAGTATGCAAAATAAAAACATATTACAATGAATCACTTCCATTTCATTTCCCTGGAATGTTGCTACTCCCCCTGACATTTATTTGATCTGTAAATTTCTGTACAAAAACAAGATATCACAAACCCAGCTGCAGAAAAGTCTCTCTCGCTGGCTACGCTCGATTCGGGAAGGTATGGAAATATTCAGGTCAGTTTTTATGTCGCGACCAGAGGTGGGTAGAGTACCCAAAAATTTTACTCAAGTAAAAGTAGCACTACTTCAAAATTTTTTATTCAAGTTACAAAGTTGCAGATGAAGAAATTACTCAAGAGTAAAAATATGTAAAAAGCAGGGTGACCGAACGTCCTGTTTTCTGAGGACATATCCACTTTTCAAGTTCTTTTCACGCATTCCACATAGAGATGGAACCCTTTAAGTGTGTTCAAATCAAAAATCTTCTTTATGAAGTAAACTATTTCAGGACTGGGCCTAGTGACCTTTTTTTTGGAAATCAAAATATGGTCACCCTGTAAAA